>CM065705.1:40797290-40862476 GCA_017654935.2 Phymorhynchus buccinoides | reverse complement strand
GCGGCTTTGTCCGCAGGGGGGGATAGCTTGGAATCTGTGAACAGATATGACAGGTCATGATATGGTTTTCATGGTAAGAAAATAGAGAGTGGATGAGGTCATTCTGCCAACTTTTACAAGATCCAGCAATCCAAATCTGTGAACAGATATTACAGGTCATAATATGGTTTTCATGGTAAGAAAACAGAGAGTGGATTCTGCCAACTTTTACAAGATCCAACAATCCAAATTTCGTCCAATTTTTTCTCAGTCTGTTTAGTTTGAACCTTGTGTCTTTGCTCTATCACTTACAAAACTTATTTATAACAACAACAACAACAAAACTGCGAGAAACGCTTATTACATTGCTGCTGCCTTGCACGTCGAGTCTGAAGATTAACCCTTTCACCGCTAATGTCGCATTTTTGCACCACAATGGTTTAACACCCATGTCACCAAAAGGCATCAAACCAGGCCCTGTTATCTGAAGACTCTATTTTTAATAATTTGGGAAGGCAAGGATAGGCCTAATGTTATACATTTTACAGAGGAATTTGCAATATTGCAGTGGTTTTTTTTTCTCTACCCAGGTAAGTTTAATGGTATTTTTTTGCTGAAAAATGGCTGGAGGAGGAAGGGTTAACAGTAGGCTTTGATAAAGACAGCAAAGGGTAGACAAGACAGGGTTCGTACAGATCTGTGTATAAAAAATTCCAGGACATTTCCAGGACCAGTTTACTAAAATTCAAGGACTAAATCTGGCATACCAGTCAATGCCGGTTTCGTTGAGCTCCGCCTGTGTTGCTTGTACTTCTGGCCTTGACAATGACTTTTTACAGCACTCTCTCCCATGCTGGCGATGTGAAAGTTCTTTTTGCATAATGTGCAATTAGCTTTCAGTTTTGAACCATGTGTTGACGGAGCTAACCAGCTCTGATATTCTTCTTTGCAGCCAAACATCGTTGAAAATGCAGTCTCCTTTACTGGAGAACGGAAGTACGGTAAAGGGAAGTAACTTCAACGGCAGACAACTTGCGCAAATGTAGTCTGCTATGATTTCGATATAGGTATGACCATGAAAGTTTTTGGGTTTTTTCATTTGAATTTAGTTTTAACCTTCAATATGTTTTGTGGAGGAGAGATTTTGACATTGATGGATTGAGATTAAGGATGTGGTCAGACGATACTGAAAATTCCAGGACTTTTCCAAGAGTTTTGGGGCCTTTGCTGTTTTTCAAGCACTTTTCAAGCCCTGAAAAAGGCCATGTCAATTTTCCAGGACTTTTCAAGGTTTCAAGGACCCTGTACGAACCTTGAAAAGAGAGTCAGAAGCATGACACACTATGGTAGAGAGCTCCGGGTGAAAAACGTGAAAAGTAGATGGAACAAACAAACAGGATTCCAGTGACCCACCTTCCGACATACTGGGAGAGTTCTGCGCGGAGTCGGTGCCATCAAAACTGGACGAGTAGTTCCCCGGGGAGTCGCCCGGCCGCCGGTTGGCTCTGCTGGGGGATGGGGAGGGTGAAGGGGAGGGGCGTGTCTTGGGGGTGGAGGTGGCGGCCGGCTGTTTGATCTTGGGGGGGACGGCGGGCTTGGCCCCGCCTTCCTGCTCCAAGTCGGCCTGCTCCTTCTTCACCTGGGCGATGTACATCTCGTAGGCCTGGGAGAGAGATGCACACAGAATTGTATTAGAACCTTCGTAATTCCTGTTCCAAGTCTGCCTGCTCCTTCTTCACCTGGGCGATGTACATCTCGTAGGCCTGAGAGAGAGAAACGCACACAGAATTGTATTAGAACCTTCGTAATTCCTGTTCCAAGTCGGCCTGCTCCTTCTTCACCTGGGCGATGTACATCTCGTAGGCCTGAGAGAGAGAAACGCACACAGAATTGTATTAGAACCTTCGTAATTCCTGTTCCAAGTCGGCCTGCTCCTTCTTCACCTGGGCGATGTACATCTCGTAGGCCTGAGAGAGAGAAACGCACACAGAATTGTATTAGAACCTTCGTAATTCCTGCTCCAAGTCGGCCTGCTCCTTCTTCACCTGGGCGATGTACATCTCGTAGGCCTGGGAGAGAAACGCACACAGAATTGTATTAGAACATTCGTAATTTGATCTAACTCTGATGAACCCCCCCCCATGTACCTCCCTTATAAGACTCCCTCCCACATAAGACCTACTTGTCTGAGACATTGCCAGACCTGTTTACCCTTATAATGAACAACCTGGAATTTGCCACAGAAAATCCCGGAATTTGAGGAAAAAACCACCAGAATTCACATCGGTACACGACTCGCGATAAAACACTGATTTAACAGGTATCTTGCGAGCGCACTGTGTGCACACACTCACACACAACACGAAATTTTGAAGTCCAAGTTGCAGTACTTGCAGTGTGCATGCTCGTCTCCCAAACGCGAACTTGTTATTCCTGGCACTTTTAAATACTTTTGAGAAAACTTCTGCTTCACTTTTGGCCGTTTCACCCTATCACTGCTGTCGTTTGTTAAAGATTTCTGGCGCTTGCCGCCTGCGGTTGACTAGCCTGACAACATGTTTGGCGCAAAACTACAATCTCTGCCAATAAGAAATACTATCATTGGTTGAGGGGGGTTCACGGACCAATGAAAAATCGCTGGCAAAATCACTCAAACGAACGATCAAAAGAAAGGGCACATCAAGAGGCCGCGAGGCCTGGCTGCCCTGAAGAAGACCTGACCTGACCCAGGTCAGTTTCACAGAAATGTTTAGCTAAAAAAAATGGCGGCGGCAAAAGGGTTAATACTACTGAACTCACGCTACTAATTACTAATGACCAGCACGCACCTCCACTTGTTTTTTCAGGGACTCTTCCTGTGCCCGCAGTTTCTCCTTCATTCGACGCGACCTCTCCTTCTTCAACATGTCCGCCTCCTTGCGTCGCCGACGTAGCATGTCACTCAGCTGACGGATCCGAGCCTCGTAGTCTGACACGTCGGACTGGGTTTCTGTCATAGAGAGGAGAGAGAGGAGATTGAAATGAACTCTTAGCGAGAGAGAATTGAAGAGTTTTGATGGTTTCACAGGGATCCCAGCCTCGTAGTCTGACTGGGTTTCTGTCACAGAGAGAGAGTGAGAGAGAGAATACGAATACGAATACGAATACGAATGTTTTATTGAGGGTAAAAAGGATAAGCTACAATAGCTTCTTTACACCTTGCCCTCTCACTCACACATTCATACCATGCATCAAGCAAAGAAAATTTGACATAAAACAATCAAGTCAAGAAAATGGAACAAAAATTGGCACATGAAATAATTGAAAAAGAAATCAAAAATGGGATTTAAAGCAAACATGGATAATACTTAACAATGGTGAACTTGAATTGGTAGTTTAAATTGAGTACGAAAAAAGGGAAACCATTTTGAGACAATGACAATTTTTCAGAATAAACCTAATTTTAAGGAGAAAAACACACACA
Organism: Phymorhynchus buccinoides; assembly: GCA_017654935.2. NCBI lineage: Eukaryota > Metazoa > Mollusca > Gastropoda > Neogastropoda > Raphitomidae > Phymorhynchus > Phymorhynchus buccinoides. The sequence goes on along the minus strand of CM065705.1, from coordinate 40,859,034 downwards.
AAAAACATATGATAACATGGGAATATGAGAGAGGGACAGAGAGAGAGAGAGAGAGAGAGAGAGAGAGAGAGAGAGAGAGAGAGAGAGAGAGAGAGAGAGAGAGAGAGAGAGAGAGAGAGAGAGATTTATAAGAATCTAGACATAGCTGATGGCATTAGTAACGTTTGAAGTAAAACTCATTACTAATAAACAAGATTGTCTATTAGGAGCTTGTGATAAGATTTTCGAAAGGAAAAGACGCTAGTTCTATTTTTTAGATAATCAGGGAGGTCGTTCCACAGTTTACCACCAGAGAATGTAAGGGATGATTTATATAGATCTGTCCTGGGGCGGGGCATTGTTAATTTGGTTTTGCTTCGAATTGTATGGACTTTAAATTTAGTAATAAGATATTTTGGTGCTAGCTTATTTATGATCTTGTACATAAGGGTACCTTTATTTAGTAGGCATTTCAAATCAAATGGTAGAATGTTAAGTTCTTTATAGTCATTGGTTTCTAGGGATGACGAGAGAGAGAGAGAGAGAGAGAGAGAGAGAGAGAGAGAGAGAGAGAGAGAGAGAGAGAGAGAGAGAGAGAGAGAGAGAGAGAGAGAGAGAGAGAGAGAGAGAGAGAGAGAGAGAGAGAGAGAGAGAGAGAGAGAGAGAGAGAGAGAGAGAGAGAGAGAGAGAGAGCGAGCGAATGAACGAACGAACGAACAAATGTTTTTTAATGAGGAAAAAACCCGGAATAAGCACAACCGGCTTTTTTTCATCCAGCCCTTAATAATACAATGCAAAAGGCAAAATCAATAAGGAAACAAAATCTACAAAATGCAAAATCAAAAAAGAACAACAAAACCCCATGAAAATTATTTGAGAGAGAGAGAGAGAGAGAGAGAGAGAGAGAGAGAGAGAGAGAGAGAGAGAGAGAGAGAGAGAGAGAGAGAGAGAGAGAGAGAGATTGAAATGAACTCTTAGCGAGAGAGAATTAAAGAGTTTTGATGGTTTCACAGGGTAAATAAAATACATTTCTAACATAGCAAAAACAAATATTATGCTATACCTACAGGTCCATGCCAAATGTGCTCAGCTTGAGATGCTTTAACTTAAAAAAAAAAAAAGTAAAATGTACTTCTTCCTCTGTGTTCCCAGGCCATACGGCCATAATGGGTAAGGTACGTATATGTCCGGTTTTCATTTTTCACTGGTCTCCCTGCTGCGTACAGCCGACACATTCCGACTTCGGAGGAGCTCAAAGGAGAAAAGTTATTTGGAGGATTTTTTTTGGAAAAAAGGCAAAATAAGTCAGAAAGATAGTAGATGACAGAAAGCAAAGGGAAAAGGCAGAATCAAAGAGAGACATATTAGGGGAAGTTTCAAGCACAGAACTTCCAGAATGTTGGGGAACTATTTTTACACCCCCCCCCCCCCCCCCCCGGTATTCACAGGGCGTGAAAAATGTACAACTATTCATAATAAAAACAGCAGTCTTAAAGAGTGAGTCACTATTGCACAAAACCCAGGGCTTAAAACAATCTAACAGTTACTGTTACAGACAAACCCCTATTTTACGACCCTCTGTTAAGCGACCACCTCTCATTTGAGACCGGATTTGTTGGCACGGATGCATTTTACTATGTAAACGACCTCTCTTAAACGACTTCCTCTAAAACGCGACTTACGACCGCCATTTTGTTGGTTTTTACGACCGTTGTTGTCGTCTGCATAGACTTCGAGCAAAGGGAAACAACCACGGTCAAGGGCCTGAAAGCGGAGTCGCTTCCCTTGTTGTAGAAAAGATGGCGGAAAGCGTAGGAAAAGCACGAAAACCACTGACTTTGAAAAAGAAAACCACTGACTTTGGACGAGAGTGGAGGTGATTAACAGAAGTCGGCGAAGTGAAACTGTAATACATCGATTGCACAATCCTATGGAGTTGGAAAGACCCAAATCCAGTTTTAATATGTCATTGTATGTGTGCATGAAGAAGAGAGTATGAACTGTGCTGAACTTTTTCTTTCTACGGCTGCCAGTGAAAACCTCCGTCATACGACCCCTCCAATTTACGACCGATTTTTCTGGACATTTTGGAAGTCTTAAAATAGAGGTTTGTCTGTACTATCAATACATTTGATCTATCCAATACGACATGTTACAAGTTTGTACATATCGAATAAACAACTTTACTACAACTCATTAGTATTCCAATAATTAAGTCTGCACACAACACACAGAGAAAATGAGAGCATTTTTAATCAAGTGGGTGTAAGCGTTTTTCACCGCCTCAAAAAGAATGCAGTGTCAGAGTATGGAACGTCACAAAAAGTGCAGCGTGCTAAAGGTTAAGATTAAAATGATAGCCCCGTCGACAACTAAGGCCATGTCAGGGCTGTCACCACGTTAAATCTTACCACGTATTAAACATAGTAAAACATTTTTTAGTCAAAGTGTAGTAGTTAAAATATTTAGTTAAAAGTTACAAAAATGTATTTTAATATGACATGAAACGTACAAAGTAAAATCTATCCAATTCTAAACGTAAACTGTTACAAGTTATAAACTATATTGAGTGAAAAATGTTAATCTCTTTCAAATAATTAAAAATGACGTCAGGTGGAACAAAATTTTCATTGACTCCGCAGTGTAGTGTTTCCTTCTAATGTTATATAGATCGCAGCCCCCCCCTCCCCCCCATGGGGATACTGGGGGGTCTTTTGCATAAATAGTTCCCCCACCTTCTGGAAGTTCTGTGCTTCTAATTTCCTCTAATCTGTCGCTCTCTTTGACTCTGCCTTTTCCCTTTGCTAACTGTCATCTACTATCTTTCTGCCTTACCGGCCCATTCTCCTGCCTTTTTTTTTAACGAAACTTTCAAAAACATTTCCTCCAGCCGAAGTCGGACTTGCTGGGCCTAACTATTTCTTAGTTAGGCGCATAACGCATCTGTGCTCATAATTGATAGGAAACTGTCTGAGCGATCAGAAGAAGAAGAAGAAGAAGAAGAATCCCAACATCAATAAAGAATAGGACAAGTACAGGGACACTGATATTAACCCCTTCACTGTCACAGAAAAACTGATAAATTATCGGATTTTCTTACGACAACATTTAAAAGAGACCTGTTAGACTCAATCTGAGAAAATGGTCGTTAGAGATCATTATTTTTCCTGACATGTCTAAGCCAAAAGCCAGCATTCCAGGGCTACGACATCATCGATGACACCCACACAGCCCGCAGTAGACACACAGAGCTGGCAGGGAAGGGGTTAACCCTTTTAATAATAATAATAATAATAGTGAATCATTTATATAGCGCATTCCTCCACCAATGTGGAGCTCTATGCGCTTAACAACAACAAAAATTAAAAAGCAACAAATTCAACAACAAAACGAAATAATCGCTCACGCACATGCAAATAGGCATACACATACACACCCCACCCACACATACACGCACGTACGCACATACACACACACACACCGCCAATGTCGCATTTTAGCACCACAATGGCATCAAATCAGGACCTGTAATCCAAAGACCCTATTTTGTTTATTTTGGCAGGTAAGGATAGGCCTAATGTTATACATGCCACAGAGGAATTCGCAATATTGCAGAAATGTTATTTTCTCTGCCAAGTTTAATGGTATGAACGTTCCTTCTCTTTTCAGGCCTCCTCTACTTGGAACAAACTCCCTCTTCCTCTCCGTTCTGCCAACTCCCTTTCTTCATTTAAGTCTTCCCTCAAAACCACTCTCTTCAAATCGTAGCCTGCTCTGTTCTTTTGGAAAGTAATTTTTGTCCCTTCTCTGCGCGTGTGTTTGTGTGCAGTGTGTGGTTTGTGCGTGGGCGTGTGTGGTGTGGTGTGGTGTGGTGTGGTGTGGTGTGGTGTGGTGTGGTGTGGTGTGGTGTTGTGTTGTGTTGTGTTGTGTGGTGTGTGTGTGTGGTGTGGTGTGGTGTGGTGTGGTGTGGTGTGGTGTGGTGTGGTGTGGTGTGGTGTGGTGTGGTGTGGTGTGGTGTGTGTGTGTTTTTGTTGTTGTTGTTTGTCTTTGTTTTGTGTGTGGGGGGTATTCATTTATTTGTTTATTATTGTAAGCGCTTAGGGCTTGTTTAAGAATAAGCGCATATAAATGCTCATTATTATTATTATTATTATTCTTTGGCTGGAAAATGGCTGGCGGTGAAAGGGTTAAATAACACAAACACGCAACACAAACTAGAAATAAATTGAATAGAAATAAAGTGAATACCGTATTTTCGGACTATAAGGCGCACCTTTGTATAAGGCTCACCATCCAAATTTTACCCAAATTTCAGATTCTGTTACTATATTTTCTTACCATTTCATCAGTCACATTATAAGGCGCAGGGGTCCGAGTCTTGGAAAAAAGCATTGTGTTATAGTTAGAAAAATACGGTAGTTTTATAATAAAGCTGAACAAAGAAATGGTCACTGCATAAACCCCTTATTTCTTGAGGTACAGGGTAAACAACTGTAACGGATGCTCACTCTGATATGTAAAACAGAGGCCTTATGGGTTGGTTTTTGTTGTTGTTTTTTTTTCCAAAAGACTTGTTGTTGGGTGTGTTTTTTTCTTCTGTGATTTTGTAATCTACTTTTTTGTTTTGTGTTTTTGTACTGGCATCATAGTTTATATTAATACCCGCGTTTCTTAAAGTATTTCCTTTTCGATTTGGGTGTTGATTTCATTTTTTTTTCTTAGTCTGATATATATGTTTGTTTATGTATGTGTGTATTGTGTATATATGTATGTGGGTATGTATGTATGTATGTTATATATGTTTGTTTTTCTTTGGTTATGTATATTTAAATGAAAAAACGAATAAAAACGTTTAATACAAAAAAAGAAATGTAGTACAAACCTGCACAGCGATTTACAACGAAAAGCTTAGCATGTATGTGCTCCTTTGCTTCAAACACGCAAAACCAAAACCCACACATCAGTAAGCCATGAAGAAAAAAACAAAGTGCAACTCTGAGAGAAAAAAATTGAAAGAAAAACAAGTAGCTATATCAAAGACTGTATAGGGGAAGACAAGCATCCGGTCTCTTTTCCCTATATGAGTAGTGAGGACAGAAACACTGGTTATGTCCCTTTTAAACGTGACACATTTACACGTCGATAGGCCAGTTGAATTCTCCGTTCAAATTCCAGTCTGAGTTTTTGGATAGCCGCCGCTGTGAATGGTGTATAACTACCCCACTAACGATAACTCTATCAGCCCGGTTCGCTGTAACTCTTAAGTAGTCCATCTTACCCTTTTATAATCTTTGGCTATATGAATAAAAAGAAATGTGAGAAACGTAGTCTAATGATATGCATTATAAGAAAGGCCTGTATTGACTCATTCGCATCACGATTTTTAATTATCAAAAAAACTCACAAACCACTCCAGCCATACACACAAACAAAACATACATAAACAAAAGGAGAAATGAAAGAAGATTACGGGTTTTTACTTCAGGTTTAGACATAGGGAAGTGGTAGATCAGACTTTTTTTATATAGACTGGTTTATATAGCCAGTATTGTTCCCAAATCTCTGTACACAAATGTCCCATTGGTATGACCCCCCACAACAAACCACTACAAAAGCAAACATGTTTTTACTTCAGAGGCAAAATTGTGGTCTAAGGGAGTGAAGCGAGTTTAGAAGTAACAAAGGTATGGTGTGCACAGAGATTTACTTCCCTTGAAGCAAATGCATCAAATTGCCCTCTATCTATTAATTCCAGACATATATGGCCGGAACGACTTGAATGAGTTAATAGTGAAGGTCTTATACAGAGGCTTGGATTTGGAAATCTAAAGGAAAACTGATCATAAGCGAAAAAGAGACAACATAATATTAGGAGAAAATGTATGCGAACAGCGATAACCAAGGATGGTAGAGCGCTAATAGAAATATAACTGAGATGCTTAGAGAATTCAATAAGAATGAAACTGTTAAAAAACACACTATGAAAGGCTAACTCTACTATAATATAACATTAAGTATTAGGTACTTCATAGTCACAGAGGCGTCTTGTGAAATTCGGGTTGCTCCCACCTGCAGAGCGCGTCGCAGCCAGAGCCGCGCCACCCCAATTTTTTTTATATACGTTTTTTTTGCATACAATTTTTGTGTGACTGATGAGGAAGAAAGGGTGGGGTGGGAGTAAATTTGGACCAAATGACAACTTTTTCGTTGCCACTGGGTTTAACGTGCGCTAAGTGCATGGGCACACGGGACCACGGCTTATCGTCTCATCCGAAAGACTCCACGTTCAGACCCGTAAGGCCTTGTGCAAAGTGAGAGGAGAAATTCCCTGATCCCAGGTTGACACAAAGCGAACGCGTTACCACTGTGCAACTCTACACCTGTGCCACTCTACATCATAGACTACAGTATGAGACTGAGGGTAAATAGTAGAAGGCGAAACAACCGATAAACAGAAAACTGCAAAGGGAACAATACCGTGAAGGGATACATGTGGCGAAAACAAAATGGAGACGGAAGAACTCGCTACACGGCACACTAAGTAGGCGGTAAAACTGAAGGCAAAGCAACGAGAAAAGAAAACACAACGAACAAGAATCGGAAAAAAAAACACAGGCAAAGAGAAATGAATGTCAAAGAGATACACTCAGTGAAAAATGTAAGGGAAAAGGTCTGCTCGGCTACACAGCACACGCACAACACAAAACGGAAGAAAAAACCACCAAAAACGCTGCGTGGTAAAATCAGAAAAGCGTGCACAGCTACTGCTCGGCTACACAGCAAAACCAAAGGTCACGGCAAACCACAGGGGGGGAAAACCCCACGACCTTCGAATTCTGACCTGTGTGCGACACGGACTCTTCGGACTCGCTCTCGGAGCCGGTCTTTCTGGTCCAGGGCTGGGGGAGGGGGGAGTTCCCCGGGGGAAGCAACCTACCCACGGGCGACTTCTTGCCCTTGGTGGTGTTGTGGGCGGCGGCGGTAGCGGTGGAGGTGGCCCTAGTAGTGGCTGCACGGGCGGTGCCTGAGGCATGGTGGGACTCGCTGTAGTCGTCGTCGTCGTTGACGGAGCTGTTGATGACGGTGTCGTCGCTCGAGTCGTTGACGCGCTTCTCCGTGCCGGACTCTTCAACCTGCGCACAGTGTATTTCGTTGGTGGAATTAAAAAAAAAACGAGTCTCGATTTTAATTTTTTATTTTTTATTGTCTTTAAAACATAAAGAAATTCTTTGTCTGGCATGCAAATAAAACACACAAACATAGAAATAATAAGACATGCATAATATACAGTCAATACATCATAAAAATTAAATTACAATGCAATATAAGACACACACACACACCACCCTCACACACACACCACCCCGTCCCCACACATATCATTCAAAATCTCCACCCTCAACCACACCTCTCCCCCATCACACACACCGAGCTAAACAAACAATTTGTATAAAAGTAATAATAGGACAACAAACTAAATTTATAATAGGGGTACATAAAAACAAAGTTTAGATTATAAAAACCAGTGCTGAATACTAGATACATAGTCAGCTCTCTAATTTTTCCCGCCACCTTCCACCAAAAGCTCATATCTCTAACAACTTTCTATCTGGGGTAAATGAGGTTGTGGAAATGGAAGAAAAACTCGTTAAGTCCCAAATTCAGATCTACTATCTAGTTAAGGACAAAAACCTCATATCTTCATTCTTTTCAAGTCTAAATTTAAAAACAAAAAAAGTAATTTTAACGAAATGCAGGACTAAACTCGCAATGTCTTGAACAACACATTCATCATAGTTAATCAATTGTGGTCACCGCGGTTAATTAAATTTTTTTTTTTTTCATTTTTCTCAAAACTACCAAAATTGAGATACAAGGTTTTTGAATTTCACCGACGATTTGCAGGATTCGTAGACGATAACATTTGGCAATGTTGTGCTAAACTATTCCAGCACCTTGAGCCAATGCATTCGCCCAAAACATCTCTACACTCCCACCAAATGCAAAGACATTCACTGCCAAACACCCTGCCACATGTTTGATGTTTGTCAATTTTCAGAGCTTATGTCACCATTTCCCCCCATGGGGATACCGGGGGGTCTTTTGTACAAATAGTTCCCCCACCTTCTGGAAGTTCTGTGCTTATAACTTCCTCTAATTCTGTCATTCTCTCTGACTCTGCCTTTTCCATTTGCTTACTGTCATCTGCTATCTTTCTATCTCACTGGTCCATTCTCCTGCCTTTTTTTCCTATAAATTCTTACAATTATTTCTTCAGCCGAAGTCGGACATGCTGGGCCTAACTATTTCTTAGTTAGGCGCATAATGGCAGCATGACGCATCTCCGCTCATATGACAGGAAACTGTCTGAGCGAACGAAGAAGAAGAAGAAGAAGAAGAAGAAGAAGAAGAAGAAGATGTCACCGTTTCTTCTGCTAAAGCAACGCACGCACACTCCAAAAAAAATTGTGACCCTCCTCTTGTTGGTTGAGATGCAACAGACAACCAAGAGCTTAAATTAATACATGGCTGTAGAAGAGCTAAAGTCAAGGAGTTCACAACGACCTCTACAGCTGTTTTATAAAAAACAACCTTTTGGACACCCATTTTACCACTGCTAAATAATTAAAGAAAAAACCCCACTAAACATTGTTTGACCGTTTCGCCGCCGATGTCGCATTTTTGCAGCACACTGATTTAACACCCTCGTCACTAAAGGCACAGAATAAGGATATGTTATCCCATGACCTTACATGGGTACTCCTGGGAAATTTTAAAAATCCTGCAAGGCAGGGGTCCAGGGACAGCGCCCCTCCTGGGGGTTCCGGGGGGCAATGCCCCCCTGGAAGCTGAAGGGAAACAACAGTTTCCAATAACTGACAGGCTCTCGTTGCACTTTCACTTCTGGCTAAACTTCATGACCTCTATAACCAGCAAAAGGCATCTTCTCAAATTCTCATAATCCGGCGACGCCGGCTCCTGGCAATAAAAGAAAATCCTGAACTTCAGGACATCCTGAAAGCAGGAGCATCCATGACTCTATATTGTCACTTTTTGGAGATAACGAAAAAAGGGCTTATTTGATGCATGTCATAGTGGGTATTCACAGCATTGTACTTTTGAAGATGCCAACTTTTCTTTACACAGGTAAATCTGACAGAAGCTTTTGGATGAAAAATGGCAGGCGGCGAAAAGGGTCAATATTAGCACGAGCTCCACATTTCATGTCTTAATGAGGAAACAGCATTCCAGTCAGCTGCCAAGTTTGAAAATTGCTTTCCCCCTGTGGGGATACCAGGGGGTCTTTTGCATAAATAGTTCCCCCACCTTCTGGAAGTTCTGTGCTTGTAACTTCCTCTAATTTGTCACTCTCTTTGACTCTGCCTTTTCCCTTTGCTTACTGTCATCTACTATCTTTCTGCCTTACCGGTCCATTCTCCTGCCTTTTTTCACGAAACACTTCCAAAAAGATTTCCTCCTCCAGCCAAGGTCGGACTTGCTGGGCCTAACTATTTCTTAGTTAGGTGCATAACGGCAGCATGACGCATCGGCGCTCATATTTGACAGGAAACTGAGCGATCGAAGAAGAAGAAAATTGCTTTCCACAAAGTTTGTTTCCAAGGCATAGGATTCAACCTGATTCAACTCATCTTTGATTCACACACACACAAACGCACGCACACACACACCCTTCTACACCTCCTCCCCCCCCCCTCCTCCCAAACCTGAGTCTGAATCTCGCTGCCATCAGGCACATCCTCTGCGATGGACGTCTCAGACGATTTCGACTTCCCCGCTCGCGATCTGGACGCGGAGCTCTCCGTGTTTGCCGAGGACTTCTTCTTGTCGGACTCGGTCGCCGAGATGTGCGTGGAGACGGCCTCCGATTGGCTGAAGGCGGTGTAGGAGTCCCGTGCGGAGCGCGGTGTGGTGGTGGCGGTGGTCTCTGTGCGGGCCGTGCGCGGGGTGGTGGCCGTTTCTGTTCGTGCGGAGGGCTCGGGGCGAAGGTTGCCCGAGGCTTTCACTGCGAGGAACACACAAGGAATGGAAAATGTGAAAACAACGGGGCACCAAACACACGTCAACCCTCTAACAACATACAGTATTTATACGGCGCTGAATCTTGATAGAAATCAAATCAAAGCGCACACACACGTTAGCATTCAAAACACATTCAAACAAAAATGCAATACAAAGCGAACACACACGTATGACATGAAATGGTATACAGCAGAAACAGACCTAAAGGCAAGAGAGAGAAGAGAAAGAGAGTGGAGCCTCAATGACGGGGGAAACAGGTGGGTTTTGATGTTAGAATTGAAAGCAGAGAGGGTCGGTCTCTGACGGAGGGAAAGAGGAAGTTTGTTCCAAGATGTCGGTCCTGAGACAGCAAAAGAGCGCCAACCAACAGTCGAAAGCTTATACTTAGGGATCTGGAGAGAAAGAGGGACAGAAACTGAACGTAATGTGCGACAACCATATTTCACAACTGACAACACCCTTGAAGCAAAAGACCAAAAATAATGTGATATGCTTCTTCATGATTTTGTGTTCAGTACTCCACACATCTGCAATCGATCAAAGCAAACTGACCAGAAAGGGGAACTCTAAAACAGATGAATCCTTCGAAACAAGGCCATAGTTTTGGGATGGAGATAAGAGATAAAAGTATCGCCTTATAGTCCGTAAAATAAGGTAACAAGGCAAGACTCTTCTTCACGTCAGAACAGTGTACTCTTGTACCCTGCATACCCAGGTGATATATATCAGGCATCAGAATAATCCAGTGTCCAATCCGCGGATGAACAACACTCGCCATGACTCGGAGTCAACATCGAGTCGGACCCCACAAAACTCGGCATCATTGCGATCATTCGCTACCCGATTTCTCGCGGACAAGTTCAAAGTTCTCACATCATCGTAGTCTCCCGCGATCATATCCTCTAAATCGACTCATTTGAAACCCAAATCACAATCACTGTCATCAAAACAAACTCTGAAACAGGAAAGTATGAGTCTAGAGAGCTCTAAACTCGGAAGAAAAAACAAACATGGCCGCAATTTTTCGTTTCCGAAGGCGCAGTATGAAAACAAACCGTTTAAGAATACCATTTGAGAATACGATCGCGCTGCCTCATGAAGTACAAACCGCGGCCGGCAGTGCCAAAACCGCGGCCAGTGTCTACCAAAACCGTGGAAATCCGCGGGCCGTTCTGATGCCTGATATATTTTTTTCTTCTAAAAAAGAAAATTAGGAATGGTCCCAACCCAAAGCCCACCTTTCTTCTCCGTCTCCTCTCGCTTCAGTTCCTGCCTGTAAAGTACCAACACACCAAGAATGGTCCCAACCCAAAGCCCACCTTTCTTCTCCGTCTCCTCTCGCTTCAGTTCCTGCCTGTAAAGTACCAACACACCAAGAATGGTCCCAACCCAAAGCCCACCTTTCTTCTCCGTCTCCTCTCGCTTCAGTTCCTGCCTGTAAAGTACCAACACACCAAGAATGGTCCCAACCCAAAGCTCACCTTTCTTCTCCGTCTCCTCTCGCTTCAGTTCCTGCCTGTAAAGTACCAACACTAGAATGGTCCCAACCCAAAACCTTTCTTCTCCGTCTCCTCTCGCTTCAGTTCCTGCCTGTAAAGTACCGCACACCAAGAATGGTCCCAACCCAAAGCTCACCTTTCTTCTCCGTCTCCTCTCGATGCCTGATATCTTTTTTTCTTCTAAAAAAGAAAATTAGTTTTAGAATGGTCCCAACCCAAAGCCCACCTTTCTTCTCCGTCTCCTCTCGCTTCAGTTCCTGCCTGTAAAGTACCAACACACCAAGAATGGTCCCAACCCAAAGCTCACCTTTCTTCTCCGTCTCCTCTCGCTTCAGTTCCTGCCTGTCCTTTCTCCTCTCGGGGGAGGAGGGGGCGGCTTTCGTGGCGGAGGGCTTGGTGGATACCCTCCCCTTCCAGGCCTGCAGCGCCGTTTGCTCCAGCTGCAGCACTTTCTCCTCCTCTGCGTCCAGGTCCTGTTTCCAGCGCAGCAGTTCGCCCGCCTGCTTCTTTCGCTCCATCAGCTTCTGCTCCCTCACTGTTAGATACCTGGGGATACATCGTATATCATTTTTGATGAGTGAAGTCTCGTCTATGTACTGAAAATTTGGTGTGTGTGTGTGTGTGAAGGGGGAGAGGCGTGGTTGAGGGTGGAGATTTTGAATATGTGTGGGGAAAGGGATGGGGTGATGTGTGTGTGTGTGATGGGGGGAGGTGTGGTTGAGGGCAACATTTTGAATATGTGTGGGGAAAGGGATGGGGTGATGTGTGTGTGTGTGATGGGGGGAGGTGTGGTTGAGGGTGGAGATTTTGAATAATATGTGTGGGGAAGGGGAAGTGTGTGTATGTGTGTGTGTGATGGGGGGTGAGGTGTGGTTGAGGGTAATATGTGTGGGGAAGGGGATGGGGTGGGGTGTGTATGTATGTGTGTGTGTGTGTGTGTGTGTGTGTGTGTGTGTGTGTGTGTGTGTGTGGTATCCAGTGACATTAAGTTCTTAACTTTGGGAGTTAAGGAGAGGCCTTATTTTATGCATGTCACAGAGGAATCCCCAAATATTGCAGACATAATCTTTTCTCTGCCCAGGTAGGTTTAATAGAAAGTTTTGGTTGAAAAATGGCTAGCGTTGAAAGGGTTAAAAAAAAATTTTCCAAATAATGTTTCTCCTTTGAGCTCCTCCGAAATCGGGAATGTGTCAGCTGTACGTAGCGGGGAGACCAGTGAAAACTGAAAACTGGACACACACACGTATGGTACCTTACCCATTATGGCCATATGGCCTGGGAACGCAGAAGAAGAAGAAAGAAGAGAAAGCGAGGAGAGAGAGACGCCTACAGCTCATGTACACACAGACACCGACATTGACCACTCTTACTTCTGATCCAGCCTCATCTTCTGCTGCTTCTCCATCTTGTGCTTGTCTCCCTTGCCCTTGCCCTTCGGGTGGAGCACTTCGGAGTCAGACTTGGAATCTGGGGGAAACAAAGCGGCGAAAACTAAACACAGAGGAACCTCCCTTACAAGACCTCCCATTATAAGACTCCCTCCCACATAAGACCTACTTCTCTGAGACATTGCCCTTCTTTGTAAGTATTACAATTACCTCCCTTATAAGACCCCTCCCTTATAAGACCTCATTTTGGATGATTTTTGAAGGTCTTATAAGGGAGGTTCTACTGTACCGGGAGCACTCATGGGCACTCTTCCAACTTAGCATTATTACATTAACCCTTTCACCGCCAAAGTCGCATTTTAGCACCGCAATGATTTAACACCTATGTCACTAAAAGGCATCAAATTGGGGTCTATTGTCCAAAGACCCTATTGTCTTAGTTTTGGGAAGTAAGGGTAGACCTTATTTTATACATGTCACAGAAGAATCCCTAATACTACAAATGGATTTTGTTCTCCACCCAGGTAATTTTAATGGACATTTTTGGCGGAAATATGGCTGGCGATGAAAGGGTTAACTCAATAGGAATTGTTCGGAAATAATTAAGGGGAGTAATTTCATGGTGCGTAGGAGTTATCTTGCCTAATTCAATCGGTCAAACAGGGGAAGTTACTCTACCATCAGGTAGATCCCCAGCTATCGCCTCGTGTGTTTGAGCAGACATACAGCACTTAGAACGCAGTGCGTCATTCTGAAATTGATGTCGTTTACATTTTTACGTCACATTTTGCAAGTTTTATCAGTTTGTGGCCACTGGCCACCCCCCATTTTTCTAAAAAAAAAGTGTTTGCAAGTCGCTGACTCGCATCCTGCGGTTTCAAGCTTCGACGCCATTGTTTCTATGGTATTTGACCGAGTAATGGAGGAAAACAACTCTAATTTTCACGAAGTGCTCTCCCTTAGTTTTTTTCTCTCCGAAAATCGTCTGAGTCACATACAAAATGACGGAGTTTCTCCCTCAGATCGCATTATTTTTAATCATTTTCTAAAAATCGCCCAAAATCAAATGCACATCATACAAACATGCAACGTGTACCGAGTGAAAGATAAATCAGTATATTTCTTTGAGACTTCTTACTTCGAACGAGTGAGCTGCATATATTTCACGATGTAAATAATCTGATGAAATGCGCTTCGTCAGGAAAACAAAAACTTCCAACTCCACGGGCTGACCACTTTGTTGTGATCTTGATCTAGTATCACGAAGCCACTCAAGGTTTGATAGACTTGGTTTAGTATATAAATAAAAAAGGATTGTAAAAAGCATACTATAAACTATAAATATTTGTTTATTTAATGCTTTAATGAAGTGAGCTATATGGTCGCCGCCATATTGAATGAAGCAAATTCGAAGATGATGTACTTCAATATAAAAAGTAAAAAAACGAAAATAGGACACACTGGAGACAGTCTAAGGGAAGCAACTACAATGGGAAGGTTTCAGAATTGATAAGAACAGCGAGTTATTTCCCTTTTATTGGGTTTCACAACAGTCAAAACCGTCCAAAATATGTTGGAAAACTCCCTCCGATGTGACTCCAAAAGATGATGGAACAGTGTCGGAATGACGTCTCCGACATGACTCCATTCGAGTTAAAAGCAAAGAAGGGAATAAAGATATAGAATACCGTATTTTACGGACTACAAGGCACACATTATTATCAGACGCACACCCTAAATCTTACACAAAATTAAGATTTTATTATCAATTTTGAAGAGTCATAATGTGGCGGTACCATAGCCGATGAGGTTTAACCGAGGCGTGGTTACCGCTACACCTATCTGTATTGTTAAAAACTCGGGACTTTACTGGTGTTGCACTGCCTCCGGGCATTGCAGCCAGGATTGTTCCCAACATCTTTGTATTTACAAATGTCCCATATGTGTCTATGACCGAGAGGACGTAAAACATCATTTTCATCATCAGATTTTGTTATTATATTTTCTTATTAAAATGTTGGTCATGTTATAAGGCACAGGGGTCTTAGGCCGTGTACACACATAAGCGGATAAACCATGCGGAAACACGTGCGCAATCCATAAATAAGTGAAACAAAGAAGGTATAAGATTTGCGCACATGTCCGAATTTCCCCATTATGCGTAAACTTTTGTTCTTCTTTCTTCCACTTATTGAGGGTTTTCCATACGGAACTTACGCATCTAATGTGAACCCTGTCGCATGAAAAAAGTTAGCTCGTAAAAATAAGTAGCTCGCTACCTATGACAGTGTGTATTTGCGACATTGAGCATGAACCACAAATTTCACTTTTTTAGGGTTAGGGTTAGGGTTAGTTAAATGGTTAAAGTACAGAAAAAGTGAAATTTGTGGTTGTCGCAAATACAGACTCTCATAATAGCGAGCTACTTATTTTTACGAGCTACCTATTTTCATGCGACAAACCCGGCCTTAGTCTGTGAAAAAAAATAGTTCGAAAAATATGGTAACAAAATGACTGACAATCTGCACTATAATCAAGGGGAAAAAAAAAAGATGAGCCACAACAATGCTCCGATAAACATAACACTCAATGCCGTCAGGGTTCAAACTTGTTTGCCATCTTTAATTTTACTACTTGACATGGCATCCTTTCAATTTTGCCTTCGTTTTTCGTGAAAACAAAAAAAGTCAATATAGACACACAGAGAGACACACCCTGACAGACATACAGACTCACCTTTGGCGTAGGAAATGTCACTGGCATCAGACAGATCATCCACCTGTCGACACACACAAGTCCATCCAACTTCAAACAACCATCAGTAGATTAATCCTAGCTCAAAAAAGAATTTCATTTTTAAAGTTCCACCTTTGAGCACACAGTTTACTTCCTAAAAGTCGTAAACAGTTAATTAATCCATTCTTAACGTCATAATCAATCCAAACTATGATACAATGTTCTTATTTAAACTATAATCCAAACCGTTATAAAGGATTGTTGGTTCGGTAAAGGTAAAGATGTGCCCCCCCCCTCCCCCCCTTACATTTCTCAGCTCTCCCCACATTTTCACACCTGCCTTTCTTACCAAACATTAAGCTGTATCTTATCAACTTTTTTAGCTAATTATTTTTGTAGAATAATTAATCGCAGTCATGATAAAGGCCATTATCTAATAGGATCCCCCCCCACCCCCTATGTAGTGCAGTACACACAACAGCCGTGGAGCATTGGTCACAGTCCTGGTTCATTGCGTTTTTCCCCGCCTTTATCTTCTACTAGTATTGAATGCATGTGTTTAATTATGTAAATGGATGAAAATTAGTGTTAAATATAGCAAACGATAGAGGATGAAGTACTCAATATGCAGTAAGAAAGGCAAGACTGAAAAAACCCCGGAAAGAACCGAGAAATGGAGGAGTGGGGTGGGGCATCTTTACCTTTACCGGATTGTTCATAACGTTCCCCCAAGAATCATCATTCTTCTTCTTCTTCTGCGTTCCCAGGCCATATGGCCATAATGGGTAAGGTATGTATGTGTCCAGTTTTCAGTTTTCACTGGTCTCCCCGCTGCGTACAGCCGACACATTCCGAAGGAGCTCAATGGAGAAAAAATATTTGTAAGATTTTTTTTTTTAAAGGCAGGAAAATGGGCCAATAAGTCAGAAAGATAGTACATGATAGAAAACAAAGGGAAAAGGCAGAGTCAAAGAGAGTGACAGATTAGAGGAAGATACAAGCACAGAACTTCCAGAAGGTGGGTGAACTATTTTTACAAAAGACCCCCCGGTATCCCCACGAGGAACATTCATCATTCAAACACATTTTCATGGTGAGCAGTAATGAAAGACTGTTAGGATTCCCCCCCCCCCCCCCCCCCCCCCGGCCAGGACACGAAGGCTGTCCCCCCCCCCCCCCCCCCCCCCCCCCCCCCCCCCCCCGCACCAGTACTCACCACGCTGGTGTCGTCCTCAGTGTGCACCTCAGCCGGGCGACCCAGGCGACCCTGAAGCTGCTGCATCTTCTCCCGCGTCTGTGGGACCAGAACGCATCAGTCGTAACAATCAACACCATCGGCAAGAATGACGTCAACAACATCACACAATCAACATTAACTCACTCAGGACGAATGAGCCGGATCCGGCTCATGGCTCGCACAACCGTTTAGGACGAATGGCCCGGATCCGGCTCATAAGAGTTTTCAAGAGGTTTTGATTTCTGGCGTGTAACCAGCTTTCCAGTGCGACGTCATAACCTATTTTCAGTTTGCTTTGAAATCAACCAATCATTGCAGACTTTACATTCGGCTTTGGTTGTAGAGGGGGGTCAAAGATCGGAATGTGAAATTTTCCTTCTTTCTATGTGTTAGCTGTTTTCGTCAATAGGAGACAAACGACGAAGGTAAGGAATCTGATATTTTACGATCGTTTAGTGCATGGTGTTGCGAATCTTTTCTGAAAATATTGGTTTTGGTGATTATTTTACGAACCTAGTCGAATGCCCAGTCCCCACAGAACAAGGGGAAATAATTTGGCCAGTCCCGAGTGAGTTAACACTTAGGCCGTGTACACACATAAGCGGATATTCCATGCGGAAACCCGTGCGCAATCCATAAATAAGTGAAACAAAGAAGGGAAAAGATTTGCGCACGTGTCCGAATTTCCCCTATATGCGTAAACTTTTATCCCTCTGTCTTCCACTTATTTAGGGTTTTCCGTACGGAACTTACGCGTCGAATGTGAACCCGGCCTTATGCCGGCTGTCCACGTGGCGGGGTATTTTATTTAAAAACGGTCACGCACACGAAATGTTCTCATCCCTAGCTGGTGCATTTGTACCATAGTGTTCAAGTGCTTGGGCTGTTGGGATGAGTCTTTTAGCCAGGGCACGAAAAACAAACAACACTTGCGCTTCAGCTTGTGTGCCTCAAATGTTGGTAAGGCTATAGCACTGTCTCATAATTCGGTCTTTTGGGGTTATCTTTCTCTACTGTCTCGTTTTGAAGTCGGCTTGGTGTAGTTCCGGTTCAAAAATAGAATTTAAAACGGAAGTTACCTACCTTAAACAACAACTATATTTTATTCTTGTCTTCAAGTCTTGGGGTATTAATTTGGTCGTATCAAGTAAACAAATAAGAACATAACTGTTCATAGTCAACGAATGTAAACACTTTAAGAAAAAAACATGAACCAGGACTTAATATTATTAAATCTCCAAACTGATAACTGAGCAATTAAACACCCCTCCATTACAATTACGGAGCAGCCATGCCGTGTTTACAGCATTTTCTAACCGGAACTAAGTGTCCTAACTGGCACAGAACTCGTCTGTTACTTCCATTTTCATTTCGCAACAGTGCTATAGGGCATCTGTTTCCTTGTCTTAACCGTTAACCTTTTCATCGCCACTGTCGCCTCTTGGCACCACAATGATTGAACACCCATGTCACTAAAAGGCATCAAATCTGGGTCTGTTATCCAAGACCCTATTTTCTTAATTTGGGGAGATGAGGGTCTGTTAACCAATGACCTTAAGTTCATAATTTTGGGAGGTAAGGATAGGCCCTATTTTATGGATGTCACAAAGGAATCCCAAATATTGCAGATGAAATCTTTTCTCTACCCAGGTAAGTTTAATGGAAAGTGTTTGGGCTGAAAAATGGCTGGCGTTGAAAGGGTTAACCCTTTCACCGCCAATGTCGCATTTATGCACCACAATGGTTTAACACCCATGTCACTAAAAGGCATCAAATCAGGGCCAGTTATCCGAAGATCCTATCTTCTGAATTTGGGAAGGTAAGGATAGGCCTGATGTTATACATGTCACAGAGGAATTCCCAATATTGCAGTTAATTTTTTCTACCCAGTTAAGCTTAATGGTATTTTTTTGGCTGAAAAATGGCAGGCGTTGAAAGGGTTAAGAACTTTTTTTTTCCAATTCTGTAGATGTCATTATATTTTATTCAATGACTGGCTATCTTCCTCACCTCCTCCTGCATTTTGGCGATCTGTTCGTGCTGTTTCAGCAGACTCTGGCGATGATCTCTGGCCAGCTGCTCCGTCTTGAACATACGGTCGATCTCAGCCTGTAACACACCACGCACAGAAATAGTACTAGTACAAAGAAGGTTTTACATCTCCACGGCGTATGCCCTTAGGGACAAGTTCTATTGCAGTAGTCGTTGATAAACAGTGGACTGATCCTGGAGGTACTGCAATACCAGGTCAGCCCTACCTTAGGGACAAGTTCTTCTGGTGCAGTAGTCGTTGATAAACAGTGGGCCGATCCTGGACTTCTCTTTGTCGTCCAGTTTCTTCAGGGCTTTCTCCATCGTCTCCTTGCAGTCTCTCCCCTGTCCCCTCCTCCCATATTTTGTACACCTATACCTTATGTTCGTCCTGTTCTTTCAGAATGGCCCTCTCTTTCTCGACCAGTTTCTTCAGAGCTTTCTCCGTCTCCTTGCTGTCTCTCCCCTGTCCCCTCCTCCCAATTTAACTCTCTTTCTTTCTATCTTCTCTCTCTCTCGCACGCTGTACATATTCTTACCTTATGTTCGTCCTGTTCTTTCAGAATGGCCCTCTCTTTGTCGTCCAGTTTGTTCAGAGCTTTCTCCATCTCCTTGCTGTCTCTCCCCTGTCCCCTCCTCCCATTTTAACTCTCTTACTTTCTCCCTTCTCACTCTCTCACACGCTGTACATACACCCACCTTATGCTCGTCCTGTTCTTTCAGAATGGCCTTCTCTTTGTCGTTCAGTTTCTTCAGGGCTTTCTCCGCCGTCTCCTTGCCGTCTCTCCCCTTCCCTCGTTTCTCCTCCACCTGCTGTCTCTCCTGCCGCACCAGCGACAGCTGGGCCTTCGTTTTCTCCCTCAGGGCCTAAATAATAATAACATAATAATAATAATGACCATTTTTATAGCGCTTATTCTCCTTACGGGGCTCTAAGCGCTTCACAAAGAAGCTAAAAACCTAAGCAAAACCCTCCCCCCAAAAAAAAACCCAACCACCGCACTTATCATATAATAAGGAACAACACGAAACGAAAATCCCCCCCCCCCCCCCCCAATTCACACTCCACTAGAATCCAAACCATTACAAATAGCGTTTTCCACGCTAAAGGCATTTTCTTACATTCAATATGAAAAACTAAACTTACGTAGCGCACACCCTTGGCAAACTACTTAGGGCCTGAATAATAGCAACAAAAATGAAACTTGAATTGAGGATATTCTGGGCGAACTACTCATGGTGCTTTAAAAAACCCATCATCACTCTACACATGCAAAAATTACATTAAACAAAGCACGCACGCACAGAGATCTGCACGCACACTCACCCCCCACACATATATACATAACTGCATACACATACATAAGCGCATGCACGCACACTCACACTCACCCCCCACACATGCATACACACTGCATACACATACATACATAAGTGCGCACCCCCCACATATATACACACACATACTAAGCGCATGCTTATTACTTACACTTTGTGCTTATTCAATAAAAATGAGTTTGATTTGACTCGACTCGCCTGTGCACACACACACACACACACACACGCACACTCTCACACACACACAAACACACTCTGTCCCTCACCCTCACACACCCAACCTCTGTCACCACACACACACACACACACACACTCACAAAACACACACACTCTGTCTCTCTCACACACACACACACACAAACACACTCTGTCCCTCACTCAACCTCACACACACACAAACACACTCTGTCCCTCACTCAACCTCACACACACACTCATACTTGAACTTTATAAACTATTATTACCGTTATTGTTATTTTTATTAGTGTCATATCAAACCTTGTATTGGTTATAAAGGGCAATAAACATGGATTCTGATTCACACGCGTACACACATGCACACAAACTCTCACTCACCATCCCCATTCCCATCCTCTCACCAAGCACAACAACAACAACAACAACATACAGTATTTATACGGCGCTGAATCTTGATATAAATCAAATCAAAGCGCACACACACGTTAGCATTCATAACGCATTCAAACAAAAATGCAATACAAAGCGAGCACACACGCTTGACATAAATGGTAAGCACACACTTACATCTACTCAGAACATGGTACGGCATTACCATTTTAGTCACAGAATCTCTATACAAATTCGGGATCCTCCCACCTGGAGAGTGCGTCGCCTCTAGTGCAGCGCCACAACTTTTTTTTGTGCTTTTTTCGCATGTGTGTCGGAGGGGAAGGGGTATACAGGGGTGGACTCGAAAAACCTAGCTATCAAGTTGTTTCCCACCAGGCAGCAGGACTCTCCCTGCCCTTCACTCACTGCATTACCTTGGCTCTGATGTGCAGCAAGGACTCCTGGTACTGCGCGCGCATTTCCTCCTCGCGCATGATGTTGCGCACGATGTCGATGGTGAAGCGGTTGAAGGAGTTCTCCCCGCCGAAGAGGGACGTGAGGTCGGTGACGCGGTGAGAGCTCTCTGTTCATCAAACACAGTGGAAGAAGAATTTGTCATTACCGTAAAATGCGAACTATAAGCCGCTACTTTTCCCCTCAACTTTGGCCCATGCGGCTTATAGACTGGTGCGGCTTATCTGTGGATTTTTTTCCATTCTACATTTATCAGTATGATTAAATCTGTTTCCGGCCACATTCTTCAGCCTATTTTGAGCTTCTTTAGACTCAAAACTGGTTTTGGTAATCACTAAATTCAAATCCCATGTTTAAAGTGTCCGAGAACATTAAATACTTATGTTCTGATAGGAGAATTTCTATATTTGTGTTGGTTTGTGCACATACAATTTTATCTGCGGCTTATAAACTGCTGCGGCTTATATGTGAATAAATACCTAATATTCTGTCAATTTAAGGGATGCGGCTTATATACAGGTGCATCTTACAGTCCAGTTTTTACGGTATTTCTCTCTCTCTCTTGGGATGACTAGAGAAAGACCTAAGAAGTAAGATCTACAATGCATTCTGGGACTCTCTTCCGAAACATATAAGACCGTGGCTTTGTCTGGAGATGCACTACAATGCCCATCATTCTCCCCGCCGAAGAGGGATGTGAGGTCGGTCACACGGTGAGAGCTCTCTGTTCATCACACACAGTGGAAGAAGAATTTGTCATTATTTTTTCTCTCTCTCTCTTGGGATGACTAGGTAAGTTCTGTGCTTGTAACTTCCTCTAATCTGTCACTCTCTTTCACTCTGCCTTTTCCCTTTGCTTTCTGTCATCTACTATCTTTCTGCCTTACTGCTCCATTCTCCCTGCCTTTGTTCTAGAAATTCTTACAAAGATTCTCTCCAGCCAAAAACTATTTCTTAGTTAGGCACATAACGGCAGCATGACGCATCAGCCTTCATATGACAGGAGGCTGTCTGAGCAATCGACCAAGAAAAAAAATACCATTAAACTTAACTGGGTAGAGAAAAAAAAATCTGCAATATTGTGAATTCCTCTGTGACATATATAATATTAGGCCTATCCTTACCTCCCCAAAATGAAGAAAATAGGGTCTTTGGATAACAGGCCCTGATGTGATGCCTTTTAGTGACATGGGTGTTAAACCATTACATGGGTGCAACTCCCCAAAATGAAACAAACTGAAAGGCAGGGGTACAGGGACCCATGGCCCCGGCAGGGTACAGGGGCACAGCCCTGTCGGACGATTCAGGGGGGCAACTTAAGAGAGGGATATAATGAGACAGACAGTTAGAATGATAGACAGAGACAGTTTGAGTCTGATAAGCCTTGTAAAATCATTACACTGCCTCTGTAAACTTCCAAGATAGAACAACTAGACTAAGTTCCAAACGCCCCAAAACGCTTCTGGTCAATTTTTTTTTTTTCATGAATTAAACAACACCTGAAGTTCAGTTTCTGGAAAAATCAAAAATACTGAAATCAGTGAAAAAATGAAAGAGTAGCACCCACGCCATTGTGGTGCTAAAATGCGACGCTGGCGGTGAAAGGGTTAACAGAGGAGAACCTGCTAAAATGCGACGCTGGCGGTGAAAGGGTTAACAGAGGAGAACCACTCACTGTCTTCACTGATGGGAGCCCTGGTGGCTTTGCGGGACCTGGAGGAAGCATGCGTTGACGACTCATCCTCGGTGATCGACTCCTCAAATGACATGGAGTAGCCTCCCTCTGTGACCCACGAAAATGAGGGACATAACCGTAAAATACAATCAATCAAACAATGAGAACAGATACAGTGGAACCTCCCTTATCAGACCTCCCATTATAAGACTCCCTCCCACATAAGACCTACTTCTCTGTGATCCCACATAAGACCTACTTCTCTGTGACATTACTCTTCTTTGTAAGCATTAAAATTACCTCCCTTATAAGACCCCTCCATTTTAAGACCTCATTTTGGATGATTTTGGAAGGTCTTATAAGGGAAGTTTCACTGTACAACCAACAGTAGTTTCCATAATTTTATTGTCTGAAGCTTTATTGCTTTATTGATAATTTCAACCCCCCCCAAAAAAGGAGGAAAATAATCATAAAATGAAAAAAGCGTAACAGATTTTTCATCTCAAACTGAATCCTTCTGCAGTTTCGTGAATTAACCTACATTTAACCCCTTCCCCGCCTGGCAAGGAAAACACAGATCTGCCTACTTGGAATCTTCCTAATCAGTAGCCCAGCCATCAATTTTCAGTAGCATGGCAAATTTTTCAGTAGCATCCATAAATGACGGCCGAAATGTACTGCTTATGTTTCGCCGATTGAACGTGTCGACGGCAATCGTCTCTACCGCCATGATTCACAGAGAAGTCTGCATGGCAGAGGTTGCAGTGAGCATGGTTTGCACAGAGTCGACAAGGCCACTCCTCCGTGTAAGACATTTTGAAAAATTGCTTTTTCTTAGAACAAGATGATTTTGGTTTTCTGGTTTGGGTTCGTTTTTCTTCGTTTGAAACATCTCCCGAATCGCTACTGCTGCTGGAGTCCGCCATTTTTTCAGAGAAAGTAATAAGAACGCATGCGCAGTCACTTTGATAAAAACGGAAGTGACTAGGTTATCGCACATCTGCTCTTGGAAACAGACAAAACCGGGAACGGCACAAGCAAAAATAAAATGTGTCTGCAATTTCTATTTTTCCCGTATCAACGTTAAGGTTGCCGTAGCTCCGTAGCAAAGCTTTATTTTTTGTAGCTGCTACGGCCAAATCGTAGCAGTAGGCAGGTCTGAATACATATCATATTCCCCCCCCTCCACTCACCCTCCTCCTTCGTCTTGGCCTTAGCCCTCCCCCTGGCAGGGGGAGGTTGCTCCGAATCGCTCGCCGTCTTGATCGACGAGTCTGCCTCATCCGAGTCCGCCTGAGAGTCCTCCGCCGTTTTGACGGACTCGGCTGCCGAATCTTCCGCCGTCTTGACGGACTCGGCCTCCGAGTCTTCCGCTGTCTTGACGGAGGTGCTGTAGTCTTCCGTGGCTGTCTTAGCGGACAGCTGTGAGTCGTCGGCTGTTTTGATGGAGGAGGTGACTGAAGAATGCTGCTGTTGTTGCTGTTTGGGGGGTCTGGCTTTGGTGATGGTGGTGGTGATGGTGGTGGTGGAGTCCTCTGCTGTTTCTACCGGGGTGTAACTCCTGGGTAAATGAAGAGAACGTTAGAGTGAGAGAGGGAGGGAGGGAGAGAGAGAGAGGGAGAGAGAGAGAGAGGGGAGAGAGAGAGGGGAGAGAGAGGGAGAGAGAGGGGGAGACAGTGAGATAAAGAGAGAGAGAGGGAGAGAGAGAAAAATAGGGAGAGAGAAAGGGAGAGAGAGTTAGACACAGAGAGATGAAGAGAGAGCGGGGGGGGGGGGGGGGGGGGGGGGGGGAGAAAGAGAGAGGAGAGTGGGAGAGAAGAGAGAGAGAGAGAGAGAGAGAGAGAGAGAGAGAGAGAGAGAGAGAGAGAGAGTTCTAATTCCATGATGCTTGTTTTCACTACGCATTTTGTCAGAATCAGAGAAAACAGCGTACTGCTATGATGAACCTTGTGGACAGTGCTTCACCACGCCATAAACCTGGTCTTTTTCTTTCTTATTGTTTCGCTTTATCTTCAACCATTCCCTAGCTCGTTCACTCGTAGTAGGCTTTATTATCATTTGTAAACACTCGTGAGCTGTCTGACGAAAGAACGCACCAAAATAACCATCATTATCATTTTCTTGAAGATTCATTCTTACCCTCTCATTCCTAATAAGCAACCTACAGGTTTTTCCCCCCTGTTATTTCTGAGAAAAAATACAATAAATCAGATACTTTTTCTCTTTTATTTTAATTTGTCACAGTGCATGGGAAAACCAGACATAATGGAATTTTGGCATAAATTGAGATTTAAATTTTTCGTGGTAGAGCAAAGATTCCTTGTTAAATACACACATAAAACCCAGAATTGAGGTATCTTGTCTAGTTTTTACTTTATAATTGAAGTTTGGCATTCGAAATAGATTTGCAGAAATTGGGCGTAGAAGATACAACTTTGCCTCTTTGTTTCTATTGACTTGATTTAGAAAACAATCAAGTAAACAAAGAAATAATTGAAAGTTGCCTTCCATGTTGTGGATACTGGTAGAACACATAACAATAGACATAAATATGCCCTAAATAGAAAATTGATATTTTTGGGGTTTGTTGACTATTTTTGGCTTTTGCTAAAAACATTCTGAGCGACTCGTG
Source organism: Phymorhynchus buccinoides (assembly GCA_017654935.2). Lineage (NCBI taxonomy): Eukaryota > Metazoa > Mollusca > Gastropoda > Neogastropoda > Raphitomidae > Phymorhynchus > Phymorhynchus buccinoides. Next base: position 40,833,434 of record CM065705.1, on the reverse strand, counting down.
TAGGTTTTTCCCATGCACCATCACATTTATTTTTTCTTTCAAAAACATTTATCGTCTTTACCTGGCTGATGTGGGCGCGGCAGATGACCTCTCCTGCACAGAGGTGAAGGTCGCCGAGTACTCCGTGTCGTCGTGACCTTGACCCCGCGACCGTGTCAAGGACGTCGCGGTCACCTTGGCGTCAGGGCGACGATTGTCCGCTTGCTCCATCAGCCCTCGGTCAGCTGTGGGGAGAAAAGCAGTGACCACTGAATCACCCAGGCTCCCCGTGGGGATAACGGGGGGGTCTTTCGTAAATTGATCTCCCCCAACTCTTTCTCCTGTCCTCACTGTCAGAGATCCTTCCTGGCTCGCATTGGCCTCACTAGCCATATGTGAACTCATTCAGCATCCTGGATTTCGACAAGGACGAACTGTTGAAGCATGGTCATCATCCCTTGGGACGGATGAACGAAGGTTAGAATGAGTTAAACAATACTGTTCGCCCATAAAAACAAAACAACACTTCGTACCATTAACCCCTTCCCTGCCACCCCTGTGTCTACTACAGGCATTATGATGTCATTGATGATGTCATAACTTTTGATGTCACAACTCTGGAATGTTTTTTTTTTTTTTGTTATTTTTTTTTTTATTTAGAACACTCAGGAGGGATATATCTCCAGATGATTTTGCCAGATTGAGTCCAACAAGTCTCTTTTATATTTCATAATCAGACATCAGAATAGTCTTGTTGTTGTTGTACCCTGGCTTAAAGACTCCAGAGATCATCCCAACAACCGAAGCACTTGAACAGTATGGTACAAATGCACCAGCAAAGGATGAGAGCAGTACGTGTGTGACTGTCTTTGATCACCCCGCCATGTGGACTTCAGGACTGTTGAGGGCCAACACCGAAATCGGTTCTCCACATGACCCAAAAGGCGCAATGCAGCGAGAAATCGCTTTAAAATGCTACCTAACAGAAAACATAACACCAAATAACAAGAGGCAAAGCCTTCAAGGCTCACTCAAACAGGCACATGTGGGACAACAACAAAGACTGAGGGGGGTGTCTAAAGTACAAGATTGCCAATAAAATTTTAAAGTACAAATGTTAATGGATATGACCAAAAAAAAAAGAAAAAAAAAGGGGCCTGTGCCGAGAATCAGACCCGGAACCATTAGCATGAGAGACAGAAGCTCTACACAATGAGCTATCGAGGCTTTCGCTGTGGAATACTTTCTTAACTCATGTTGCCTGTTGAATACTCTCTAATAGCCCAATAATCTAAAATGTTATTTGTTTGTTATCTGTTTACAGTGTTGCTTTAAGTATTTAATTATCAAAAGCATTAATGTTTAAAAGCTTGCATAGACATCTTTCCTGAGAATATGCCAACGTTAAAGTTTGGAGATTGGACCACGGCCGCAACACACACACACAACCGAACAACTATCATACTATAGACTCACTTCGCAAGAGTGAGCCAAAAAAACCAATACCTCTGACAGTAGAAGCCAATCCTCTGTCAGAAACTCTTAATTACCCGAAATTAGCAGATCCTCTGACAACTCTGCATAATGAAAAAAAAAAGACAATCTCTCCATTTTTTCCCTTGGCAACAATGAAGGGGCTAACTAACGGCTCTAACCTCGCTGCTGTCTGTCAGCGCCAGCGGCGGAAGCCATGTCAGAGGCAGGGGCCTGCACTCCGATGCTCAGCTGTTGCTGCAGCTGTTGTGCTGACGCCATTCTCTCCTCCTGGACCTGAAGCTGCAAGGACCGCAACTCCGCGCTGTGAGCCTGCTGACGAGCCTGGAGCATTTAAAAAAAGAAAAGAAAAAAAAGTTGAGGCTACCCAGACCTCTTTACCCCTATTTTGCAAAGTTGTAATTCCTGAAACAAAAAACTGTAATTTAAAATTTTTTTTTTTAATCCAACGCGTGCTTCTGCATATCACAATGAACGTCGATATCGTACTGACCTGAGTGTGCAATACTAATGTCCGTCGAGCAGTAGACACAGAACACATGCTCGTCACCTAGTGCTGAACGACGTATTCCTGGAATTTTGAGGTAACTTTCCCGGAATTTCGGTGCCACTTTTGATGCCTTTTCTTTTGATTTTTGATCAGAAGATACAGAAGCTTCGGAATGCACTCGCTTGGACGCCATTTTGAAACAAAAAAGGAAATGGCGCGAAATGACTTTTCACCGCATCGTTTCAAAAGCTTCGCTTACCGACGCAACTGTAGTGTTTTTTAAAAATATTTAGGATTTTTTTCCTGTAGCTGTAATTTGACATTTTTCCCCGTAAAAATTACGGCAAAATCGGGATAGTAAACAGGTCTGGGCTACCTATTTGGCCCAAATAGTAGAGCAGGCCTACTGTTGCTTTGCTTAAAACAGAAAACAGCTGGTAGGGCTGAAATGCCTTCTCAAAAACTTTCCCGATTTTGTCGGTCCCGAGGACAGAGGGGGTTTTGGGGTTTTCCCCCCCGTCAAGGCCAGATTTTCCCCTTCAAATACAGAGAATAGTCCGTTTTGACTCCTTTCATCGCCACTGTCGCCTCTTGGCACCACAATGATTGGCCACCCATGTCACTGAAAGGCATCAAATGAGGGTCCTGGTATCCAGTGACCTTAACCCTTTCATCGCCACTGTCGCCTCTTGGCACCACAATGATTGAACACCCATGTCACTGAAAGGCATCAAATGAGGGTCTGGTATCCAGTGACCTTATGTTCTTAATTTTGGGAGGTAAGGATAGGCCCTATTTTAGGCATGTCACAGAGGAATCCCCAATATTCCAGATGAAATCTTTTCTCTACCCAGGTAAGTTTAATGGTAAATTTTCGCAGAGGAATGGCTAGCGGTGAAAGGGTTAACGGAACCTCTGATCTAACAAGTTGTGTGCTACATACGCAGGGATACATCTAGAAATTTCTAAACTGGGGGGCATTGCCCCCCTTGGTGTGGAAATTTGGGGGGATCTGGAAATAGTTAGGGGGGCGGGGGTAAATCAATGCCAGTTTGTTTTATACTTGAACAGTACACACTGTGAATCGCTCTTGTTAGCGAATCAGACTTTTTTTCAAAAGCAGTTTTCCGTGATGCCTCAAACTCTTTTCTGAGTGAAACGTCTTGCACTGCGTCTTTGTGACTAGGTAGATCAAGGGATGTAGTGCGGACATTTTTACAACCTGTGGTGAACGCATTGTTCTTTTTGCTTTGTAAGCACCAGTCATAAAACATCGCTTTTGATTCGCTGTCAAATTCTAGCCAAGGTCTGCTTTTTTTCCAACTTTCCATGAACTCATGCTTTCGCTTTTTGAAAGGTGGTGGAGCGACACTACTAGCAATGGGATCGTCGGTGACATCACAGTCCTGATCCGATGCTTCGTCATTCGATGAACTTTCCCCGTTGTCATCACTAACTGCCGATGAGGAACAACAAGCTTGTTGATCAATGTTGCACTCCACAGTCGCTACCTTTCTTTCTTTTTAGAAGTCACAGTAAAATAATCCAGAAGCGATGCCATTTTTGAGCGGGCTCGCTTACACTGCGCCCGGAAATAGTAAATGAAAGAGAAAGCCGTTGATTGGCTATGCTATTTTTAAGACCCAATCAAAATGCTCGTTCTTTACTGTCGAAAGGAAATGCAGACTCGGTACAGCCCACGCAGCCACGCAATCTAGGCCTAGTGCCGAACAAGTTATTTTCAAACGATTTTTTCGTTTGCGGGATTTCACCAAATTTGGGGGGATTTTCCCGCAGCATATTTTTATTTTTGCGGGAACATCAACAATTTTGCGGCAATACCGCAATGCCGCAATGCCGCGCTCTAGATGCATCCCTGCATACGCATCTCACCTTCAAAACCTGAGCCACGGACACGGTTTCTTGCTGCGCTAAGGCCACGGCCCTCGTCCTCTCGGCACTGGATAACTGTCGGATGGAATCTTCCAGACCCTCCAGTCTGGCCAGTTCCGCAGCCATCTGTCTCTCCAGGGCCGCGGGGGACAGTCGAACCTCCCCCGCCTCCTGGCTGGACCAGTCCATTATGGGGCGGTGGTAGCTCTGAAATAGAAAACCAGTGCAGGAGGTTGAAGACAAAGAGCTGGTGTTGTTGTTGGCTTGCCCTAGCTAAAAGACTCCAGGGATCATCCTAACAGCCAAAGCCGGGGGGACAGTCGAACCTCCCCCCACCTCCAGGCTGGACCAGTCCATTATGGGGCGGTGGTAGCTCTGAAATAGAAAACCAGTGCAGGAGGCTGAAGACAAGAGTTGGTGGTGTTGTTGTTGGCTTGCCCTAGCTAAAAGACTCCAGGGATCATCCTAACAGCCAAAGCCGGGGACAGTCGAACCTCCCCCCACCTCCAGGCTGGACCAGTCCATTATGGGGCGGTGGTAGCTCTGAAATAGAAAACCATTGCAGGAGGATGAAGACAAGAGTTGGTGTTGTTGTTGTTGTTGGCTTACCCTGGCTAAAAGACTCCAGGGATCATCCCAACAGCCAAAGCGCTTGAACACTATGGTACAAGCGGCATCACCCACGGATGAGAACATTACGTGCGTGACCGTTTTTCATTACCTCACCATGTGGGGATGCCACACTCCGTTTTCGGGGGATTTGGGAGACCAGGCATAGTAATGGAGGAAAAGTACTTTTCTCTCAAAATATGATAATAATAATAATAATAATAACAGTACATTTATATAGCGCTTTACCTCAGATGAGCCCAAAGCGCTTTACAATCAATTATTCATCAACAGATAACAAAAAACAACATTCAAGAGTGACACCAACCACCAACAGTGCATATGCAAAGCAACTCTCTCTCTCTGAACACACACGCACACACACACAGGGTTTCAGCAGATTTTGTCACACACACACACACACACACACACGCACACACACACACACACACACACATAAACACACAATTATTGACGCCAACTCGTTCATACCCCATTCGGTAAGTCACAGCAACTGATGCAAAATAGACAGGGTTTCAGGAGATTTTGTCTCTTGGTGTACTCAATGAATTAAAAGCCCTTCATGGCGATCAGGGGGCAACTGCTTTTGAAGATGGATATGTAAACATTTTCAAACTTGATAGAAGGGCGTCTCCTCAAGCTCAAAATGCCCTATGACATTTGTTTTTCTGCATTCACTTTTCTCTGAAATCAGATAATTCTCTGAAGATTACCCTGACTGGAGACCGATGATGTTATGCTAGGAGCTTGTCATGGCTAAACACAACCCCCGCATAACGTAACAACATTTTGATGCGGCCTTGGTGTTCTAGCCTGCGTCTATTGGTCCGACACAGCCTTAAGGCCAAGGCGAAAGACAAGAGCAAAGACTTGCTAACTGGTCAAAGGTAACGGCAAACTGGTCACATGGTGCATGCTCCGGTCACGCTCTGTTGTGACCTCCACTGCACTAATACTCTGGAAAACTGGGCTGGGTGTTAGTGTGGAGATGCCTTTCTCAGCTTGAAAAAACACCCTCTCAGCCCTTGCGTTTTGGAAAGCTGGCATTAGCTAATTGCTGTGGTTGCATCGCAAAAACGTTTATGCACCTTTAGCTACTACAGACAAACCTCTATTTTAAGACTTCCAAAATGTCCGGAAAAATCGGTCGTAAATTGGAGGGGTCGTATGACGGAGGTTTTCACTGGCAGCCGTAGAAAGAAAAAGTTCAGCACAGTTCATACTCTCTTCTTCATGCACACATACAATGACATATTAAAACTGGATTTGGGTCTTTCCAACTCCATAGGATTGTGCAATCGATGTATTACAGTTTCACTTCGCCGACTTCTGTTAATCACCTCCACTCTCGTCCAAAGTCAGTGGTTTTCTTTTTCAAAGTCAGTGGTTTTCGTGCTTTTCCTACACTTTCCGCCATCTTTTCTACAACAAGGGAAGCGACCCCGCTTTCAGGCCCTTGACCGTGGTTGTTTCCCTTTGCTCGAAGTCTATGCAGACGACAACAACGGTCGTAAAAACCAACAAAATGGCGGTTGTAAGTCGCGTTTTAGAAGAAGTCGTTTAAGAGAGGTTGTTTACATAGTAAAATGCATCCGTGTCAACAAATCCGGTCTCAAATGAGAGGTGGTCGCTTAACAGAGGGTCGTAAAATAGGGGTTTGTCTGTACTATAATCAACAAACAGAATGGCATGGGTGCATGCAGTGACCAAAAACTTTTGCCTGAACTTTCTTGCCGAAACCCAATGTACAAAAGAATGATATCATGTTAAAGAGCCCTTTCTTCAGGCACTCAGCTGCCTGAAGCAGCATCAAATAAACAACACCCACATGCACCCCTGGAATGGTTCCAATGGCTGGAATAAGAAGAAAATTAATCAGTCAGACGCGCTTACATCCTCACCCAAATACATGCATACAGACACACGCACGCAAACAGACAGACGCAGAAGTCCAATCCCACCAGACGTAAAATTTGGACTATTCCTTGCATTCATTTACAGCAGCCTGAACCTTCATGCAATTTGCTGATCGGCAAGTTAAGCAGGCAAGATTGTAGTGAGAAAACACACACACACTCACACACACACTCGCACACACACACACACACACTCGCACACACACTCAAGTTCAAGTGTTAGAGTATACTTTAATATCTCCAAAAGAGAAATTCAGAAACTCGCACACACACACACACACACAATCCCACCACACAGAGCATGAAAGTCACAATATTCACACCAATGAGCGGCTTAGCTGGCTGTTTTGATCGCCAGGTGGCATAGCTCTCGAGTGGGGCTAATCCTCTCTATTTTCTTAGTTGGGGGTAAAGAGAGAGAGAGAGAAAGAGAGGAGTCCCTCCCTCTCTCTCTCTTTCTCTACCCCCAGCTAAAGATATCACGAGATAAGCCCCTATTGAGTTGGTTGCCACCTGGCGGTCAAATTGGCGAGCTAGGTTGACCATTGCAACCATCTACTTTTGTGGCACGAACCAAACACAGGCAAGTTATAACTGTAAAAAAAACCACAAAAAAACCCTCACCCTGCCAGACAGCCGCGGTTCGTCTTCGCTGAGCTGCGACACGTCAGTTTCCTGTCCCGTGTCCGACATCTGTCGCTTCAACATGGCCGATTTGCGCGACGTCTGATGACGACTGGATAGCCCTTTGGCCGTCGTCTGGTCCTCGTCTTCTTCATCGCTGCGTGATGGAAAAACAATCACATGCGCTGCTATGCCTATATATATATATATTTTTAAATCTATAATATAATGCGCTAAGGCCCGAAGTGTAAAAGAATGCAAAAACTCGGATACCATGTAAATGTCAGACTTTTTATCGAACACAAAGCGCTTTACAATCAGCATTGAAACACTCACATACGCACACACACGCACAGCAGACACATACGCACGTACGTGCACGCACGCGAGTGAACACCCTCTTGCACACAGACATACACACACAGACCCACACACATTTCATCAAACACACGCTCACTGAAACGTACACACACTTACACAAACATACGCTTGTACAAACATGTGCGCATGCACGCGCACACACACTCACACAAAACACACGCATGCACTCACACTCACAGACACATACTCGCACACACTCACTCCCCCCTCCTTCTAGCCAAACACAATCTCTCCTGTGCACACATACTCATACACATGCAAGCACATATACACACACAGAACACACACAAACCTGCTCGGAAGCGCGGCCGTAGGCGCACTCACACTCGTGCACACCCTCACAAATTACATACATACACATACACGCACACAAATTACATACATACATGCAAACATACAGACATACATTGCACAATCACACCTCTCTAAGGACTGGGTGTCTTCAGAAATGGATCTTGCTCTGGAGGCCAGAGAGCCTTGCCTCACTCTCTCCGACTTGTCCTCCGACCTGGGACAGACAGACATAGATTCTCACAATCAAACTCTTGGCTCTCATTATTACACTAGTAGTTTTTTTATATTTTATAAACCATAGGTTGAATTGATAGATGCAAGAGCCTCATAATATACACATAAAAAGATAAATTGCTTAAATAAACATCTTCTTAATCACAATCCTGATATACTAAGCCCATGGCATAACAATTTGGGCATTTTCTGCAATTTGGTATATTCTAGTCACAGAGACTTATCGCCTTGGCATAAGGCTGTGCCAGACCAATTGACATAAGCTAGAACACCAAGGCTACATCAAAATGTTGTTGTGTTCTGAATAGTTATGCGGGGATTGTCTTTAGTCATGGCAAGCTCCTAGCATAACATCATCAGTCCAAAATCCTCCGAAGTCGGAATGTGGCTGCCCACGTGGCGGGGTAATAAAGAACGGGTCACACACGTAATGTTCTCATCCCTAGCTGGTGTACCATAGTGTTCAAGTGCTTCGGCTGCTGGCATGATCCCTGGAGTCTTTAAGCCAGGGTTCAACAACAACAAACAAACTTATCTCTGAAATTTGGGCTGCTCCCACCTGGAGAGCGCGTCACTGCAAGCACAGCGCATGTTTTTTACGATCCGATTTTTTTCTGAACGTTGTTAACCCTTTAGTTCGGTGAACACGTGGCCGGTTTGGGCGCTTCGTTTCTATCACATGGCAACGTGGACGCTTCAGCAAAAAAAATTGGATCGTAAATGCCGATTGGTTTGGAAGATATGACCGAATTTTTGTATGAATTTTTGAAAATTAGTGACCGACTTCGGATCGCGATTTTTCCCACGTGGCCGGTTTGGGCGCTTCCATTTTGTTTCTATCACATGGCAGTCACGTGGACGCTTCAGCCTCGCTTTCGATCTAATAGATTACACTTCGTTCTTCTTCCTGTTGCTTGCAATGAATTCTAGGCGAGAGATTGGTTCAGGAAGATATGAATTTTTGAAAATTAGTGACCGACTTCGGCATTTTCGCGATTTTTCCAATATGGATGACGAACAGTTATGGCGTCCATTGACTGAGGAAAGCGATGAATAGTCGTATTTTTGTGAAAGATGGGACTTATGAGATCGCAAAGTGATGATGTTTTTTTTTTTTTTTTTTTTTTTTTTTTTTTTTTTTTTTTTTTTGTAAGGAGTGTATGTCTGACCTATTTCGGCAGCGAGCTTGTTTTTGTTCGATCGATGCGAATTTTTGAAGTCGTGTTACTGACATCGGCATTTTCCTGACTTTTACATCATGGATGATGAATCGCAATTGCATCCACTGAGTGATGACAGCGATGAAAATTCCTTTTTTTTGTGAAAGATAGGAATTATCAGATCGTGAAGTGAAAGGGTAAGTGAATGATTTTGATCTACATTTCCATTTCAGTCGTCTTAGGCTTCACCAGTGGTGACCAGTCTGCAAAAAGTAGGCAGTGAATGACTAGTGAATGCAGTTTGCGAATACACTTTGGCATTTTGATTTTTTTTGTGGAGCCATGCATCCCCATAACATCTTGAAATTCATTTTGCAAATCAGACAGACATCTCGGCAACACATTCAAAACAAAAAAAAACCCACAAAATCTGCTAGGGTATATTTTATTTTATTATTTTTCTGACGCTACCCCCCCCCCCCCCCCTTTTGTACGGAGTGACGTCCCTTGGGCTAGGATTTCAGAGGTGACTGAGCGCACAGAGCGTCAGAACTTAAAGGGTTAACTAGTACAACCATACCTTAAGAGTTTCGCTCTTTTTGGAGCATATTGAAAGAAAGCAGTTGTGGTGAATTTGTTTTAGGACACAAATGGTTTAAAAGGTGGGTCCCTCGGGTGGGACGAACATCATCATGTGTGTCATGCAGTGACCAAAGAGTTTGCCTAAACTTGCCCATCATAACCCTTGCAGGAAGAACTAATAGTATATTGCATTGTGGGAGGGCAAAAGTGAAAGTGAGACTACTAGACCGGGCGTTCAGCGGGCGCAATCGGAGCTACGGGAGAGAGAGAGAGAGAAAAAGAGTTGCCTGGCGTATAGCCGTGAGAGGGTTGTTTCGGTTTGTGAGCATTCTTGAATGCAGTTGTGTTGAATATTTGTTGATGACACAAATGGATTAAAAGGTGGGCCCTTTGGGCTCATCATGAGGTGCAAGCGCTCTGTAAAGTTTGCCTATTACTTCCCATTACTATTATTGCTATAATGGTCAATTTAAGAGCAAAAAGAGCATGAGAAGAGCCCTATCTTCAGGCAGACCACTGCCTGAACCATGGATGCAACTGGAGAAAATCCAAAAACAGGGGGTCCAGGGGGCCCAGGCCCCTGGCAGGGTACAGAAGCTGAAGAAAAAGAAAAATCAAACTCAATTTGAAGCTTACTCCAGGCTTGTAAAGTGAGAATTCAACACTTTTCCCCCCTTGAACTTTGAATCCATTTTTTTTTTTGTGGTCACAATTTTGAAAAACAGGCGCCGCCTCGTATCCGAGGCAAAGCCAGTTGAAATCCATGATTCAGGCTTCAGGCACACCAACATGCACCCCTGCATCATCATCTTCTTCTTGCAGTAGACAACCACCATCATTCTTTTTTGATGGTTCTGTTGTGTGTAATAACTGGGGGACTTCGGTCATGTAGATAAGCTATCTGTACACAGTAATAATTTCCTTGGCCGCCCCAGATGATCGGCTTGAATGGCTGGGGGAAAGATGGGACAAGTTGGAAGTAGGATTGGGGAATACTGGAGGGGAATGAGTGGGGCAGGGTCAAAGAGGGAGGGATGGGGATTGGGGTGGGTGGGGGGTGGGTCATGATCGTAATCTCACCTGGACGCTCTGTGTCTAGCAGACGCGGAGTGCTGGGAAGCTTGGTGGTTGCCGTCGTTGTCGGGAATGGTGGCCTCCAGTCTGGTGTAGGTGCTGGTGGCCATCACGGCGTGACCTTCCGGGGTGCGCCCCAAGGTCACGCGCTGGCTGGACACCACCGACGGGTCCTTCAGCCGCAAGCTGCTCGACTGGGAAGAGGGGTCACCCTTCCTCCGCCCGCCGGGGCTGGCTCCTGGGAGGGAGGAAAGACGGAAACAAACGCACAGCGTTGTCATCATATTGTTGTTAGTAGTAGTAGTAGTAGTACAGTGGAACCTCCCTTATAAGACCTCCCATTATAAGACTCCCTCCCACATAAGACCTACTTCTCTGAGACATTGCCCTTCTTTGTAAGTATTAAACTTACCTCCCTTATAAGACCCCTCCCTTATAAGACCTCATTTTGGATGATTTTTGGAGGTCTTATAAGGGAGGTTCCACTGTATTTATTATCGGGTAAATTGTGGAATGTGTGCCTTACCTAGAATTCAACTTGGCTGGGCTTAATTTTCAACTCTTGAAATGTGCTGTCTTAAATGAAAGATGGTTCGAATAAAAGTTTATTAGTGAGAGAGACACTTGACAACTTTATTATGCAAGGATTGAGATTTTAGGCCAGGCCTAAATTGTGGAATCAGGTAAATTCAGGTCGAGAGAGAGAGAGAGAGAGAGAGAGTGAGGGAGAGAGAGAGGGAGAGAGAGAGAGAGAGAGAGAGAGAGAGAGAGAGAGAGAGAGAGAGAGTGACATTGAAAGAGAGAATTAGGGTTGAGGGTTGAAATCAAGAATCCTTTTATCTCACCAAGCTCTCACACGACACAAACAACCTGTACAATTTACGACACAGCTTATGGCTCAAAAGATATGGCAAAATCATCATAAAGTCGAAAACATTCCATCGACTATCCCGCGCTTCCCCCCCGAGACTGAATCTACAAAGCAGTCTAAGGGGTTGTGCAGAGTACACATAGAAACCTCATGAGCTTATCAGCAAATATGTACAAGGAAGCAAGAAATAAACGAATGGGATAAGTGCATCCGGAAACACATGCGCTTATTTTTCTTACTTTCCTTTACTTATTTCCGGATAAGCGCATGAGGTTTCCTGTCTGCATGGGTGCTCATGGGAAATTAAAAAAATCCTGCAAGGCAGGGGTCCAGGGGCCGCCCAGTTAACAACTTGACTTAAACTATCCTAAAAATATAAAGTTCCTGGTAAAGGCATGTAAATATTTATCTGTATTCATTGCTTTTATATTCTACACATGAGAGAAACCGACAAAACGTTTATAAATAGGAAATTCGTTGCTTCTCAAATTCTCATAATCCAGGCTCCATGCAATGAAAAAAATCCTGCGTTTTAGGACACCCTGAAAGCAGGGGCACCCATGCGTCTGTACCGTAACTTTCAGACTATAAGGCGATATTGTTTTCTCCAATTTCGACCCCTGCGCCTAATAAACGAGGGCGCCCTATTAGTGAACAAAATCGTGAGAAGAGAGAGGCAACGATTGCCGTGTTCAGTACAGTCTAGGCATCGAAAGTGGTCACGAGTCGCCGATACGACGAATACCCGCGTTAAAATGCTTAAAAATCCCTATTATCGTCCGAGATACCGTCCATCAGATGCCACAACCCTTCATTGGATGTGAAAAGCTTCGTTGTAGAGCTTAAAATGCCATAATTCTACCAGCTTTCACAAAGAATTGTCCAAACATATCAACAGGAAGTGGCACAAACGGAAGTTTGATGATTTGAAAGGGGAGCCAACTCTCGTTTATGACAGCAGTAATGGCGGTCGGTAAGCCTTTACCGAACATGTACAGGCTTAAAAATTTGACTTTCTTTTGCAAGGTGCGCCTTTTGCTTTATTTTTTTTCAGATTTTTCTTGAAAATTGCCCTATTCGCCTTATACACAGCAGCGCTGAATGGTCCGAAAAATAGGGTAATCTGCACAGCCCCTAAGGCGGCAGACTTGGTCCAAGGCTAGTGTACCACACATCTGGCCTGGGCCTGCACTGTAGATCAGGCATGGTAGTGGGGGCAAAGTGAGTTTAGCGGAAGAATATCCAACCGATTCTGCATTTCATTTGAAAGATGTCGACTCAAACTAAAATGATGAAGTTGGGCGTCAAAATGAAGAAGAAGAAAAAGAAGCACTAGGATCACAAATCTGGAAACGTGTGGCGTGAGCTAGGCCGCGCACGACTGCTAACTTTGGCGGGAAGTTGCTTGTTCAGTCATTCACATCCGGTTCCACGAAGCGATTGCATAGGTTTTTTAACGCACATAATTTTTAGGCACCCGAGTGCATTTTTATCACGGCTTTTTTTTGTGGGGGGGACGTCAATTTTTCACTTTCGCGGATTTTCGGCGATTGGCGGAGGTCTACCATGCCTGCGTAGATAGATACCCACCATATCTGTGCTGCCTGGAGAAGATATTGAGCACGCTGTAGTGGTCGGAGTGGGGCTCCTCCCACCTCATGTGACTGTCGCCTCTGGGGGGATGGTACCGAGCAGCGTTCTCCCCGCTCCCCTCTGTGCCGCGAGCTGCCTTCCTTCCTAAACCCTGGGGGATTGCAGAAGAAATAAGGGGGCAACAATCGATGAGTAAGCATGATGCACACTACGTAAAATACAACAAAAAAGGTTTGCTTCAACCACTTGACGTAGGAAACTAAAATCAAACCGAGGCAGTGAAAATGACAACATGAGGCTTTCCCGTGGGGATACCGGGGGGTCTTTTGCATAAACAGTTCCCCCACCTTCTGTGCTTGTAACTTCCTCAAATCTGTCATTCTCTTTGACTCTGCCTTTTCCCTTTGCTCGCTGTCATCCATTACCTTTCTGCCTTTTTTTTCCAAGAAACTCTTACAAAGAATTTCCCCAGCCAAAGACGGTCATGCTGGGTGTAATGATCTAATTATGACCCATACGTGCTCATATTTGACAGGAAACTATCTGAGCGATCAAAGAATAATAATGATTTATGCTCGGATGTTTTCTACTCTAGGTTATACAGTACCACACACAATCTGAAGCGCTTCTGTCAAGTAAAACTGTGGAAAATATGGCTTACAACCCAATTTTAGACCCCTACCACTTTCAAGGCCTACCGATCGCCCTGACCTTGACCTTGACCGGTATGCCATCATCAGAACGGCCATAAGCCAAAGTACCTACATGCCAAGTTTGAAGACTCTAAGACCAACGGTGTGGAAGTTATGTCCCCTTAAAGATTTTCGGTTTTCAAGGTCATACACTAAGTCAAGGTCACAATGGCAATAATTTTTTGCGCTGATGCCTTCCTCTCATGGTGACACACCACCACACAAACTTTGAAGCGATTCTGTCAAGAGGTTTCGGGAGAGATCCTTGGGACAGACAGAAAAAAAAAAACCACAAAAAAAAACCACATACACTTTTGGACTCCTTTCGCAGACCTGGTTACCCCCTACACAAGTCTTGAGTAGTCTGGATAGCTGAAATGAGTAGTTTGGGCGCAAAATGTGTAGTTTTATTCATTAACACAATCCCGCCGGCAGCAGTGTCAGACTTACACTTCCCGTGTGCCAACACCCACAGCTGGCGCCTATTCCCTGTAGACGGATGATTTCAGCACTTTTCTGATTTTTTTGTTCGATAGCTAAACAAACACTAACAACAAAGTGTTTGGCTTCAACAGAAAAAGGAAACACTGAACGAAATGATTATGGTAGAAATAGAAAGCGCTTAGAGCTTAAAGATTAGGCGCTATAAAAGTTGTCTTAATAAATAAATAAAAATAAATCACTAGCGGCAACTGTATGGCCATGCTTGTCGCTGAAAGTAACATGGGTAACAAGAGTAAAAAAAAAAAAAATTACACTCGTTTCCGTGTTTGTAATACCAACCTAAAGGTAAAACGGGCAACAAATGTTGATGCTTATGTCTTTATTTGAGTCTTCTCTACCATTATTTATCACTTTTCACTTCGTCTTATAACAGGGACGGATTCGAGCATTATTTTCAATTTTGAAGAGTAGTAGAGGTCCAAATTGAGAAGAATACTACTCGAAAAGAGTAGAGTAAACAGGTCTGCCTTTGCGACAATAGATCGGCAAAGGACAAAAAGCATAACCTGAGAACATCAACCATGCAGCGTAGTCTTGGAACTCGTACACTATCACAACGTGTGAACCCCCCGCGGGGATACCGGGGGGTCTTTTGTATAAATAGTTCCCCCACCTTCTGGAAGTTCTGTGCTTGTATCTTCCTCTAATTTGTCACTCTCTTTGACTCTGCCTTTTCCCTTTGCTTGCTGTCATCTACTATCTTTCTGCCTGTCTGTACCATTCTCCTGCCCTTTTTTCACGAAACACTTTCAAAAAGATTCCTCCAGCCGAAGTTGGACATGCTGGGCCTAATGATTTCTTACTTAGAAGCATAACGGCAGCATGACGCATCTGCGCTCATAATTGACAGGAAACTGTCTGAGCGATCGAAGAAGAAGACAACGTGTGAAGAGCAAACCAGTAAAGCACCACCCCCCCAAACCTCACACACACAGTACTGAACAGCCTCGTGCAATCTGCATCTTACCTCGTTGGTGTTGTGAGGCGTGGCCTCTGCTTCCCAGTCGTCAACAGCAGCTGTCACTTCACTGAACGTCGACGTTTCTGTCACACTGTCATCGTCATCCACATCGAAATTCTGCAACAAACCACCTCCATCATCACCGTCATCATCATCGAAATTCTGGAACAAATCATTTTCATTATCATCATCTACATCAAAATTCTGCAACAAACCACCTCCATCACCGTCATCGAAATTCTGGATCAAATCATTTTCATCATCACCGTCATTGTCATCGAAATTCTGGATCAAATCATTTTCATCATCACCGTCATTGTCATCGAAATTCTGGATCAAATCATTTTCATTGTCATCCACATCGAAATTCTGGAGCAAATCATTTTCATTATCATCGTCATCCACATCGAAATTCTGGAGCAAATCGTTTTCATTATTATCCTCATCCACATCGAAATTCTGGAGCAAATCACCTCCATCATCACTGTCATCGTCATCCAAATAGAAATTCTGGAACAAATACGTTTCATTATCATCGTCATCCACATCAAAATTCTGGAACAAACCACCTCCATCATCACCGTCACCGTCATCCACATCGAAATTCTGGAACAAATCACCTCCATCATCACAATTCTGGAGCAAATCATTTTCACTGTCATCGTCATCCACATCGAAATTCAGCTAACAACCACTACCACCTACTGACCTGATGCAAAATCCCCGCGCTCACAGGCGCGGCTGATCTTGGCCCCGCGGTCGAACCGCTGACGTCCCTACGAGCCTGACTCCCTGCCGAGGATTGAGCCCTCTCTCTCTCCCCTCCTGCCGTCGTCGTCGTTGTTGCTGTGGGCCTGCTTCGGGCGGCCCCCGTGGAGGCGGCGTCGGCGCCTGGCAGGTCGCTGGAGGAGGTGAACACCTGGAAATGGTCAGCGGAGCCCACGATGCGATCGTAGCGAGGAACCATGGGTTCGTCCCCTTCGTCAGAGAGGTTGTCCCCGCTGGTGGCCGACTGGGAGACATTGTCTGCGGAGGATGGAAAGAACAAAATTGACAGATTTCAAGTTCAAGCATACTTTAATACAGTGGAACCTCCCATTATAAGACTCCCTCCCACATAAGACCTACTTCTCTGAGACATTGCCCTTCTCTGAAAGTATTAAAATTACCTCCCTTATAAGACCCCTCCTTTATAAGACCTCATTTTGGATGATTTTTGAAGGTCTTATAAAGGAGGTTCCACTGTACTTTAATACAGTGGAACCTCCCTTTTAAGACCTCCCATTATAAGACTCCCTCCCACATAAGACCTACTTCTCTGAGACATTGCCCTTCTCTGAAAGTATTAAAATTACCTCCATTAAAGACCCATCCCTTATAAGACCTCATTTTGGAAGATTTGTGAAGGTCTTGTTAGTGAGGTTCCACTGTACACGTATCTAAGAAGGGGAAAAAAAAAAAAAATGGTGACTTTCGTTGGAAAAAACCACCATCACACAACAAAAACTGAGAAAAAAATCGACAGAAAGTAGAGTACATCTGTGGAATGATGGCAACGACGTCAACTTACCATCTGATTCAAGGAGCACAGTAGTGAATGATGATCAAAGCGTTGATGCGTGCTACCATTGTTTGATTAACAAGCAACTTTCTTAAGATGAAAGCTTACCACACAACGCATTAATGCACAAAGGCACATTATTCTCTCTCCCACACACACACTCGCATTTTTTCTTTCTCTCTCAGTCCCCCCCCCCAAACTCACCCGCTTCTCTGTTCACCCGCGCGCTGGCTGTCACTATCTTGCTCTGCAGCGTCTTCGACGAAACACGCAGATCCTGCAGCCGATCCTGCCGCGACCGGGCACCGCCCCCGTCACTCCACGCCCCATCCACCACCACTCCATAGTCCTCCCCATCACCCTCACCCTCCCGCCTCACCGCTAAACCCCCTCCCTCCCCACCCCTCCCGCCCTGTCGCTGGCTGCACACTTGCGAGAACCGCGACAGAACCGTGTCCAGGTCCACGTTGAGTTTTCTCCCTTGGAACTCGATGGCTCTGCCGCCACTAGGGGGAGCTAGGGAGGTAGGAGGATGTGAGGAGGGGTTGTTTGGGTCGCTGGGGGTGAGGGGGTGGGGTCGAAAGTTGTTGTGCTGGTCCGAGTCGTGGTGGTGGTGGTGGTGAGCGGCTGTTGTTGTTGTTCTCTCGGTTGCACCCTCCTCTCTGAAAGCATGTGGAAAATGATGCATTGAAAACGCGTGCCAGTATTCGGTTTATCCATAAAGGTTTTAATTCCAATAATAATGGATGTGCAATTAGACTTTATCATATAGTTCAGTCTGTCAAATCAATTACCTGCCTTTGTTGTATATATAAATACCGTATTTTTCTGATCATTAGGCGCTGCTGTGTATAAGGCGAATAGGGCAATTTTCAAGAAAAATCTGAAAAAATTAAAGTAAAAGTAAAACTGGTAGAATTATGGCATTTTAACTCATACTTTACTGGCCGATTGCTTCCCTTTACAACCGTTCAATACTGTTGTACGCTATAGCATACACAGCGTTTAAACCATTCACAATTCACAACCCCGCGAAGCCTGGCAACCCAAACTGGTATAGAAGTGTTCCTCTACGGTCCCTTAATAGTTTTCAACCAATGAAATCACTTTCCGTCTATTTTTAGTACGCAATGAATGAAAACGAGTCACTACCCCTCTCTTCGTCTTCTTTGTTATGCTTTTTTCTAAATCTGCTAATAGAATATTTTTTTACTTTGGAATTATAACATATGCTAGTTTTTATTATTATAAACAATACCGCAAATTTTCAAAACTGTGCGGTTAAGCATTATTTTTTAAAATAATTTTCATGTAATGATGCAAACCCGCCTAGTATGGAACGCTTGTGTACGTCAGGTACGCTATAGCGTACAACAGCATCGAGAGAGTTAATCTCTACAACGATGCTTTTTACATCCAGTGAAGGGTTATGGCATCTGTTGGACGGTATCTCGGATGATAATAGGGATTTTGAAGCATTTTAACGTGAGTATTCGTCGTATCGTTAACATTTTCGATGTTGTGACTCACAGTAGACTGTACTGAGTACGGCAATCGTTGCCTCTCTTCTCACGATTTTGTTCACTAATAGGGCGCCCTCGTTTATTAGGTGCATAGGTCGAAATTGGAGGAAAAAATATCGCCTTATAGTCCGAAAATTCTGGTATATATTTGTTTTTCTCCATTGAATGCTTTTTGAAACAATGTTCTATCTCCTGTTTTCGAGCTTTGTGAAATTAATCATGTTTTCCTGTTTATTTCTTATTGTACATGTGGTATGCGCGCTAGTGTGTGTGTCTGTGTGTGTGTGCGTGTGCATGTGTCTGTGTGTGTGTGTGTGTGTGTGTGTGTGTGTGTGTGTGCATGTGTGTGTGTGCGTGCGCGTGTGTGCATGTATGTTTTATTGCTACCCCGTGTCAAATGTGCCTTTTTGTTTCTTCATGCCTTTGTCTCTCTCTAGTTTGTCTTTCTATTCTCATGCATTGTTCACAAAATTGTGAGCGTTTGTGGTGCGTTCGTTTGTGGAGTGTTTTCCTCCCACCCACCCCTAAGTATGCTTTTATTGTTTGCTCACGACTTGTTTTCATTTTTTTTTGCTAATGCATTGTTCATTGAACGTCATTAACCCTTTCAAAATGTCCATTAAACTAACCTGGGTAGAGAACAAAATCCATCTGCAGCATTGGGGATCCTTCTGTGACATATATAAAATAAGGTCTATCCTTACTTCCCAAAACTAAGAGAATAGGGTCTTTGGATAATAGACCCCAATTCGATGCGTTTTAGTGACATAGAAGTTAAATCACTGTGGTGCTAAAATGTGACTTTGGCGGTGAAAGGGTTAAGGTTAAGATTAAAATTATAGCCCCGTCGACAACAAAAGGCCATCAGGGCTCCCAGGGACCCCCATTTGGGGGTCTATGAAGTACTAACATTCTAAAGGACTCTCTCAAGGAATGTGCCAGGGATGCACTAGAACATTTCTTTTTAATTAAAGGAAACACCAACAATCGCAATACCCTTCCTTTGTAATTTGAGGCTAAAAGGAAGGAAGGCGTCCAACCTGTTGCCGGGGGGCGTGGCGCGTGGCGTAGACCCCTCACTCTCCCCGGTCAGCGTGTCCGCATCGCTGTTGTCGTTGTCGTTGTCGTTGTCCACCTCCATCATCGTCACACCTCTTCCTTCTTCTCCCTGGCCTGTGTTTTCTTTGTCCGACTCCTCCTCACCTAGCTGAAATCATCATCGTCATCATCATCATCATTGTCACCATCATCATCATCGTCATCATCATCACCATCATCATCATCGTCACACCTCTTCCTTCTTCTCCCTGGCCTGTGTTTTCTTTGTCCGACTCCTCCTCACCTAGCTGAAATCATCATCATCGTCATCACCATCATCAGTCATCATCACACCTCTTCCTTCTTCTCCCTGGCCTGTGTTTTCTTTGTCAGACTCCTCCTCACCTAGCTGAAATCATCATTATCGTTGTCATCATCATCGTTATCATCATCATCACCATCGTCGTCATCATCACCATCATTATCATCATCGTCATCATTATCATCATCATCATCATCATCATCAGTCATCATCATCATCATCATCATCATCATCATCATCATCAGACCTCTTCCTTCTTCTCCCTGGCCTGTGTTTTCTTTGTCCGACTCCTCCTCACCCAGCTGAAATCATCATTATCGTTGTCATCATCATCGTTATCATCATCATCACCATCGTCATCATCAGTCATCATCATCATCGTCATCATCATCACCATCATTGTCACACCTCTTCCTTCTTCTCCCTGCCCTGTGTTTTCTTTGTCCGAGTCCTCTTCACCTAGCTGAAATCATCATCATCATCATCACTGTCATCATCATCATCACCACCATCGTCATAATCATCGTCATCATCACCATCATCATTGTCATCATCATCATCCCCATTGTCATAGACTTTAGGACCAACTAAAGCCCCAAGCTGCAGTGCAGCACAGCCACTATGTTGAAAGTCAAAAGTCTTTAACAAAAGACAGCTGCAAAAAGAGTGCCGTAATGACACTTCTCTCACCAGTGATCTGATGCGTTGTTGGTAGTTTGCCGCCGCCTTGGGCTGTTGGTCTGCGGGGAACAGAACGGTCTGCCTGCCGCGGCCGGCTCGCTTCAGTTTCTTCGTCTGATAACACACATAACAGATATGATTCAACGTTCACCTTCAACTAAACTTAACATTTTTCTCTGTCTTGTGAACTCACGCACACACACTCTCACTCACTTGTACATTTGAAATGTACTTGCCCCCCGTGGGGATACCGGGGTGGGGTGGGGAGGTCTTTCATACAAGTAGTTCCCCCACCTGCTGGAAGATTTGTGCTTGTAACTTCCTCTAATCCATCACTCTCTTTGACTCTGCCTTTTCCCTTTGCTTACTGTCTGTCATCTGCTATCTTTCTATCTGACTGGTCCATTCTCCCGCCTTTTTTCTATAAATTCTTACAAAGATTTCTTCAGCCAAAGTCGGACATGCTGTGCCTAGCTATTTCTTAGTTAGGCGCATAACGGCAGCATGATGCATCTACGCTCATATGACAGGAAACTGAGCGAACAAAGAAGAAGAAATGTACTTGTACTAGACTACACACACTCACACGAATCATAACATAGAATATAGAATCACTTTGTTGACAAATTGAGTCTCCCCCCCCCCCCCCAAAAAAAAAAGCGGTAAAGGTAAAGATGTGCCACCCCCCTTGCATTTCTTGGCTAATTCGATTTTTCTGTTTTTGCCTTTCTTACCAAAAATAAAGCTGTATTTTATTAACCTTTTCAGCTAATTATCCTTTTGGAATACTAACCCTAACCCTATCCCTAACCGTACCCCCCACTATAAGACGGGAAAACGCAATGAACCACGACTGTGACAAATGCTGCGGTGTACTGCACTACATAGGGGGGGGGGCGTCCTATTACATAATGGCCTTTATCATGACTGCAATTAATTATTGAACAATCTTTTTTCTTTGACTCAGAAACGATTTGTACAAGGTAGGCACTAGTTAGTTAGTAAGTCTGTTATAGTCCCGTCAACAGCTATGGTTATTTAACTGATGTTTTGCTGTCATACGAGTTAACTTGGAAATGCAGGCATCAGAATAGTCTGAAAGTCCAATCCTCTGAAAACCGTGGTAAAAGGGACATCAAGGTCCCAGACTGAAGAGGGACAACACTGAAATGAGTTCCCAACACCACCAAAAAGGCTTAATATAGTGAGAAATCACTTTAAAACGCTATTTAACAGAAAAGATAACACTGAATCAAAAGCCAATACAGGGTTCCCAGGGCTTTCAGCTATCCCCAAGGACCTTGTAAGGACCTGTAGGTCTAAGGATAATGTCCATCTTTTAGCCAACGATCTTGAAAGGAACACTTTCCCAGCATTGTGAACAATGTCTAAGCAGATACAAAAACTATGGCCAAGACAGATATACGCGTTTTTTCACAAAACGACACCAGGGTAAAGAACGAGATTTCAGTCCAATTTCTCTTGACAACTCGCGGTGCATCGTTCGTCTGCTAAGTGGTCAGTTGAAACGGGAAGATGGGGGAGATGGGTAAGGTGGAGTAGGTGCTGAGCGATGTTTCTCAAGTGTAAAAGTGCTGCTTCTGCAGTTTTGGGCAGCTGTCAGGACTTGTAAGGATCTTGAAGTGAATGTAAGCACTTGTAAGGCCTTATTTGGAGATTTCAATTGGTCAAGACTTATAAGGACTGGTAAGGCCCATATGAACCCTGCAATAGCTCTGACGAGAAGCCAATCCTCTGTTAGAAATTCTTAATCCTCTGACAATTTGGTTAAAATGGGTTAGAAAAAAAGAAGAAGAAAGAAGAGAAGATGCAAAAACAAAGAACCTTGGTGTTGGAGGAAGAAGTGCTAGCCGCCGATTTCTGCTTGGTGATCAACTCCTGCATGACTTGCTGTCGCTTCTGTCTCTCCTGCTCCTCAGCGACCCGTTCCTTTTCCCTCTGTCTCTGTCTCTCCGCCCGCTGTCGCGCCATGAACTGCCTCACGCTCTCTGAGTTGTAGTGGCGCTGTTTCTCCGCAGGGTCGGGTTTGTCCGAAGATTCTTTCTCTGTGAGGAAATAGGAACAAATGTAACTCTTCCAGCACCATGTATTTTGGGGATGTTCTTCGTTGTCCGTTGCATCTCAAACGACAAGAGGGGGGTACTGTATTATACGGAATACAGTGGAACCTCCCTTATAAGACTCCCCCTGTGGGGATACCGGGGGTCTTTTGTATAAATAGTTCCCCCACCTTCTGGAAGTCCTGTGCTTGTAACTTCCTCTAATCCGCCACTCTCTTTGACTCTGCCTTTTCCCTTTGCTTACTGTCATCTACTATCTTTCTGCCTTATTGGTCCATTCGCCTGCTTTTTTTTCACAAAACGCTTTCAAAAAGATTTCCTGCAGCCGAAGTCGGACTTGCTGGGCCTAACTATTTCTTAGTTAGGCGCATAACGGCAGCATGACACATCTCCGCTCATAATGGACAGGAAACTGTCTGAGCGATCGACCTACTTCTCAGAGACATTGCCCTTCTTTGTAGGTATTAACATTACCTCCCTTATAAGACCTCATTTTGGATGATTTTTGGAGGTCTTATAAGGGAGGTTCCACTGTATAAGGCAATACTATTTTCATAGACTGAGACCCCTGCGCCTTATAAAGTGACTGATAACATAGCAAGAAACTATAATAACAAAACCCGAATTTCGAGTAAAATTTGAGGGGTGCGCCTTATAATCAGGTGCGCCTTGTAGTCCGTAAAATATAGGGTGACTGTTTTTTCGAGTGCAAATGTGCTGCTTTAATGTGAGAAACAAGTCACATATTAATCTCTAAAAATAGACAAACACATGGCAGGGTGCTTGGCAGTGAGTGTCTTTGCATTTGGTGGGAGTGTGGAGTGATGCATTGTAGAGTGATACGCACAGACAGACACACACACAAACGCACGCACGCACACACACAGAGTGATGATCTTCCTACCTTTCGGGGCTTTTCTTTTGACAGCAGGTTTTGCAGGCGCTCTCTCATGGTTTTCTGAGGGGGAAAAAAATGTTAACATTAGCAACTGATTAACTGATAATAATAATAATAATAATTTAAAAAAAATATATAAAAAAATAACCAAGTCTGAAAATGAGCAAATAATATTAGCAGAGCACACTTGCAGACGTACATGTGACAACCTTTCATGTTCACACGCAGGCTTTGTTGGGCGCTGGATCGATTAACCCCTTCACTGTGAGGAAACCATCACTTTTCTTATTATAAAATTCAAAAGAAACCGGGGAATACCGGGGGGTCTTTCCTGAAAGTAGTTCCCCCGCCTTCTGGAAGCTCTATGCTTGTAACTTCCTCTAATCTGCCACTCTCTTTGATTCTGACCTTTTCCTTTGCTTTCTGTCATCTACTATCTTTCTGACTTATTGGCCCATTCTCCTGCCTTTTTTGAAAAAAATCTTCCAAATAATTTTTCTCCTTTGAGCTCCTCCGAAATCGGAATGTGTCGGCTGTACGTAATGGGGAGATCAGTGAAAACTGAAAACCGGACACATATGTACCTTACCCATTATGGCAGGGGAACGCAGAAGAAGAAGAAGAGAAACCGGTTAAGCCGGAATTTCATATCCGCTATTTTCGCTGGCTTAAATCACCGGCGACTTTCGACAGTGACGAAAAAAAGTGGCTTGCAATTCCATTGACACTAAAATCGCCAGCGATTGACATACTAGGCACATAAGCATGTACACAAACATCCACAACCTTCACCATCACTCACCCCCAACACACATAAACATGTAAACATGGGTGCTCCTGGGAAATTTCCAAAATCCTACAAGGCAGGGGTCCAGGGGCCACCCAGGCCCGGGCGGAGTTCAGGGACAGCGCCCCTCCTGGGGGTTCCGGGGGGCAGTGCACCCTGGAAGCTGAAGGGAAACAACAGTTTCCAATGTAACTGACAGGCTCTCGTTGCACTTTCACTTCTGGTCAAATTTCATGACCTCTATAACCAGCAAAAGGCATCTTCTCAAATTCTCATAATCCGGAGACGCCGGCTCCAGGCAATAAAAAAAATCCAGAACTTCAGGACATCCTGGACCAAAAATCCAGAACTTCAGGACATCCTGGACCAAAAAATCCAGAACTTCAGGACATCCTGGACAAAAAATCCAGAACTTCAGGACATCCTGGACAAAAAATCCAGAACTTCAGGACATCCTGGACAAAACAATCCAGAACTTCAGGACATCCTGAAAGCAGGAGCATCCAAGTGTACAGAAACATCTACAACTTCCCCTCCACCCCTCCCCCCAACATGTACACACACACACCTACACACTCACCCAGTTGTAGATCAGAAAACAGCCTTTTGGCATCGTCAGAAAGGGCCCGCGACTGGGCCAACTGGGCAGAGTAGTTGTCTTTCCCTGATGCTCTGCTGCCTGCATTATCCGCCCCTGCCCTGGAGGTGGCGCTGTTGGTGGCATTGACCTCCGCCCCGTCAGGTCGCCGGGGGTCGCCGTGATTGGTGCTGCCCCCTAGAGGAAAAAGAAAAGAGAAGAGAAGACAATTCAATGTGTGTGATCAGTGTTTAGATTATAATTTTTCCTGGACCCCAGATTTTTATAGAAATTTCTTAATCAAAGTGGTTGAGAAATATGTTATTCACATTGAACGTATCCTTAACTCCCACTACACGAGAGTACCCTATAGCGTACATGCCTCGCACAAACGTTCAATACTAGGCAGGTTTGCGTCATGACATAAACATTATCTTTAAAAGAATGCTCAACCGTACAGTTTCGAAAATTTGTGGCCTTATTTATAACAATAATAATACCTAACATGATCTGTTAAGTTCCAAAGTCAACTTTTTATTACTCGCCGATTAACGACGTTTTGTAAAAAAAAACCATCATGACAAAGACGACGACGAGAGGGGGTAGTGACTCGTTTTCATTCATTGCCGTCCTTAAAATAGACTAGAAGTCATTTCATTGGTTGAAAACTATTAAGGGACCGTAGAGGAATACTTTTATACCAGTTTGGGTTGCATGGGTTCGCTGAGTTGTGAAGTGTGAATGCTTAAGCTCCTTGTACACTATAGCGTACTCTCGTGTTGAACGGTTGTGAAAGGAAGCAATCGGCCAGTGTTGAATGAGTTAATCAATAGTTTTTGACAATCATGATGGCAAAGATATTTTTTTCCTCCGTTGATCACTCAGACACTTTCCTGTCATATGAGCGCAGATGCGTCATGCTGCCGTTATGCGTCTAATATATATTAGGCCCAGCATGTTCATCTTCGGCTGGAGAAAATTGTTGTTAAGAGTTTCTAGAACAAAGGCTGGAGAATGGACCGGAAAGGTGGAAAGATAGTAGATGACAGCAAGCAAAGGGAAAAGGCAGAGTCAAAGATTAGAGAAAGTTACAAGCACAGAACTTCCAGAAGGTCGGGGAACTATCTGTATGAAAGAACCCCATGCCCGGTATCCCCACAGGGGGTACTGACAAGGATGAAGATAAACACGAGTAGCTTTGCTTACTGGATGACTTTAACCCTTTCACCACCAATGTCACATTTTTGCACCACAGTGACTGAACACCCATGTCATTAAAAGTCTTAAAATGAGGGTCTGTTATCCAATGATCTTGGGTTCTTAATTTTGAGAGGTAAGGATAGGCCTTATTTCAAATATATCACAGAAGAATCCCCAATATTTCAGACAAAAATATTTTTTGGAAAATTTTGGCTAAAAAATGGCTGGCGGCGAAAGGGCAAAAACTGGCATTTAATTTCACAACGCGCACCCACCTAAACAAGCAAACGCACAAACATGAAAAAAGAGGCACACAGACTGGAAGGCTAAAGACAGACATACACACACACACACACGTACACAGAGTCTTCACAATACACACAGTCACAATACACCCCCACATATATTATAATCCTCACCTTTCTTGCTGTCCTCTTTACTCTTGGGTTTGGGTAGACCCAGTTCCCGTGCCACCACCTCCTGCCCTGCTCTCCACGATGATGTGGTGATCAACCCTGGAGCACACAACATACATTTCACAGTCAGTACTCTATGTTCAACCTCCTCCTGCCCGCCTCTCCACGATGATGTGGTGATCAACCCTGGAGCACACAACATACATTTCACAGTCAGTACTCTATGTTCAACCTCCTCCTGCCCGCCTCTCCACGATGATGTGGTGATCAACCCTGGAGCACACAACATACATTTCACAGTCAGTACTCTATGTTCAACCTCCTCCTGCCCGCCTCTCCACGATGATGTGGTGATCAACCCTGGAGCACACAACATACATTTCACAGTCAGTACTCTATGTTCAACCACCTCCTGCCCACCTCTCCACGAGGATGTGGTGATCAACCCTGGAGCACACAACACACATTTCACAGTCAGTACTCTGTGTTCAAGCACCTCCTGCCCGCCTCTCCATGAGGATGTGGTGATCAACCCTGGAGCACACAACACACATTTCACAGTCAGTACTCTATGTTCAACCTCCTCCTGCCCTGCTCTCCACGATGATGTGGTGATCAACCCTGGAGCACACAACATACATTTCACAGTCAGTACTCTAAGTGCGGCCACCTCCTGCCCTGCTCTCCATGAGGATGTCACTCTCTAGGTCAACTCTGTTGGAAGTCAACGTGCTATCTAAACAATGTCACCAATTATGCAAAAGCAGGAGATTGATGATCAAACAATACTGCACAACTAAAAGCCAAACTTCTGACATGAAACGGATTACTGATATTCAGAACTTTCAGAATCTGCTAAAATATTCAGCACCGGAGCAGAGCTGTCAATTGGATAACTTTTTGCATAGAGCGTGAGCGTGTGGCTGCACCTGGTTGTGTTGTTTGCACATGTGCACCTGCAGAACTTTCAGAATCTACTAAAATATTAAGCACCGGAGCTGTCAAAGGGATAACTTTTTGCATAGAGCGTGAGTGTGGCTGCATATCTTTGTGTTTTTTGCACATGTGCACCTGCAGAACTTTCAGAATCTGATAAAATATTCAGCATCGGAGCAGCTGTCAAAGGGATAACTTTTTGCATAGAGCGTGAGTGTGGCTGCACGTGCTTGTGTTGTTTGCACATGAGCACCTGCAGAACTTTCAGAATCTGCTAAAAATATTCAGCATTGGAGCAGCTGTCAAACGGATACGTTTTTGCATAGAGTGTGAGCGCATGTTCGTTGTTTGCACACATGCACCTGCACATGAAATTGCATTCTTTGCATGCACATGTAACTGCGCAGAAAAACTCAACTTTCCAACAACAACAACAAAAACCCACCACCCACCTTTAGCACCCTGCCGGGTCACCTTGCCTCCTCCTACTCTCACCGTCTTCCTCACCCTCTCCCCTCCCCTGGGTGTGGAAGTGGAGTTGGGTTGCACTGAGGAGGAAGACGCCGATGACGAAGGAACAGCAGAAAGGTGGCCGTGAGCCCGGAGCTGGGCCTGTATGGCGCTATGGACAGGGTCCTCCTTGGCGGAGGTCGGTTTTGGCGCGGAGGAGGAGGAGGAAGGAACGGAGATGGGGTGGTGGACGGTGGGGGTCTTGGACTTCTTGGGCTGGGTCAGCCGGTTCACTTTCTTCACCGTGTTCTGCAGGCGGGGGTCCATCTGAGTCTCTGAGAAACCTGGGACACACACACAACAATTCAATAAATAGTGTAGAAACCGCAAAGATTTAAAAAAAATAATCACATACACACACAAATTCAATAAATAATGTAGGAACCGCAAAGATTTTTGTTTAATAATCACACACACACACACCAAAACAACAATTCAACAGTGTAGGAACCGCAAAGATTTTTTTAAATAATCACACACACACACACACACACACACACACACACACACACACACACACACACACACACACACAAAGCGCATTGTGTCAGTTATGGTGTAGAGTGGCACAGTGGTATCGCGTTCACCTCGTGTCAAGTAAACCCGAGTTCGAACCTGTGTACATGGGATTTTCCCTCTCACTTTACGTAAACTAGGCTTTACGGTCTGAACGTGGGAGTCTTTTGGATGAGACAATAAACCGAGGTCCCATGTGCCCATGCACTTAGCACACATAAAACCCAGAGGCAATGATTTGGTCAAAATTTACCCTTTCCTTCCTCATCAGTCACACAAAAATCGCATGCAAAAAAAAAAGAGAAAAAAAGAGGGAAAAAAAGGGTGGCGCGCCTCTGGCTGCAACACGCTCTCCAGGTGGGAGCAACCCTCTGTGACTATAAAGTACCTAATACCTACATTACGTGTTAAAGGAGCTGGCCCACACACGTGTGCGATTTCTATCCAACTGCGATCCATCTGTGAGGCATGATTCACGTGAAATACTTTTGTCTCAAAAATAATATTCTATGTCCGTTCACTGTACCCATGTATTTTTGGTATTTGGTACACTACGTTATAGTCACAGAGGTGTCTCGGTGAAATTCGGGTTGCTCCCACCTGGAGAGCGCATCACAGCCAGAGGCGCGCCATCCATTTTAATCTTTTGGTTTTTTTGCATGCAATGTTTGTGTGACAGATAAAGAAGAAAAAGGGAGGGAGAGTAAATTTGGACCAAATGACAACGTTTTTGTTGCCACTGGGCTTAACGTGTGCTAAGTGCATGGGCACACAGGACCTCATTTTATCGTCTCATCCGAAAGACTCCACGTTCAGACCGTAAGGCCTAGCGCAGAGTGAGAGGAAAAATCCCCTGTACCCAGGTCAGGCATGGTAGTGGGGGCAAAGTGGTTTTCAAGGAAAATGGCCGGGGGTCCAGGGGGGCCGAAGAAAAATCAATAAAATTCATGAGGTGAAATTTTCACTTTTCCATGCCATTTCAATGCATTTTTTTATAATTTTGTTTCAAACTGTTTCGCAGATTTTCCGCGATTCGCGGAGGTCTACCTACCATGCCTGCCAGGTTCGAACTCAGATTTATTGCATACTAGGCGAACGCGTCACCTCTGTGAAAACTCTACACAACCGTAGACCCCAATACGCAAATCTTATAAAATGTCTGAAACAAAAATACAGGTATTCTATCAGATTCATGCACGAGGGGACTACATAAAATAGTGGACAAAAGTCGGATTTCATTTTAGACTCATTCATTCAGTAGTATTTCACAGGAGTCATGCCTCGCATAATGTGTTGGATTGAGTCGCATGCAGTGTGGCGCCCCCTTTAGTCTGGGTTCTGCACCAATGCATGCATCAATGAAAGGTTTTTTTAACCCTTTCGTCACCAACCATTTTTCCAAAAAAATGTCCATTAAACTTACCCGGGAAGATACAAAAATCTATCTGTAATAGTGGGGATTCTTCTGTGACATATTTAAAGTAAGGCCTATCCTTACCTCCCAAAATTAAGAGAATAGGGTATTTGGATAACAGGCCCTGATTTGATGCCTTTTAGTGACATGGGTGTTAAACCATTGTGGTGCAAAAATGCGACGTTGGCGGTGAAAGGGTTAAATGACTGGAGCAGTTTTGTCATGTCACAGAGCATTTCATTCAAGCATTGTTCACACCAGTACATTTGCAAGATTTTTTTTGGGGCAAGATTTTTCTTTCCCCTCACCTCTGTAAGAAGGGATGGCGGGGCCGGCAGCCACTTTACGAGAGCGGGGCAGCTTCTCCGGAACCATCTCCTCCCCCTCATCCTCTTCCCCACCTCCCTGGTGATGGTGATGATGGTTGTGGTGGTGGTGGGGGAGGGGGTGGTGTGGCTCGTGCAGGGCGTGGCGCGGGGTGAGGTCCCTTGGCG
Organism: Phymorhynchus buccinoides; assembly: GCA_017654935.2. NCBI lineage: Eukaryota > Metazoa > Mollusca > Gastropoda > Neogastropoda > Raphitomidae > Phymorhynchus > Phymorhynchus buccinoides. The sequence goes on along the minus strand of CM065705.1, from coordinate 40,803,108 downwards.
TGGTGGCGTTGTTGTTGTCGGAATGGCGAGAGTTGCTGGCCATGCTGTCATTCTGACTGCTGGTGTCTGCAAGGAAAATGAGAAAATAGCAACGTCTTACCCGTTATTTTAATTCTTTTTAGGTATTTGGTATATATTAAAGTCACAGAGACTAAAATAAATTCGGGCTGCTCCCACCTGGAGAGTGCGTCGCCACCAGTGCAAAGCCAGACGTTTAAAAAAAAGCCACACACATTTTTATTTTATTTAATATTTGCATGCAGGTTTTTATGTGACTGATGAGGGGGAAGAGGTGTGTGTGTGTGTGTGTGTGTGTGCGTGTGTGCGTGTGCGTGTGCGTGTGCGTGCGTGCGTGTGCGTGCGTGCATGTGTGTGTGTGTGTGTGAAATTTTGACCGAATGATAACTTTGTTTGTTGCCACCAGGTCCTGTAACGCGCATGCAAAGTGCAACGGGCACACAGGACCTCGGGGAGAGTTGCGGTCCTTTGCTACTTTCGTTTTTATGTTGCCAGGGCATTGGTTTCCGAATTGAACTGTCTTCGCTATTGTTTTGAGTGTTGGTCAGTATGGCTAGAATAGATTGGTAACTTGTTTGTTGCCACTAGGTTCTCTAAAAGGACCTCGGCTTTTGTCATCTCATCCGAAAGACATTAGCGTTCAGACCATCAGGTCTAGTGGAAAGTCAGCGGAAAAATCTAATTTTAGTGGTCAGTTGGGGCAGGCTCAGTTGGAGATCTGATCAGCGCTGATGTAAATGCGCTGATAGAGCCTGCGTTGACGGTGGCCTCGCTTAACATGTTCCACTCCGCAGCAGTCCGCACGAAGAAAGAGCTACGATATTGCTCTGTTCGACATTCTTGGACACAAAATCCACATGAATGGTTGATGACCTGTTGTTGGAGGATGTTTGTGGACCGGAAGTCTTCCTATTTGGTGGGTTTGACCCTGCGACGCTTTGTATTTGATGGAGCGAGAAACTTTTCCACTGAGAGTGCAGGAATGTGGCCCTCAGCTATCCTGTAGAAAAGGCAGATTGAGTCTATTACTCTAACGAGTCTCATTTATTTTATGCTTGAAAAAAGATTGTCTCAAATTTTACTCTGGCAGTGAGTGAAGGGGTGTAGAAAGTGAAAATCTGTTTGAACATCCTCCGTACTTAATTAACAGTGACAGTAACAAGGAGAGTGATGATTCCGAGTACTACAAAGCAAGTAACAACAATTTCGAAGCAAAAAAATATACTTGGATCAACCAGTAAGGTTGTCAAAACTGAACCATTGACAGTGTTGACTTTTGTTGCGCTTATTTGTTACGCTTTTTTCTTTTCCAGGCAACCCCAGGCCAGTCATGATGCTTAACTAAGGCAGCAAAGTCTTGAAAGGGTTAAGCTGATTCCACACACACACATACCTTCTTCTTCTTCTGCATTCCCAGGCCATATGACCATAATGAGTAAGGTACGTACGCGTCCGGTTTTCAGTTTTCACTGGCCTCACCGCTGCGTACAGCCGACACATTCCGATTTCGGAGGAGTTCAAAGGAGAAAAATTATTTAGAATTTTTTTGGGGAAAAAAGCAGGAGAATGGGCCAGTAACTTAGTAAGTTCGAAAGATAGTAGATGACACAAAACAAAGGAAAAAGAGTCAAAGAGAGTGGCAGATTCGAGGAAGTTACAAGCACAGAACTTCCAGAAGGTGGGGGAACTATTTTTACGAGACCCCCCGGTATCCCCTCGGGGGAACACACACACCAATTCAATAGTGTAGGAACCGCAAAGATTTTTTTCCATAATCACATACACACACGACACACACACACACACGCAATCTCACAATCAAACAAGAAAACAGGAATACCCTAACACTAAAGCGACCCTTCCACACACAAAGCAGCGCCTGACAATACTGTGCGAACCGCAATGAATTCTGTTAACCGAATCTCACTTTCAGCCAATTTCTTCTTTTGTGTCTCCCTCCCCCCCCTCCCCCACTAATCCCCCCCCTCCTCCCACCGAAAAAAAAAAGTTTGCCAATTGGGAACTGTGAAAGAAATCAGCATAATAACGGTGTGTGTGTGTGTGTGTGTGTGTGTGTGTGTGTGTGTGTGTGCAAAACCCCACTACCCGGTTCTTCAATATGATAAACTTAGTAAGCAGTGTGTGTGTATGTGTGTGGGTGGGTGGGTGTGAAAGGCTATTATGGGTTGTTTGAGGTATTAATATTTTCATCCAAACATTTATTATCACAGATCGTTTCAATAGCACATGCAGTCCCTCTCTCTTTTTTTAAATTTATTTTGTTTAGATTGCCTGTTCTGTATGTGCTTATGTGCGCTATTATTAGTATGTCATTGAAAAAGGGGGTGGCAGAGAGAGAGAGAGAGAGGGGGGGGGCAGAGAGGGGGGGGCAGAGAGAGAGAGAGTGAGAGAGAGAGAGAGGGGAGGGAGAGAGAGAGGGGAGAGAGAGAGAGAGAGAGGGAAGAGAGAGAGTTGAAAGAGAGAGTGTGTGTGTGTGTGTGTGTGAGAGAGAGAGAGAGAGAGAGGGAGAGAGAGACAGAGAGAGAGAGAGAGAGAGAGAGGAGAGAGAGAGAGAGAGAGAGGGCGAGGGGGAGAGAGTTGAAAGAGAGAGTGTGTGTGTGAGAGAGAGAGAGAGAGAGAGAGAGAGAGAGAGAGAGAGAGAGAGAGAGAGAGAGAGAGAGAGAGAGAGAGAGAGAGAGAGAGAGAGAGAGAGAGAGAGAGAGAGAGAGGGAGAGAGGGGGCGAGGGAGAGAGTTGAGAGGAGAGAGTGTGTGTGTGTGTGTGTGTGTGTGTGTGTGTGAGAGAGAGAGAGAGAGAGAGAGAGAGAGAGAGAGAGAGAGAGAGAGAGAGAGAGAGAGAGAGAGAGAGAGAGAGAGAGAGAGAGAGAGAGAGAGAGAGAGAGAGAGAGAGAGAGAGAGAGAGAGAGAGAGAGAGAGAGAGAGAGAGAGAGAGAGAGAGAGAGAGAGAGAGAGAGAGAGAGAGAGAGAGAGAGAGAGAGAGAGAGAGAGAGAGAGAGAGAGAGAGAGAGAGAGAGAGAGAGAGAGAGAGAGAGAGAGAGAGAGAGAGAGAGAGAGAGGGGGGGGGGAGAGCATTAACTTTACTTTCCCTTCATTTTCTCTCCTCCCAGGGAGGTGGGGGGGGGGGGGGTGTCTTTAGTTGGTGTGAGGGCTGTGCCAGACATCTGACACAGCCTTCCTGAACTGCCCAGCTGATGGCAAGCTGATAATTTCATCTGGCAGTCTGTTCCACTCCCTGGTTGTTCTTTGTCATGAATACTCATTCATCTTTGTAATTCTCATGTGACTTGTCATCCAAAACTCTCCTCATATTTACTGCATGCTGAGTGTCAATATTTCTGTTGCACGTACGGCACCTGGACGAAATTTCTCCTTGAGAGATAGATAATAAACTGATTTTGATTTGAATCTTCTTCTTCTTCGTCTTCGATCGCTCAGACAGCTTCCTGTCAATTATGAGCGCAGATGCATCATGCTGCCGTTATGCGCCTAACTAAGAAATAGTTAGGCCCAGCAAGTCCGACTTCGGCCGGAGGAAATGTTTTTGAAAGTGTTTCGTGGAAAAAAGGCAGGAGAATGGACCGGTGAAAGGCAGAAAGATAGTAGATGACAGTAAGCAAAGGGAAAAGGCAGAGTCAAAGAGAGTGACAGATTAGAGGAAGCTACAAGCACAGAACTTCCAGAAGGTGGGGGAACTATTCATACAAAAGACCCCCCGGTATCCCCACGGGGGAAATTTGAATCAGAATTTGAATCTACTCTTTCTTTATTTTTTTTCCCGCTTGACAGTTTCAAGCTTTGCTTATCAATAATGGATTTTGCCCTCTCCCCTTTGTCAGTCTCTCTCTAAATATCCGTCAATTTTAAACGTTCATGATAATAATAAACAGCTACCGCCCCACTAATACGCTTGAAATAAACAGCTAAACCAGCATGCACCCCACTCCCTCTGTCTGTCTGTCTTTCAACCCTTTGTCTCTCTTTAATAAAAAGGTTTGACGTAAACGGCTATGGTTCCCCCGTTATACGGCTGGGTTTGAAATAAGCACCCAGCTATAACACCAGTGGGCGGCTTTGTCCTTCCAGCTACCACCATTGTCCTCATTAAGCTTCAATTCCATAGCTTAATCACCCACCAACTCCCAAATAAAATCCCCCACCCCCACCCCCTACACACATACATCCCCACTTCCTTATCCCCTCTTTAACCTCATTCAGAACAAAAGTTGAATTCTCCCTCCTTATTTGCCTATCTCTCGTTTGACTTGCAATGCGTCCCAGGGTTTTATGTACTGTCTTTTTTCTCTATATTAGTCCCCGAGCCGAAGGTTCGGGGAACTATTGTTTTTGTCTGATCCGTCCGTCCGGTGTCCGTCCGGCGTGCCTCCGTCCGGCTATTCGTCCATTTTTCTAAAAAACCCTATTCAGTCTATCATCATCAAATTTGGTATACTAGTTCATTGCCAAGATGCAAGCTACCCACTGATGTATTTAGTTTTACATTAAGGTCAAGGTCGTGCCAGTTGCGGGGTTCAAACCCCGAAACACATAATCGCTAATATCTCGCAAAGTTTTGCATGTATTTTAATGCAGTTTTTTTCACAACATTTCTTCATGAATGGTCTATAACAAAGTTGTCATGAATTTTTCTGTGCGCGCGTGTGTGCATGATCGCGCGCGCTCAAATCACGGGTCCGAACCCCAAGGCTATATATATAAAAAAAACTATTCAGTTACGTGCTGTTTTGATGCCTTTTTATGTAGTTACGTGCTGTTTTGATGCGTTTTTATGTATGTGTACAGCCGACACATTCCGATTTCGGAGTAGCTCGGCGATGCTGCGAGGGGACTTTGCAGCCCCTCGGCGTTGCACTTGTTTCTCTCTATTCTTGTTGGTTCGATTGTGCATGTACAAAATGTGATGCTGCATGGGAAAAACCTACACAAGTCGCTCTGAAGGTTTTGAGCAAGAGCCCAAAATATCAATTTTCGGTAAAGGTCAAGATGTGCCACCCCCCCTACATTTCTCGATTAATTGTATTTTTCCGTTATTGCCTTTCTTACCATACATAAAGCTGTATTTTAGGAACATTTTCACCAAATTATCTTTTTGGAATACTAACCCTAACCCTAGCCCTAACCCTAACCCCCACCCTATAAGACGGAAAAACGCAACGAACCACAACTGTGACAAATCGCGGTGTACTGCAGTACATAGTGGGGGGTAGGGTTAGGGTTAGGTCTAGGGCTAGGGTTAGGGTTAGTATTCCAAAAAGGTTATTAGTTAAAAATGTTCCTAAAATACAGCTTTATGTATGGAAAGAAAGGCAAAAACGAAAAAATCGAATTAACCGAGAAATGCAGGGGGGGTGGCACATCTTTACCACATGAAAGACAATTTTGTTTATTGTTTTCTAAATCAAGTCAATAGAAACAAAGAGACAAAAATTGTATCTTCCATGCCCAATTTCCGCAAATGATCTATTTCGAATGCCAAATTTCAAATAATCATAAAATAAAAACTAGACAAGGTAACTTAATTTGGTTTTCTGTGTATTAACAAGCAATATTTGCTTCACCACCAAAAAACTAAAATCTCAATTTATGCCAATATTCCATTGGTTTAAACAAATCTTTATTCACTCACTCGGAAACGATCAAACAAAAAGACAATTAGAGCAACAAATATTCCATTATGTCTGGTTTTCCCATGCACTGTCACTAATATGCTTTATTGTTTCGGTTAATTAAGTTAAGATTAAGGTTCACCAGTGCCTCGGAACC
>CM065705.1:40789790-40794790 GCA_017654935.2 Phymorhynchus buccinoides | reverse complement strand
TCCTTCCGCGCACTTGCACAAACCTCCTTCACTGTTTTTTGACCCCCAGCCCCCAACCCCCTCCCCCACTCTAATGAAAACATGGGTAGAACTACAGTAAACTAGTAGTAGAGCTCTACCTAAAACATTCTATGTTTATTTAACACACTCTGCTCAGCATTCCCATGGTCCAAAAGACCCCTAATTAACCTCCGATCGGCTAAAAAATAAAACACCGATAGATATATGGTTCTCGGGCCAGTAGTGGGTATTAGGTATTAGGTACTTTATAGTCACAAAGACGTCTCTGTGAAATTCGGGTTGCTCCCACCTGGAGAGCGCGCCAGTTCGAACCTGGGTACAGGGGATTTTTCCTCTCACTTTGCACTAGGCCTCAACGGTCTGAACGTGGGAGTCTTTTGGATGAGACGATAAACCGAGGTCCAGTGTGCCCATGCACTTAGCACACGTTAAACCCAGTGGCAACGAAAAAGTTGTCATTTGGTCAAAATTCCCCCCCCCCCCCTTTTCCTTTCTCATCAGTCACACAAAAATCAGCAAAAAACCCCCACAAAAACGGGTGGTGCACCTCGCTAATTGATTCTGAGTGTGACTTTTCAAGAGGAGGGGGAAGTTGTTGAAAGGGGCATTTTGTTGACAGAACTCGTTCTGATTAACGATTTTTTTGGAATGAACTTAATGTTAAAAGAAAAAAATTCAGTTTTGCTATGAGCTGGGTGCGTTTTATTGAGTTTGTGATTTTTCGATGAGTCTTTTTCGGTCGCTAGTGTACTATTTTTCTGACTTTTGGCTCATTCTCCTGCCTTAAAAAAAAAAATCTTCCAAATGTTTCTCCTTTGAGCTCCTCCGAAATCGGAATATGTCGGCTGTACGCGGCGGCGGGGAGACCAGTGAAAACTAAAAACCGAACACATAGGTACCTTATCCATTATGGCCATATAACCCAGGAACGCAGAAGAAGAAGAAATGTCCTGACAATTGGTACCAAAGGAAACTACAGCATAGTGTGGCTTAGCACCACCATTCAGCACAACAATTCACAAGATCACAATAAGACGTTGAACACTAAATGACAGTACAAAACAAATAAGAAACGCAACAAAACTCAGCACTGTCAATGACTCAATTTTGACAACGTTACTGGTTGACACAAGTTTTAATTGTCGCTTTGATATCGTGGTTACTTGCATTAAAATCCGAATCATTAGTCACCTTATTATCACTGGTAATGGAAATATATTGGAGGATTTTCTGAGGTTTTTGCTGGGCCGATTTTTTGTACATTTTTAAGGAGTCGTTTCGTACCCAAGACATTTCGTACCCTGGACGTTTCGTACCTATTTTTCGTTGGGATAGGGTTAGGGTTAGGGATAGGGTTAGGGGTAGGGATAGGGTTAGGGTTAGATGGTCTTTTCTTTTGCCACAAGGATCTGGTTTTTTGTCAAAATCATCTCTCCTGAATTTAAAAAACGACTAAAATTTGGTACGAAACGTCCAGGGTACGAAAAGTCCAGAGTACGAAACGACCTGTAACCATTTTTAACATTAGAGATTGAAACAGAAGGGCCAAACATAAGCGAAACGAAAGCTGGAAGAGTGACGAAGAGAAGCAACTAAAAAAAACGTGGTTTGGATTGAAAAACAACAACATGGAATATAGATCAGTTTTAGACTCAGAAATCGCTGTTCCGAGAATACTCGGAATTAGGCCCTGACTGGCGTTCTCCTGTTCCGAGTATACTCGGGATTTGTCCGCAATGAGTTAATGGCACACGGCAGTTCACTGACTCAAAAAATGACATTCGACACTTAACTGACAGCACATATGAACTCCTTTCAAAATCATGACACAAGTTGTGAGCGCCTATAAGTGTGATTATCTAAGCAAAATGACAGCTCCGCTTAACTCTTGACAGTCAAATCACAGGAATTCTTTCAACTTCAGGACGGGGCGTACATAGCCATTTGCATAAAATCTCTTCTGCGACTTTAAGACCTTTGTCGAGTTTCTCTAGATAACGGTCGCCGTGCGAATAACGCTAAAACGCTTGCGGAAGAATTTTACAAGCTCTTGTCTGATCGGTCAAATTTGTTTTTAAAAAACAAACTTTAATGGACCAATCAACAACAAGAAACGTATTCACCCCCTACTAGTTCCGGATAGTTCGCCGCTTGCTCGGTGTTTGGCAAGAACAAAATGCCACGCGAACTATCGGCAAACGAAGGGTATTTCTTAGATCGATTTTTGCCGATTTGCGCTCACACTACGTAACGTTAGCCCTTGTGAAACGGACCCTTGTTTCTACCCCTTTTCTGAAAAAAGAAAGAAGGAGAAGGAGGAGGGGGAGAAGGAGAAGGAGGAGGGGGAGAAGGAGGAGGGGGAGAAGGAGGAGGGGGAGAAGGAGAAGGAGGAGGGGGAGAAGAGAAGGAGAAGGGGGAGAAGGAGAAGGAAGAACAAAACAAAAAAAGAAGAAGAAAAATAATAAGACAGGTAATGTCTCAAGATCTTTTCAAGCTCCGCCCTTCAACAAGTGTTCAGTTTTCGATGTCTTCAAATGTTTTGGACATGAGAAATGATATAGAGAAATGAAAACTCGTGCAAGAACCCTTCGCTACAAGAACCCTGACGAAGCCTGCGTTTATCGGCCAATTTGTGAACATGTTTATGGCACTGCTCCGACCGCTGTGAGAGCTGATTATCTCAGCAGGAGTTCGGAGAATTAATTTCCCAAAGACATTTGCTAAACCCAGCGAATACAATATTATCTGGGGTAATTGACAACGCTGATTTCAGCACTTGATCAATAATTATTTCAGAAGTACCAAAGATTCAAAAGGTTAAAGACCCACCACGTCACGTGTCAAAATCATGGTTTTCCACGTGTTTTCCCTCTTATAGCTGGTAAGAAATCTTAAGAAATCTTCCAAGCATAAGAGGGAATGTGACGTGGGGGGTCTTTAATTGGTCACTGTTTGTGAGTGTGTGTGTGTGTGTGTGTGTGTGTGGTGCGTGCGTGCGTGCATGCATGCATGCATGTGCGCGTGTGAGTGTGTTAGCCTCTGGGGACTTTTTCCATGCCGGCAATGTCCAAAGTCCTGTTCTTGGATGAACAGTGGGGGTGTGCCTTGGGCAAGAGAATCTTCACTATGAACAGATTCCATCCCGTCCCTCCGGAGTAGCGGTTGCCTCCTCAATGCCACTGGAAGTCATGGACACCGCCGGCTGGACTACAGGGGATTTTTACTCCAACTTTAAGCGTGGGTTTGTTCAAGAAATGAACATTTTCGGTACATCTAATGGGTTTTTGTTTGTGGCTCAAGCCACAAACCTATAACTCACTTTGTCGGTCGGTCGGTCTGTTGGTCGGTCGGTCGTTCCAAAACATTTTGACAAAATTGTCGCACTTCAAATCGAGGCTACACTTCTGGTCGCTCTTTAAAATGATGTATTTTAAAAGCGTACAAAATAATAAACATATGTAATACAGACACTACAACAGACACGACGAGTATGCAGTGCTTCTTTTGATGAGTATAAGTAGGATACATAGTTTTAAATGTTTTCCAAAAGATATAAAAAGTTACGAAATGGTGCAGAGATAACATTCTGGTTTACAGATAAAAATTATTGAAAATCCAGGGGAGGTAACTCATGATTGGAGTGGTAAAAATAGACCGCGTGCCACAAACTATTGCGATTTCGCGCTTGTTTTTAGTGTGTGTGTGTTTTTCTTTCTCGTTCTTTTGAAATAGAGTGGAGAAGTGATAACTCAAAAACGGACAACTCAAAAACACTGGACAACTCCCAATCATTTTTTGGGGTCCCAGTATAATCTCTATGTTGAAAAGTCTTTTTAGCTCAAAATATTGGCTATCTCAAAATAAAATTTCAGTCCCTTCAATTTTGACTGATGCGAATTTTCCTGTATTTAAAATTATGTGCTAAACGCCTTTCCACTTTTCATGTTTATAAAATTAATCAACCTTGACGAAATTTGTTCTTCAGAGCCGCCGTTGCGTACACGTCATGTCCTTGCATGCTTGAAAACGCATGTGTGCGCATGAGCACACACGTGAATGTGTGTGAGTGTATGCGCGCACACATTCAAACATTTCAAACACACATGCACGCACACATGCATGCATGCACGCACGCATGCACACACACACACACACCACCGATTTGAAAGAAACATTCAATTTATCAACACAATTTCAGCACAACTGACACCCGAGAATCTTCCGTACAAAACTACAATGCAGCTTTGAAATTAAAACTTTTTTTCTCGTTTTTGGTTGCTCCCTTACATCATATTAAACCCATGAAGGCGTAGCCTAGCTTTTTATAAAACAAAAAAGGCAAAACAAAAAACAAAACAAACGATTAAACACAAAACAACACAACAAAAATCTCCTGAACATTAACACCAATTTTAGTCATTTTTTTCCTTCCATTTTGACGATCGATTTGAAATCGTATTTTTTTTACCGCAGGCAATAGAAGAAGCAAAACCTGTAAAAAAATGATTTTCAAATGGATGGGACATTTTATAAGCCGTGAGGCTTGAAGTCGGAAGCCTGTCCCTACCTACCTACATATCTAACAACAAAAACATTGGCTAATTTCTCAGGACTTCGTCTCAACTTGCATGGGTGTGCCCTTGTGTGCTTTAAACAGGCAGTGGGTGAAAAGCATTTTTCTCTGAAAATATTTCAAGTCCCAACTAAAGACCCACTTCTTCAGGAAAGCTTTCTCTCTGCAAAGTCTATGATCCTTTCCCCACTCTTGTTTTCCAGCTCATTGAAGACGTTGAGTATGAGGTTAACGCGTGCGCGTGTGTGTATGGGGTGGGGGTGGGGAGTAGGGGGGCAGGGGTGGGGATGGGTGGGTGGGGGGGGAGTGGGGGGATGGTTGGGGTGGTGGTGTTGAAGGGAGGTGGGTGTTAGTGTGTTGTGTTATGATTATATGCAATGCATTCTCTAATATGTATTCATTTTCA
>CM065705.1:40772290-40779790 GCA_017654935.2 Phymorhynchus buccinoides | reverse complement strand
GAGTCAGAGAGAGGATAGCTTCAGCCCACAGAGTTTCAGCATTTCAGAAGAGGCAGAGTAAGAGAGGAGAGAGAGAGAGGAGGGAGTCAGAGGGAGGAGAGAGAGAGAGAGAGAGAGAGAGAGAGAGAGAGAGAGAGCGAGAGAGATGAGAGAGAGACAGAGAGAGAGAGAGAGAGAGAGAGACGGAAAAAGAGAGAACTTTTAGAGAGAGAGAGAGAGGTTGGAGGAGATGAGCCTAGAGATGGAGAGAGACATATACGAAACATAGAATACAAACATGGCAAGGCATGATATTACACATACAGATTTGAACATAAAGTTAGCACCTTTGGAGATATACGAACAGAGAATAGAGACAAAGATGGCAAAGGCAGAGATGAGACACAGACATGAAGAAGGAAACATAAAGGTAGCAAAGCAGGTATTGTGATAAAGACAGGTTGAAGAGAGGAGAGAGAGAGAAGAAGGAGGAGATGACGCGAGAGAAGAGAGAGAGAGAGAGAGAGAGAGGATAGAGAGGAGAGAGAGAGGGAGAGGAGCGAGAGAGCAGAAGAGAGAGAGAGAGAGAGAGAGGGAGGACAGACGAGAGAGAGAGACAGAGGGAGGTGGGAAGAGAGAGAGAGAGAGAGGAGAGAGAGACGAAGAGAGAGAGAGAGAGAGAGAGAGGAGAGAGAAGAAGGAGGAGAGAGAGAGAGAGAGGGAGAGAGAGAGAGAGAGAGAGAGAGAGAGAAGAGAGAGTAGAAGAGAGGAGAGAGAGATGAGAGAGGAGAGAGAGAGAGAAGAGAGAGAGATAGGAGATGGGGAGAGAGGAAAGAGGGAGAGAGAGAGAAAGAGGGAGAGAGAAAGAGAGAGAGAAGAAGAGGAAGAGAGAAGGAGAAGGAGAGGACGATGAGAGAGAGAGACGGAGAGAGAGAGACGAGAGAGAGAGAGAGGAAGAGGAGAGAGAGAGACGAGGAGAGAGAAGAAAGAGAGGGAGAGAGAGAGAGAGAAGGAGAGAGAGAGTAGACGAGAGAAGAGAGAAAGAGGAGAGAGACAGAGAGAGAGGAGAGGGAATTTTTTTTATTCCATATTTCCAAGGCCCCACATTTTGCGAAAAGAAAGGGGGGGGGGGGGGGGGGGGGGGGGGGGGGGGGGGGGGGAGGCATGCACAAATAGGCATTCAGGAGTTCTAGCACTCTCTCAATCTCTGGCCGGCGCTTTTGAAGAAAACAAACGCTTGATAAATATCAATGGCTAGTTTTCTGACCGTCTCACTATTCGTGGAGGCCAACAATAGAGACAAACGAAAACCATTTGGATTACGATAGTACTTTTGTGCGACGAATTTTTCGCTTAATGCTATTATAAAATGGACAACATAACAAGAAGTGCATTTCGTTTTCTACAGCAACTTTACATAGTTTACAAATGAGCTATAGATGGAGTAAGAGGGGGGGAGGAGAGTAGCGAGAGAGAGAGAGGAGAGATAGAGAATCTGAGATTAGAGAAGAGAGGTATGATAAAGAGAGAGAGATCAAGCACAGAATATTCAGAGAGAGAGAGAGAGAGAGAGAGAAAAACTAATACCAAAAATTCAGAAAACTTTCAAAGACCTTTTCAAAGACCCTTTATCCTACTTCCAAAGACCTCTCACGACACACAATGATGACGATTGCTTCGATCAAGTTGCACAGATGTAGCCAAAAGACATGGATATATATATAGTGAAGGGAAGTAACTACCTCTCGACAAATCGAGGACACCCGCTACATGCATGGAAAATGTGAAATTAAATAGCTTCTTTGTTAATTCTGGAAGCAAAACGCACACCAAAACCCCCAAATTTATGGCGTCAACGACTTTTTAAGGCATCGATGGCGTTTTCACAATTGACAAACAAACCAATTTGAACAATAGACGATTTTCGGAAGAAAAAAAACTAGGGGAGAGCACTTCGTGAAAATTAGAGTTGATTACTTCGACTTACTCGGTCAAAACCATAGCAACAATGGCGGCATGGCGGCGAAGCTTGAAACCGTCAGCGACTTGCAAACGTGGGTGGTTTTTTTTAGAAAAATGAGGGGTGGCCAGTTTCCACAAACTGAGAGGAACTTGCAAAATGTGACCTAAAAATATAAATGACATCAATTTTAGAATGACGCACGGTGTTCTAAGTGACGTAAGTCTACTCAAACACACGAGGCGAGAGCTAGGGATCTACCTGAAGGTAGAGTAACTTCCCCTGTTTGACCGATTGAATTAGGCAAGATCACTTCCACACGCACCATGAAAGATTACTTCCCTTCATTATTTCCGAACAATTCCTATTTTCACAGACCAAAAGCCAATTTTCAAAGACTTTCAAATGACGCTCCATTTCTAAAAGACTTTCAAAGCCCCGTGCGAGCCCTTGTCAAGAAGAACGGAGACTGGCTGGCGAATGAAGAGTGGGAATGGACAGACAGGAAAAAGACAAAATATGCAATAACAGAACAATGTCAAGGTCACGACTGCGATCATGTATGCGCGGGTGCCTTCCTCTCATGGTGACCACACCACCACACAAACTTTGAAGCGATTCTGTCAAGCGGTTCGGGAGATATCCTTGCGACAGACAGAGGGGGAAAAAAACCCACAAAAAAACCAAGAAACATACACAAACGAATTCATACTCCTTTGCGATCGTAGATCGGCAAAGGACAAAAAGAACTCAGATGACCCCCCCCCCCCCCCCCCCCCCCCCCCCCCACCCCCCCCCCCCCCCCCCCTCCCCCCCCCCCCCCCCCCCAGAGGGAGAGAGACACACACACAGTACACAAAGAGAAACATACACGTGAGATCGGCAAAGGACAAAGAAGGGGTTAGCCTGAAGAAAAGAAAGAGACAGACGAACAGCGTGTAGCATATGGATGGATAGAGAGAAGAAACAGGCTTACCGGTGGAGGAAGCACTCAGTCTCTGCTGTCTGATCTTTCCCCTCAGTTGGGACAAAATGTCTGAAACGGAAGAAGAAGAAAAACAAAAATCACGATTATAATTCATCGCCAAAGAACATCATCATCATCATCATCATCATCATCATCATCAGACAAGGTTAGGGCTATGTTAATGATGTCTGATAGTGATACACCACACAACATACAACAGGTCTTTAGCACGCGGGTCTAACACTTTCGTCAACATTGTCACAGAGAGGGGGGGGGGGGGGGGGGGGGGGGGGGGGGAGAGACAGAGGGAGGGTGAGGAGAGAGCGAGAGGAGAGAGAGGGAGAGAGAGAGAGGAGTGGGGAGAGGGAGAGGGGAGGGAGAGTTTTTTTGGGAGAGGAGAGAGAGAGAGACAGGGGCTTTTTTGACAGAGGAAGAGGAGACACGAGGTTTCTTTTTTTATGTGAGAGAGAGAGAGAGATAGAGGGGGGGGGAGTTCGAGACAGACTGTGTGTGAAAGAGACAGGGGAGGAGAGTAGACAGAGAGAGAGAGAGAGAGAGGAGACAGAGAGAGAGCGAGAGAGAGAGACAGAGAGAGAGATAGGGAGACGGGACAGAGACAGGAGAGAGGGAGAGAGCGAGAGAGAGAGAGAGAGACAGAGAGATCGCGAGAGAGACAGAGAAAGAAGAGAGAGGGGCAGACGACAGTGAGAGAGAGAGAGAGAGAGAGAGAGAGAGAGAGAGAGAGAGAGAGAGAGAGAGAGAGAGAGAGAGAGAGCGAGAGAGAGAGAGAGATGAGAAAGAACAGGGGCATTCAAAACCTACTGTGATATCTGGGAATCAAACTGTTTCTCTTTTTCCTGACCACGTGATAACCTCCCGAGTCCTCACTGTCGTAATCTTCATCACACTGAGTAGTGGGCGGCTTGGACATGACGCTCACTGAATCCAGCATGACACTTGACGGAGAAGGAGAGAAGAAAGAAGAAGAAAGAAGAAGAAAGAAGAAGACCGAAAAAGAATATGATCGATACAGATAAACACGCCGTTCTGTTCGAAGAAGAAGAAGAAGGAGAGGGAGGGTGAGGAGGCGGAGGAGGAGAAGAAGGAAGAGGAGAGGAGAAGGAGAAGAAAGGAGAAGGAGAAAGAGAAGGAGAAGCGAGAGAAGAAGAAGAAAGAAGAAGAAGAAGAAGAAGAAGAAGAAGAAGGAGAAGGAGAAGAAGAAGAAGAAGGAGACAAAGTAGGATAAGGAGGGTGAGGAGGCGAAGGAGGAGAAGGAGAATGAGGAGGAGAGGGAGGAGAATAAGGAGGAGGAGGAGAAGAAGAAGGAAGAGGAGAAGGGGAATGAGAATGAGGAGGAGAGGGAGAAGAAGAAAAAGGAGGAAGATGAGGAGAAGAAGAAGATCAGTTGGAGAGGAGGAGGAGAGGGAGAAGAAGAAGAAGAAGAAGAAAAGAGAGAAGAAGAAGAAGAAGAAGAAGAAGGAGGAGGAGGAGGAGGAGGAGAAGGAAGACAAGAAGAAGAACAAAAAGAAAAAAGAAGATGTCTTCGAATGTAGAAAGTCCGTGTCCACACGGACTGGTAGTATCCAAGACCTCTTAGTTTCCACACGATGTCAGAATTTTATTTCTCAAAAAATTCCTTCAGTTGCCGCTGATCAAAATTCCAAATCCCGTTCAACCAGATTGTTCTATTTTTCTTTATCTTCTTCTTCCTTTATCACACTCAGTAACTACACCACATCTTGTATGGGACATACACGCCCCGAGCTGAAAACAATTCTTCCTGAGATGTCTCAACCTTCCCAGTTCCCTGCGAAGGAATGGGTGAGAAAGAACTGAATTCGACTTGTTGAAACCGACAGCGTTTTTTCTCGAAATGGTTCTCACGACGGAGTGTTACAATCTTCCTGTTGGAAGTCTTTCTATCTGTGTTGGTCCCGTCTATTGACGAGGGTAGCTACACACACCATCGAGTATCATGCCAACCACGTTGATAATGAATGATGAGATGACCAAACTAACACTCTCTCTCTCACTATCTCTCTCTCTCTCTCTCTCAAGACGTTCAATGCTGCACTTGGTCATCTCCAAACATGGAAAGTGACGCCATTCGCGTGACAATGTCGGTTTGCAGTTTTCAACTTTAGAATGTGTATCTTTTAACCATTCAATCTTAAATTAAACTGACTCTCTGCCTTAACCCTATCCCTAACCCTAACCTTACACCGTCAAATACACACACAAAAAAACTTTAATAAAAAATGTTTAGTGTTCCATGTTCGGAGATGACCAAGTGCAGTTTTGAACGCCTAGTCTCTCTCTCTCTCTCTCTCTCTCTCTCTGTCCATCCGTCTCTCTTTCCCGTTTCACGCAAACATAGAAAGACCCCCCCCCCTCTCCTCCCCTCTCAACACCCCCCCCCCCCCTCCACCTTTTTAGCCTTTCAGACAGCCAAGTGGACCTAGTATAGTCAAACTGTCTTCCTCCATTGTTTAAAGAAAAACCGGCCCCTGTAGTCATGAGTGCGAATTTAGACAGTCGTCAACACGGGGAATAGTATGTACATTAGACTCAACTCCCGGCAAACGATTGGCGGTTTAGTCTCATTTACATACTAATCCCCGTTTTGAATGTCTAACCCCCCCCCCCCCCCCGTGGGGATACCAGGGGGGGGGGGTGGGGGGGTCTTTCGTACAAATAGTTCCCCCACCTTCTGGAAGTTCTGTGCTTGTAACTTCCTCTAATCTGTCACTCTCTTTGACTCTGCCTTTTCCTTTGCTTTCTACTATCTTTCTGACTTGTTGGCCCATTCTCCTGCCTTTTTTCTAAAAGGTCTTCCGAATAATTTTTCTCTTCAGCTCCTCCGAAATCGGAATGTGTCGGCTGTACGCAGCGGGGAGACCAGTGAAAACTGAAAACCGGACACACACGTACCTTACCCATTATGGCCATATGGCCCGGGAACGCAGAAGAAGAAGAAGAAGAACATACTAATCCCCGTGTTGTTGAATGTCTTCAGACACACTCATGACTATCAAGGCCAGAAGACTATCAGAGACGGGTCAGCTTCTTGACGAACACCTGTTGACTCTTTGGGCATCATCGCTACTGTTCAACAGTTAGCACCTCCTGCCGACTCTCTCTCTCTCCCCCCCCCCCCTCTCTCTCTCTGTGACCAGGGCCCCCAATCGTCCCACAAAACAAGGGGTCCCAGGGACTCCTTCACTTACATTATAGAGGGTCCTAGAGGCGGGATAGAGAGTCCCAGTGGCATTGCGAATGCTAAAAAATATATTTTTCTAGTGCATCCCTGGGACCCCCTGCACATTCTTTTAGAGGGTCCTGTAGAATTTTAGCTGCTTCATAGACCCCCTGGGAGCCCTCTCTCTCTCTCTCCCTGTCTATATGTCTGCCTGTCTCTCTTTCTCTGTGAAAAGTACGCCTCTTTCAGTGTTTCTCTCTATCTTGAACCTCTCTATCTCTCTCTCTCTCTCTCTCTCTCTCTTCTCTCTCTCTCTCTCTCTCTCTCTCTCTCTCTCTCTCTCTCGATTCTCTCCGTTCCTCGGTCTGCTTCAGCTTGTCTGTCTGTCTCGCTCTTGTGTGTGTGTGTGTGTGTGTGTGTGTGCGCGTGTGCGTGTGCGTGTGTGTGCGTGCGTGCGTGCGTGTGCGTGCGTGCGTGTGCGCGCGCGCGCGCGCGCGCGCGCGCGCGCGCGTGTGTGTGTGTGTGTGTGTGTGTGTGTGGTGCGTGCGTGCGTGCGTGTGTGTGTGTTGTGTGTGACTGTGGTATTTGGTATTTTATAGTCACAGAGGCGTCTCTGTGAAATTCGGGTTGCTCCCACCTGGAGAGCGCGTCGCAGCCAGAGGCGCGCCACCCGTTTTAGCTCCCGAGCGAAGCTTCGGGAAGTATTGCTTACATTTTTTTGTTTTAGTGCATGTGTGTGTGTGCGTGCACACACCCCCTCGTGTGTGCAAGTTCTTTGTTATCTGCCTATCCTGTCTCTCTCTTCATGTATCTCTGTCTCTCTTCTTCTTCTTCTTCTTCGTCGTCGTCATCGATGGCTCAGACAGTGTCCTGTCAATGCTATAACAGAAGCGCGGTCATGCTGCCGTTATGCGCCTAACGAAGAAAACAAACAGACCCAGCATGTCCGTGTTCGCCCAGAGAGAAAATCTTTGTAAGACATTTCTAGAGAAAAGCTTTGTAAGAAATTTCTATAAAATAAAAAAAAGACAGGAGAATGGACTAATAAGGCAGAAAGATAGTAGATGACAGTTAAGCAAGCCAAAGGAAAAGGCAGAATCAAAGAAAAAGAGTGATTAGAGGAAGTTACAAGCACAGAAGGTGGGGAAACTATTTGTTCGAAAAAGACTTGTATTGTGGAAACTTCGTGCAAACGATTTGGTCCAACTCGGGCGGCCATTATAAAAGAGAAGGCAGTGAAAGAATTTGACTTCCAGCACCTCCGCCAAGGAGGAATCGCCGATTTGACGGTTTGATTTCTATGAAACCAGAGCAACGTGAGTGTCGCGATCTCTGTAGAGGGTGTTTTCCTGGTGATCTCGACGTGTTTCTTGCACACAAAAAACCTCATCCGTC
>CM065705.1:40752290-40754790 GCA_017654935.2 Phymorhynchus buccinoides | reverse complement strand
TAACCGAATCGCTTCAAATTTGCTGGTACTCAGCGGTTACCAGTACTTGGCGTTACTGTTACTAGGCGTTACCATTACTAGGCATTACTGGTACTCGGCGTTGCGCTAGTGTAAAGATAATAAAACATTTTTATATTCTTGCGTAATCATTTACTGCGGACAGCAAAGCATCCCATGAACGTATCTTGCTGTTTTCAGGTTGAGAAGAATTTGATTTTAGTATGAGACCTGGGGAGCCTAAAACATACAGATAGCTTTGACTCTGCCTTTTCCCTTTGTTTACCCTTATCTACTACTACCTCTCTGCCTTACCGGTCCATTCTCCAGCCATTTTTCAAAAACAAACATCTTATAACGATTCTTCTCCAGCAAAGAGCAGCCGAAGTCGGTCTTGCTTGGCCTAACTATTTCTTAGTTAGACGCATCATAATACGCAGCATGAAGCATCTGCGCTCATAGGACAGGAAACTTGTATGAGCGACCGAAGAAGAAAAAGACTGTTCATCTTGATCTTCTGTGTTCAAATAAAGGGTGTAGTTGTTGTTGTCAAACGCTGGCTTTTAAAGACTCCAGGGATCATCCCAGACCCAACAGTCCGAAGCACTTGAACACTATTTCGCCGTCATAGTCAGAAACGACCTAACTGTTTTCACCATATAATATGGTGAAAACAGTTAGGTCGTTTCTGACTATGACGGCGAAATAGGATAGGGACAGCTGACATACTTTAACCTCCCCCCCTCCTTTTTGTTTGTGGCTCAAGCCACAAACCTATAACTCCTTTTGTCTGTCTGTCGGTCTGTCGGTCCAAAATTGTCACACTTCAAATTGAGGAGCTGCTCTTTTAAAATGATGTATATTTAAAAGCGTGCAAATTAATAAACATACGTAATACAGACACTGCAACAGACACGACGAGTATTCGGTGCGTCTTTCGATGAGAATAAGTAGGATACATAGTTTTAAATGTTTTCCAAAAGATATAAAAAGTTACGAAATGGTGCAGAGATAACATTCTGGTTTACAGATTAAAATTATTATTGAAAAGCCAGGGGAGGTGACTCATGATTGGAGTGGTAAAAATAAACCGCGTGCAACAAACTATTGCGATTCCGCGCCTTTTTTTTGTGTGTGGCACAAGCCCAAACCTATAACTCACTTTGTCGGTCTGTCCAAAATTGTCGCACTTCCAATCGAGGCTGCACTTCAAATTGAGGGTGCTCTTTAAAATGATGTTTCGCTTTCAATGTGTCGCACCTACACACACGAATTGCGATGACCGACGACGAATAAGAAGGAGAAGAGAAGAAGAGAGACGAAAGATACCTGAACAGAGAGACAGGATACAGGCAAGATAACAAAGAACCTTGCACACACGAGGGGGTGTGTGCACGCACACACTACACATGCACTAAAACAAAAAAATGTAAGCAATACTTCACCGAAGCTTCGCTCGGGAGGCTAAAACGGGTGGCGCGCCTCTGGCTGCGACGCGCTCTCCAGGTGGAGAAACCCGAATTTCCTAGAGACGCCTCTGTGACTATAAAATACACCGATTGTGAAAACAGTTATGTCCGTTTCTGACTATGACGGCGAAATAGGATAGGGAGCAGCTGACATACTTTAACCTCCCCCCCTCCTTTTTGAATCCGCCCTTGTTTTTTTCTCTCCCGCTAGTGCCTTCTATAGATCTGTGTGTCCTATTGAACTCGTGTCACACTTATGACCGAGAGGGGTCTCCTCCCAGCCCGCCCTGCAAAACCACAGGTCCATCATAAATACATTGTGGAAAGAGAGAGAGAGGAGAGAGAGAGAGCGAGAAGAGAGAGAGAGAGGAGAGAGAGAGGAAGAGAGATAGAGAGAGAAGAGAGAAAAAGAGAGAGGGGGGGGAGGGGGGAGGGAAAAAATTTTTTGAGGGGAATAGACGGAGGGAGGGAAGGAAGCAAAAAAAGAGAGCTCTAGGGGAGAGAGAGGAAGAGGTAGAATGAGGAAGAGAATGAGGTAGCGGTGAGAGAGACAGAGAAGAGAGAGTAGAGAGAAGGGGGGGAGGGTAAGAGAAAGAGAGAGAGAGGAGATTATAACTGATATCTTATCACAAAAAGGGAGGAGAGAGAGAGAGAGTTGTCCGGATATCTTTATCAAAAAGGAGAGAGAGCGGAGAGAGAGAGAGAGAGATTGTACCGGATATCTTAATCAAAGAGAGAGAGAGAGAGAGAGAGATGAGAGAGAGGAGAGAGAGAGAGAGAGAGGAGAGAGAGAGAGAGAGAGGGGGGGGGTAAGAGAAAGAGAGAGAGAAAGAGAATTAATGGATTATCTTCATCAAAAAGGGAGATAGAGGAGAGATTATACTATATGTTAATCGAGAGAGAGAGAGAGAGAGAGAGAGCGCAGAGAGAGAGAGAGAGAGAGAGAGAAGAGGCGAGAGAGAGGGGTGGGGTAGAGAGAGAGATCATAGGGATATCTTAATCAAAAAAGGGAGAGGGAGAGAGAGATTGTACGG
>CM065705.1:40741364-40751790 GCA_017654935.2 Phymorhynchus buccinoides | reverse complement strand
CCCCCCACCCCCCCACCTCCCCCCCCCCACCCCCCCCCGCCCCCCCCCCCCCCCCCCCCCTCCCCCACCCCCCCCCCCCCCCCCCCCACCCCCCATACCCCCCCCCCCCCCCCCTCCCCCCGCGCCCCCCCTCCCCCCCCCCCCCCACCCCCCTCCCCCCCCCCCCCCCCCCCCCACCCCCCCCCCCCCCCCCCCATGAAGTCCCCCCCCCCCCCCCACCCCCCCCCCCCCCCCCCCCCCCCCCCCCCCCCCCCCCCCCCCCCCCCCCCCCCCCCCCCCCTCCCCCCCCCCCCCCCCCCACCCCCCTCTGTATGTATTTATGTATGTATGTATGATGTATCCCCCTCCCCCCCCCCCCCCCCCCCCCCCGCCCCCCCCCCCCCCCCCCCCCCCCCCTCCCCCCGCACCTACCCCCCCACCCCCCCCACCCCCCCCCACCCCCCGCCCCCCCCCCCCCCCACCCCCCCACCCCCCCCCCCCCCCGCCGCCCCCCCCCCCCCCTGGAGCAGAAAATGCTGCCGCGCCGCTGATATGATCCAGGCCTTTTCATGCTTTAAAAAAAAAAATCAAATTTATTTCGCACAAAACTTGAAGGCAGTCCTTGATCGGGGGAATTGTAGTTTGTCATTATTTTTCTACCATATTTTCTTTTTCAAGCTTTTTTCCCCCTACTCTTCCTGTCTTTCTTTTCCTTTCCTCTTTCTTTTCTTCTTTTCTTTTCGTTCTTTCTTTCTTTCCTTCTCTCTCTCTTTCCTTCTTTCCACTTTTCTTTCTGTCTTTCGACTAATTCTTTCTTCTCTTTCTTTTCTTTCTTTCGTTCTTTTTCTCTTTCTTTCTTTCCACTTTCTTTCTTTTTCAAGTAATTCTTTCTTTATCTTTTCTTTCTTTCGCTCCTTCTTTCTTTTCTTTTCTTTCCACTTTTGTCCCGTTCTTTCCACTTTTGTCCTTTTCTTTGTTTCCCTGCCATTTTTCCATGATTAGCTGTGTGTGACCGGGTGACGGACTCATGATCTGCAAACAATCTTTTCAGCTAGCGTACCTTTTCCATACAGTATCTCCCATGATTCAATTTGATCAGAGAGGGAGGGAGGGAGGTGAGGATGAGTGAGAGGGAGAGAGAGAGAGATCGAGAGAGAGAGAGAGAGAGATGCTAGAGAGAGAGAGAGAGGAGATGAGAGAGAGATAGAGAGAGATTCAAATCCAAAAACTTTTATTGATTAGGCCTTTCTGCCCGTATCAAGTAGGGAAAAAGGGGGGGGGGGTAAAGATAACAACAAATATTGCCCCTACGGTGATTACAAAGCACAAAGAGGCATAAGAAGATACGTGTGGGGCAGAGTCTGAAAGAGAGAGAGAGAGAGAGGGGGGCGGGAGAGACAGACGCAGACAGAAAGGCGAGAGGGAGAGATAGACAGAGAGGGGGGGAGAGAGGGGGGGAGAGAGAGAGAGAGAGGGAGAGAGAGAGAGAGAGAGAGGATAGAGTGAGAGAGACAGAGAGAGACGTGAGAGAGAGAGAGAGGGAGAGAAGGAGAGAGAGAGAGAGGGAGGGGAGAGAGAGAGAGAGAGAGGGAGGGAGAGAGATTTCTGAGAGAGAGAGAGAGAGAGAGAGAGGGAGAGAGAGAGAGAGACAGACTAGAAAGGCCAGGAGGGAGGCAGAGAGTAGAGAGAGGGGAGTGTGTGTGAGAGAGGGGGTTGAGAGGGACAGACAGACAGAAAGTGAGAGAGAGACAGAGAGGGAGAGAGGTGAGAGTAGAGAGAGAGAGAGGGGAGCGGGGGGTGGGAGAGAGAAAGACAGAAAGACAGAGGGAGGGAGAGACAGAGTGGGTGTGATGGGGAGAAGGTGAGCGAGATGAGAGAGCGCGGGGGGGAGAGAGAGACAGACAGAAAGACAGAGGGAGGGAAGAGACAGAGAGGGAGGGAGGGAGAGAGAGAGGTGGAGAGAGAGAGAGAGAGAGAGATAGAGAGAGAGGACAGAGAGAGGGAGAGAGAGAGAGAAAGGTGGTGGGAGAAAAAATCAACAGTCAAACTAATAAGAGAAAGATATAGAGAGGCAGACAGACAAACATCTAGGGAGAAAGAGTATGAGGTAAGTACGGAGAAAATGCTTTTAAAAGTTGTGAAAAGATCAGGTGCATTGACAAACTAAGCGGAGCGGTCTTTTATTCGAACCAAATCAAGTAAACAAACAAACAAACAAAAATAGGAGAAAGCTCCTCGTCTTTTCATCATTCATAGAACTATCCACTACACAGACATTTCCCCCTGCCCACAGATGAGCGCATGATACACCAACACATAGATACAAACGTACTCAAACTCTTTTATTTGTCGTAAAAACCATCAAAAGGAATTAAACGCAGCCAATCATATAGTAAAAAGTCATATAGTAAAAAGCCAACTGTCCGTCCATTGTGTGTGTGTGTTTGTGTGTGTCAATGTGTGTGTGTCTGAAACACGAAACGGGCCTTATAACTCCGCCGTTTTTCGACCGATTCGCTTCAAATTTGCTGTGAGCCCTAACCCTTAGGGCGATGGCAACGGCAACCGAGGCGGCCGTGTCATTTGCGCGGTTTTGCAAATGCGCGAAACGCGCATCCGACGGCCTTTCGGCGCCCGTATCTCCGGTATTTCTGGACCGATTGCCTTCAAATTTGGCAGATATATGACCGGGGACGGTGACTATCAATGTGCCAAACCGGAAGCGAATCCATTACTTAGGCGCATAACAGCAGCATGATGCAAAACGGGCCTTATAACTCCGCCGTTTTTCAACCGACTCGCGTCAAATTTGCTGTCAGGCTTGCGGTCACCGGGGCAAAGCCTGCCAGCAAATTTGAAGAAAATCGAGAGAGCGCGTCACTCTCAGAGCGGCGCCAACGGGAAACGGGGCCTTATAACTCTGCCGTTTCTTAACGAAATCGCTTCAAATTTGCTGTACTCAGCGTTACCAGTACTTGGCGTTACCGTTACTAGGCGTTACGGGGGGGGTTACTAGGCGTTACTGGTACTCGGCGTTGCGCTAGTAAAGATAATAATAAAACATTTTTATACTCGCGTAATCATTTACTGCGGACAGCAAAGCATCCATGAACGTATCTTGCTGTTTCAGGTTGAGAAGAATTTGATTTTAGTATGAGACTGGGAGCCTAAAACATACAGATAGCTTTGACTCTGCCTTTTCCCTTTGCTCGCTGTCATCTACTTATCTTTCTGCCTCAACTGGTCCATTATCCTGCCTTTGTTCTAGAAGAAACTCTTATAAAGATTCTTCTCCAGCCGAAGGCGGGCATTCTGGGCCTAACTATTTCTTAGTTGGGCGCATAACGGCAGCATGACGCATCTGCGCTCATA
Source organism: Phymorhynchus buccinoides (assembly GCA_017654935.2). Classification (NCBI taxonomy): domain Eukaryota; kingdom Metazoa; phylum Mollusca; class Gastropoda; order Neogastropoda; family Raphitomidae; genus Phymorhynchus; species Phymorhynchus buccinoides. Next base: position 40,748,439 of record CM065705.1, on the reverse strand, counting down.
GGACAGGAAACTTGTATGAGCGACCGAAGAAGAAAAAGACTGTTCATCTTGATCTTCTGTGTTCAAATAAAGGGTGTAGTTGTTGTTGCCGTACTCTGGCTAAAAGACTCCAGGGATTCATCCCAGCCCCAACAGCCGAAGCACTTGAACACTATGGCACAAACCCGCACCCAGCTAGGGATGAGAACATTACGTGTGTGACCGTTTTTGATTACCCCGCCACATGGGCAGCCACACTCCGTCTTCGGGGGAACGCTAGCAATAATAATATGAATCGCATAGCACCGTGTTGCCATGGGGAAAGAGCGGAAAACAGCAACGCGTCCTGCGACCAGAAAGCAAAGAAAAAAAAGGCAGAGTCAAAGAAGTGATGAGAGAGAAAAATGAGTTTTACGTCCTCCGGCAAGTGATGAAGTTGAACTACAGAGTTGCTATAGCACAAACTTCCCGAAGACGGGGGAACTATTTACATCGAAGGACACCTGGGGGGGGGGAGGGGGGGGGGGGGGGATATGGTGAAAACAGTTAGGTCGTTTCTGACTATGACGGCGAAATAGGATAGGGACAGCTGACATACTTTAACCTCCCCCCCTCCTTTTTGTTTGTGGCTCAAGCCACAAACCTATAAACTCACTTTGTCGGTCGGTCGGTAGATCCAAAATTGTCGCACTTCAAATTGAGGCTGCTCTTTAAAATGATGTATTTTAAAGCGTACAAAATAATAAACATACGTAATACAGACACTACAACAGACACGACGAGTATGCGGTGCTTCTTTCGATGAGAATAAGTAGGATAAATAGTTTTAAATGTTTTCCAAAGATATAAAAAGTTACGAAATGGTGCAGAGATAACATTCTGGTTTACAGATTAAAATTATTGAAAAGCCAGGGGAGGTGACTCATGATTGGATTGGTAAAAATAAACCGCGTGCAACAAACTATTGCGATTCCGCGCCTTTTTTTTGTGTGTGGCACAAGCCACAAACCTATAATTCACTTTGTCGGTAGGTCCAAAATTGTCGCACTTCAAATCGATTGCTGCACTTCAAATTGAGGACTGCTCTTTAAAATGATGTTTCGTTTTCAATTGTCGCACGCCACAAACGATTGCGAATCCGCCCTTGTTTTTTCTCTCCCGCTAGTGCCTTCTATAGATCTGTGTGTCCTATTGAACTCGTGTCACACTTATGACCGAGAGGGGTCTCCTCCCAGCCCGCCCTGCAAAACCACAGGTTCCATCATAAATCATTGTGAAAGAGAGAGAGAGAGAGAGAGAGAGAGAGAGAGAGGAGAGAGAGAGAGAGAGAGAGAGAGAGAGACGAGCGAGAGAGAGGAGAGAGAGAGAGAGAGAGAGGGGGGGGGAGGGGGAGGGATGAGGGAAGAGAAGGAGGGAGGGGAGAAGCAAAAAAAAGAGAGCTCTAGGGGGAGAGAGAGGAAGAGGTAGAAGGAGGAAGAGAAGGAGGGAGCGGGAGAGAGACAGAGAGAGAGAGAGAGAGAGAGGGGGGGGAGGGTAAGAGAAAGAGAGAGAGAGAGAGATTATACGGATATCTTAATCAAAAAAGGGAGAGAGAGAGAGAGAGAGATTGTACGGATATCTTAATCAAAAAAGGGAGAGAGAGAGAGAGAGAGAGAGAGAGAGATTGTACGGATATCTTAATCAAAAGAGAGAGAGAGAGAGAGAGAGAGAGAGAGAGAGAGAGAGAGAGAGAGAGAGAGAGAGAGAGAGAGAGAGAGAGAGAGAGAGGAGGGGAGAGAGGGGGGGGGTAAGAGAAAGAGAGAGAGAAAGAGATTATATGGATATCTTAATCAAAAAAGGGAGAGAGAGAGAGAGATTATACGAATATCTTAATCAAGAGAGAGAGAGAGAGAGAGAGAGAGAGAGAGAGAGAGAGAGAGAGAGAGAGAGAGAGGAGAGAGAGAGAGAGAGAGAGAGGGGGGGGGGGGGGGGGTAAGAGAGAGAGAGAGATCATAGGGATATCTTAATCAAAAAAGGGAGAGGGAGAGAGAGATTGTACGGATATCTTAATCAAAAGAGAGAGAGAGAGAGAGAGAGAGAGAGAGAGAGAGAGAGAGAGAGAGAGAGAGAGAGAGAGAGAGAAGAGAGAGAGAGAGAGAGAGAGAGGAGGGGGGGGGGGGTAAGAGAAAAGAGAGAGAGATCATAGGGATATCTTAATCAAAAAAGGGAGAGGGAGAGAGAGATTGTACGGATATCTTAATCAAAAGAGAGAGAGAGAGAGAGAGAGAGACGAGAGAGAGAGAGAGGAGGGGGGGGGGGGGGGTAAGAGAAAGAGAGAGAGATCATAGGGATATCTTAATCAAAAAAGGGAGAGGGAGAGAGAGATTGTACGGATATCTTAATCAAAAGAGAGAGAGAGAGAGAGAGAGGAGAGAGAGAGAGAGAGAGAGAGAGAGAGAGAGAGAGAGAGAGAGAGAGAGAGGGGGGGGGGGGGGTAAGAGAAAGAGAGAGAGATCATAGGGATATCTTAATCAAAAAAGGGAGAGGGAGAGAGAGATTGTGTACGGATATCTTAATCAAAAGAGAGAGAGAGAGACAGAGAGAGAAGAGAGAGATGAGAGAGAGAGAGAGAGAGAGAGAGAGAGAGAGAGAGAGAGAAAACAGAGAGAGAGAGACAGAGACAGAGAGAGACAGACAGGCAGATAGACAGAGACAGACAACATGGGCAGATGGTGACTATTAATTAATATAACAATCACTATTAAGTCACCCCACTCAGGTATTTCATACATGGGGACGAAAGGAAAGAAGGAGGAGGGGGGGGGGGGGGGGGGGGGGGGCGTCTTTATTTTTATGGATCAGAGAACTCATTTCAGGAGCCTAGCTACGGCACAGACCAGTAGGCGGAGACAATAGGGAGAGTAGGGAGAGGTGTATATATCCGTAAATGCCTGTGTTAGGAGTACAATAAGTAAACACACACACACGAACACACAGACAGACGCACACACACGCACACACAGACACACTCACACAGAGTAGACAAATAAGCTGCAATGAAACTGAAAGCCTCATAACTTTCTTTCGCACAGTTCAGGTTTGACTTGCCAAATCGATCCCACATAATTACAAATTAACGTTCCTTTGCCGGCGAACCAATGAATAAATGTACACACGCGTGTGCGCGCGCGCTCACACACGCATACACACACCTATACATATGATACATACACGCCTTCAGTGGCACCTTAAGTCCCCGATATTTCTTGTCAATATCCCATACAGCAAAGCACGCGCTACGTACAATACACACATCGCTTTCTATGTGTGTGCTTTCAAAAAAAGTTAATTATCCGCTAACATACCTTTACGTAGCTTTTGATAATGACGTGCTTCACACAAAAAGTGAAATTATCTGTGCGTTTGAATTGAAGAGTGCTTGTGAGCCGCGGGAGCCATTTCTGACTCATTTTGATTTACAGCGTTAAGAATGTGCTGTAAGACGATTCTAGTATAGTATAGTATAGTGTGGGACTGGCTCAAGCCTAAGCCTCGCGGCTTATAAACGTCCCTTCATTGACACTGTTTTGTTTGCATAAGCATGCCTTTTAAAATTATGATTGTAATTCAATCATCATGTTTACAAAATAGTTGACTAAAATTTTCATCTTTGTCAAGGAGATTTTTGAAGGTATTTAGTGTTGGTGCTCTTTTTAGGTTAGGTGTTAGCAAATTCCAGAGGTTAGCAACTCGATTACTAAAACAATGTTTACGCCTGTTAGTATTACAACGCTGTATATGTAATTTTCCCTCTTGATTTCTAGTGCTGTTATAAATGGATAGTGTAAAAAGAGAATCAATGCTAATGTTGTCTAAGTTGTTAAAAATTTTGTACATCTGTATAAGGTCTCCCCTAACACGTCTTCCTTTTAATGAATGAAGGTTTAAAATTTTTAATCTATCTTGGTAATTAAAATCTTTACAACTTTTAACCATTTTGGTTGCTCTCCTCTGTACCCTTTCAATAGAAGCTGACTGACGTTTTAAATACGGGTACCAGATGATATTACCATACTCTAAATGTGAACGTACCAATGATTTGCATAGTAACAAAAAAATGCTGTTGTTAGTGTTATGGTGGGGGGGTGTGAGGGTGAGAAAACGAAAAAACGAAAACGAAAACGAAATTTTATTTTAACCAGGGAACATGAGATAAGCAAGTTACATGCTTTTTTTCCCCACCCAGCCCTGGGGAAAAATAAAGTAAATCAAACAAAAAAGCTAAATAATATATGTACATGCAGGAATGAGAAGAAAAGGGAGGGAGGAGGGGGGAAGAGGCACAGAGGGGGATAAGGATGGGGACATTTGGGAATTTAAAGCACAGGCAAAAAAAAGTCACATCATGCAAACATAAAATCAGCAAAGGATAACTGAGAGAGAGAGAGAGAGAGATGGAGAGAGAGAGGGATGAGAGAGAGAGAGAGAGAGAGAGAGAGAGAGAGAGAGAGAGAGAGAGAGAGAGAGAGAGAGAGAGAGAGAGAGAGAGAGAGAGAGAGAGAGGGAGAGAGAGAGAGAGAGAGAGAGAGAGAGAGAGAGAGAGAGAGAGAGAGAGAGAGAGAGAGAGAGAGAGAGAGAGAGAGAGAGAGAGAGATGAGAGAGAGAGAGAGAGAGAGAGAGAGAGAGAGAGAGAGAGAGAGAGAGAGAGAGAGAGAGAGAGAGAGAGAGAGAGAGAGAGAGAGAGAGAGAGAGAGAGAGAGAGAGAGAGAGAGAGAGAGAGAGAGAGAGAGAGAGAGAGAGAGAGAGAGAGAGAGAGAGAGAGAGAGAGAGAGAGAGAGAGAGAGAGAGAGAGAGAGAGAGAGAGGAGAGAGAGAGAGAGAGAGAGAGAGAGAGAGAGAGAGAGAGAGAGAGAGAGAGAGAGAGAGAGAGAGAGAGATGAGAGAGAGAGAGAGAGAGAGAGAGAGAGAGAGAGAGAGAGAGAGAACTTGAAAACTTTAACTTTATTTTTCAAGGATAAAGATTTTAGGCAACGCCTAGTCTTCCAATCTGTCCTTGGTACATATACGAACATAGAATACAAACATGGCAAGGCATGATATTACACATACAGATTTGAACATAAAAGTAGCACCTTTGTACATATACGAACATAGAATACAAACATGGCAAGGCATAAAATTACACATACATAATTGAACATAGAGAGAGAGAGAGAGAGAGAGAGAGAGAGAGAGAGAGAGAGAGAGAGAGAGAGAGAGAGAGAGAGAGAGAGAGAGAGAGAGAGAGAGAGAGAGAGAGAGAGAGAGAGAGAGAGAGAGAGAGAGAAAGAAAGAAAAAAAAAAGAGAGAGAGAGAACAATTGAACACAACTGAACAGTTGAATACAATTTGAATGTATCAGGCCCCCAGCCTGTAACATAGGAGGTGCAATGCTCACAAGGTGTAAATAAATAAACCAAAAGAACATGAATGTGTTGTATTAAAAGTTAAGAACATTACAGTAATTATATCCAAATCTTGATTATTCTTTTTATGAGCTAGGTCTTAATGAGCTCTTCTCTTTTCTGTAAAGCATAATACTATAAATATACGTGGCTACATCTCTTGTGACCAAAGCATTTTTATTGGTGATAAATTGTTTAAGTTCGACAGAAGTCAACTCTTTATGTTTTAATAGATTTCTTTTCTCTGAGGGACTTACACGTCTTGCGTCTCAACAGAAAGTGAATTCACTCATATTCAAGTTGACTACACACAGACACACCCCAACACAGACACACCCCAACAGACAGACAGACACACACACACTCTCTCTCACTCTCTCACACAGACACCCCAGACAGACACACCCCAACACCACACACAGACAGACACACCCAACACCGCACAAACACACAGACAGACATACAGACACACCCCAACACCACACACACACACACAGACACACTCTCTCACACACACACGGTCTTTCTCACACACACTCACTCTCACACGCACACACCCCAACACACCACACACACTTATAAAAGAACACTCACTGTCGTCGTGAGGCAGCTCCTTCAGGCTCCTCTTGATCTTCTGGCTGCGCGAGGACCTCGGGGTGCCCCCCACCGCCCCCCCAGCCTCACTGTCCCCCCCTGAAGAACAGTCCCCCATGTCCCCCCCTCCCGACCCTCCTGCTCTTTCTCCTCCTCCTCCTCCTCCTCTATCCTCCGCACTGTTCACGGGATGGCCCCCAACGTTTGAGGAGTAACCTCCAGGCGGGCGCATCCCTGTCGTTCCCGGCTCTCTCGCCGCCTCATGGTTCTGCAACGCTTGTCTCTTCGATGCCGCGGAACTCTCCTTCACCGTCCTCCCGGGTTTGGATCCGGGCAGATCCACGTCCACACGCGTCAGCCTCGCGGCCGCCCGACGCCGAACCTGGTTCTCCGAAAGGTGGTTGTCGTGGTGGCGAAACAAAGGGTCGGTGACATAGGAATCGTTCAAGAATCGGATCTCCGTTTCCCGGATAGCTCGGCTGTCCGTTGTCGACGTGCTCTGGTGGTGGTGGTCGAGGGGATCCGCGGTGGTCGTTGAAGACAGGAAAGAAGGGTAAGTGTTCGCTCCTCCTCCTACTCCTACTCCTGAAGAGGAAGAATCAGGAACGTTGTTGTTGTTGTGCGGCGCTACACTGTCCTGGTAAGTTCCGTCCCAGCGCACTTCGCGGAGTCGGAGCCGTTGGGAAAAGTCCACCCGCTTAGGGCTGTGGTGGTTGCGTAGATTGGGGTGGGCGGAAGGCGGGTGGGAGGCGAAACGGTCCTCTTCCGGCCATGCGTGGTGAGGGTGGGCGGAGGTAGAGTTGGAGGAAGGAGGGTTGTTGTTGTGGTGGTGGTGGTTGCTGTTGTGGAGATGATGAAGGTGCTGATGGTGGTGGTGGTGGTGGGTGTGAGCTGTGTTGGGTCTGGAATCCCTGTCATCTGCTGACAGTGAGAGAGTTTCAGTCAGTGAGGCAAAGTCAAAGAAACTGTATTAAAAAACAATTTAAAAAAAGAGAGAGAGAAGAAAATTGAGACACGAAAAACATTAACAACAAAAAAGAAGTGGCTTACAGTCAAAACGGACTATCTTTAGATAGTCCA
>CM065705.1:40733864-40738864 GCA_017654935.2 Phymorhynchus buccinoides | reverse complement strand
GAGAGAGGGTGAGAGAGAGAGAGAGAGAGAGAGAGAGAGAGAGAGAGAGAGAGAGAGAGAGAGAGAGAGAGACCCATACTGTGGCCTATTCACCAACCCTATTCCATCCCCTTCCCCACTATCACCACAATGGAACATGGGTGCAACTACACAACATTTTAAAAAAAAACCACACCATGAAAGGCCGGGGTCTAGGGGCAATGTCCCCCTGCAGCTGAAGACAAAAAAAATGATTTATGAAGGTATTTTTGCTTTTCCCACAATGTATACAAACGCTTACTTTATTCCAACCCCTTCCCCACTACCACCACAATGGAACATGGGCGCAACTACACAAAATGTAAATACACACACGCACACACACATGCACATGCACACGCACGCACACGCACACACACACACACCGAGCTTCAGATTGGTGTGGCGGGCCCGGGTCATTCACCCGTCCCGTATTAAAAAAAATAAACATTCAATTTGAAATTGAATTGAATGCTTATTTTAAAGTACAGTAGACACACAAAGACCTTGTTTGACAAATTACCCAAAAAAAAAAAAAAAAAAAACAAGGAATTTCCTTTTCTGGTAACATTCAAAAGCAGGAAATCCTTGTATACCAGGAAAAGTTGCACCCATGATGTGAGCATGCATGTGCATGCACACACGCACGCGCACACACATCCAAAACGAACCTCTCCAGACACACTCTCTCTCTGTCTGTCTTTCTCTCTCTCTGTGTGTCTCTCTCACTCTCTCTCTTTCTCTCTCTCTCTCTTTCTCTCTCAATCTCTCCCTATCTTTCTCTCTCTCTCTCTCTCTTTCTCTCCTTTCTCTCTCTCTCTTTCTCTCTCTCTCTCTCTCTCTCTCTCTCTCTTCTCTCTCTCTCTCTCTCTCTCTCTCTCTCTCTCTCTCTCTCTTCTCTCTCTCTCTCTCTCTCTCTCTCTCTCTCTCTCTCTCTCTCTCTCTCTCTCTCTCTCTCTCTCTCTCTCTCTCTCTCTCTCTCTCTCTCTCTCTCTCTCTCTCTCTCTCTCTCTCTCTCTCTCTCTCTCTCTCTCTCTCTCTCTCTCTCTCTCTCTCTCTCTCTCTCTCCAAAACGAACCTCTCCAAACACAGAAAACAAGCACCAGCAATTACGATTTACTTTTTTTTTAAACACACACAAAAAACAACAACCAAAAACCCGTAATAATCTTACAAAAAAACCTCTTAGAAGATGCTGATCAAGATTACATATAAACGGGTCTTGGGGCCTACAGCCAACTGTTCTTCAATGGTTTTCAGACAAAAACACAGACAGCGTGCTCTCCCGTGGGGGGCTATACCAGGGGATCGTTCAGTACAAAATAGTTTCCCCACCTTCTGGAAGTTCTGTGCAACCTCCTCTAATCTATCACTCTATTTGACTCTCTATAAGCGCTCTCCCTCCCTCCACCCTCCCTTGTTTCTTTTATCTTTCTTTCTTGTTCTATGGTCACATCCCTAAGTGCGTACAGTTACTTCTATACCAAGAAGTTGGTCGCCACCACAGAAGAAGGGAAGAAGAAGACTGCCTTTTCCTCTTCTTACCACTATCTGTAGTATCATCTACTATTTATCTGCCTTATTGGCCCATTCTCCTGCCTTTTTAACAAAAACATCTTCCAAATAATGATCTCCTCCGAAATTGGAGCGTGTCGGCTGAATGCAGCGAGAAGACCAGTGGAAACTGAAACCAGACACATACACCATGATACGTACCTCACCCATTATGGCCATGGAACGGAGGAGAAGAAGAAGAAGGAGGAGAAGGAAGAGGAGGAGAAGGAAGAGGAGGGAGAAGAAGAGAAGAAGAAGAAGGAGGAAGGAGGAGGAGGAAGAGGAGGAGAAGGAAGAGGAGGAGGAGAAGAAGAGAAGGAATGAGGAGAAGGAGGAGGAGGAAGAGGAGAAGAGGAGAAGAAGAGGAAGGAGAAGAAGAAGAAGAAGGAGGAGGAGAAGAAGAAGAAGAGGAGAAGAAGAAGGAGGAGGAAGAGGAGGAGGAGGAAGAAGAAGAAGGAGAAGAGGAGAAGAAGGAGGAGAAGGAGGAGAAGAAGAAGAAGGAGGAGGGAAGGAGGAGGAGAAGGAAGAGTAGGAGAAGAAGAAGGAGGAGAAGGAAGAAGAGGAGGAGGAGAAGAAGAAGAAGAAGAAGAAGGAAGAGGAGGAGAAGGAAGAGGAGGAGGAGGAGAAGAAGAAGGAGGAGGAGAGAGAAGAAGAAGAAGGAGGAGGAGAAGAAGAAGGAGGAGAAGAAGAAGAAGAAGAAAGAAGGATGAGGAGAAGAAGAAGAAGGAAGAAGAAGAGAAGAAAAGAGGAGGAGAAGGAAGAGGAGGAGAAGGAAGAGGAGGAGAAGGAAGAGAAGGAGGAGGAGAAGAAGAAGAAGAAGGAGGAGAAGGAAGAGAAGCAGAGGAGAGGAAGAAGGAGGAGAAGAAGAAGAAGAATGAGGAGGAGAAGGAGGAGGAGAAGGAAGAAGAAGGAGGAGGAGGAGAAGAGGAGGAGGAGAACGAAGAGGAGGAGGAGAAGAAGAAGAAGGAGAAGAGAAGGAAGAGGAGGAGAAGGAAGAGGAGGAGGAAGAAGAAGAAGGAGAAGAAGGAGGAATGGAGGAGGAGGAGGAGGAAGGAGAGGAGGAGAAGAAGAAGAAGGAGGAGAAGGAAGAGGAGGAGAAGGAAGAGGAGGAGGAGAAGAAGAAGAAGGAGGAGAAGGAAGAGGAGGAGAAGGAAGAGGAGGAGGAGAAGAAGAAGGAGGAGAAGAAGAAGAAGGAGGAGGAGATGAGTGATGAGGAGGAGAACGAGGAGGAGAAGAAGGAGGAGGAGAAGAAAGAAGGAGGAGAAGAAGAAGAAGAAGAAGGAGGAGGAGGAGGAGGCGGGAGGAAGAGGAGGAGGAGAAGAAAAAGGATGAGGATGAGGATAAGAAGAAGGATGAAGAGAAGAAGAAAACAGCGCAGCCAAAGACCGAAAATGAATTTGATCGATACAGATATTACAGGCATCATAATTGTCTGAAGTCCAATCCTCTGAAAACCGTGGTAAAAGGGCCATCAAGGCCCTAGACTGAAGAGGGACAACACTGAAATGAGTTCCCAACACCACCAAAAAGGCTCAATATAGTGATAAATCACTTTACAATACTATTTAACACAAAGGATAACACTGAATCAAAATCCAAAACCTCTGACAAGAGAAGCCAATCCTCTGTCAGAAATTCTGAATCCTCTGAAATTAGCAGATCCTCTGACAATTCTGATGCCTGAGATAAACACGCCGTTCTGTTCTTACCCAGTGCTTTCACTTTCCTCTTTGCGCCGTGACCACTGACCACAGCTGACGATGATGAAGATGAGGGTCTGCTAGGGCTGGACAAAGGTCGCCCCGTGTCCACAAACTGCACAGTACAACGCAACCATCATACTATCTTCAATCACCATCATCATCATTGAAGAAGAAGAAGAAGGAGGAGGAGGAGGAGGAGGAGGAGGAGGAGGAGGAGGAGGAGGAGGAGGAGGAGGAGGAGGAGGAGGAGGAGGAGGAGGAGGAGGAGATGGGAATAATAATTATAAATGGAAACCAACACAGGGGACAAGCTAACAAACAGACAGACAGAGACATAGAGACCAGAGAGAGAGAGAGAGGAGAGATGGAGGGAGAGAGAGAGAGAGAGAGTGAGAGAGCAGAGAGAGGGGGGGAGAGAGGAGGGAAGAGAGAGAGAAGAGAGAGAGAGAGAGAGAGAGAGAGGAGAGAGGGGGGGGGCGAGAGAGGAGAGAGGAAGAAGAGAGAGAAGAGAGACGAGAGAGAGAGAGGGAGAGAGAGAGAGAGAGAGAGGAGAGAGAGAGAGAGAGAGAGAGAGAGAGAGAGAGAGAGACAAAGAGAGAGAGAATGAACGAACGAATCTTGTTTAATGAGGGATTAGGCCGTGTACACACATAAGCGGATATGCCATGCGGAAACCCGTGCGCAATCCATAAATAAGTGAAACAAAGAAGGGAACAGATTTGCGCTCGTGTCCGAATTTCCCCTATATGCGCAAACTTTTATCCTTCTTTCTCTACTTATGTCGGAATTGAACAAAGGGTAATTACTCTCTTTTTCTAATTAACTCCCCTCCACCAAAGTTGATTACGATACCATTCTTTACTTATGTCGGGTTTTTCGTAGGGAATTTACGCGTCTAATGTGAAACCCGCCTTAGAGTAAGCTCAAAACAGGCTTGGATGAAGGGAAATGCGGACCTCTACTCTTTCTTGTCTATATTAATGATATTGTAAATGACATTGAATCTATCATCAAGCTTTTTGCTGATGATACTAGTATGTATTTAGGCCTTGAAAATACTGACATACGAACAGAAATTTTAAATTCGGATTTAGAAAAGATTAACAGATGGGCATCAACATGGAAAGTTAAATTTAATCAAACCAAAACTGAATTGATGACAATCTCTAACAAAGCACTTCCTCACACACAACCATTAATATTTAACGATGTAGTACTTCAAGAGACAGACAACCACAAACATCTAGGAGTTATTATTCAAAATAATTGCAAGTGGAATCTCCATATCAAATCTATTCTATCTAAGTGTCGCACACTTGTTGCTTGCCTTAGGTCATACAAATACCGACTAAGTCGTAAAGCGCTTGTAACAATGTATAAATCATTTATTTTGCCCCATTTAGACTTTTCAGATGTGGTATGGGACAACTGCACGCAAAAACAAGCAGAAGATCTTGAACAAATACATCTGGATGCACTCAGAACAATTACTGGCTCAGTCCGAGGGACTAGCCATCAAAAGCTGTATACTGAAACAGGATTCACATTTTTAAAAGAAAGGCGGCGTCGTCATAAAATAATTTTGTATCACAAAATTGTCAACGGTTCTGTACCTATGTATTTAATCAATTGCCTCCCCCAACTAGTTGCATCAATCAATCCCTACCATAGACGATATCCCCTAGAGAGACAAGTGCCTAGATGTAGATTAGAACTTTATAAATC
>CM065705.1:40728864-40731364 GCA_017654935.2 Phymorhynchus buccinoides | reverse complement strand
GCACCCTGGCTAAAAGACTCCAGGGATCATCCCAACAGCCGAAGCACTTGAACACTATGGTACACAATGCATCAGCCAGGGATGAGAACACTGCGCGTGTAACCGTTTTTTTTTTATTACCCCGCCACGTGGGCAGCCACACTCCCGTCTACGCCGGGAACAGGGTTAGTATCAGCCTAGGATTATTTTCACACAACTGAAAGAAGCAGACTTTGAGATTGAGGGTCGTAAACATGAGGGAGTGTGTGTGTGTGTGTGTGTGTGTGTGTGTGTGTGTGTGTGTGTGTGTGTGTGTGTGTGTGTGTGTGTGTGTGTGTGTGTGTGTGTGTGTGTGTGTGAGCTTGTGTGCGCGCGCGCGTGTGTGGTGTGTATGTGTGTGAGTGTGTGGTGTGTATGTGTGTGCGAGTGTGTGAGTGGTGCGTGCGTGTACGTGTGCGCGCGCGCGTGTGCGTGGCGTGTGTGTGCGCGCCTGCGCGTGCGTGTGTGTGTGACGAATCTACACGTTTACCTAATTTTCTCCTTACCTGATTTCACGAAAAGAAAGCTCCCATCGAAATACCAGAGCTTTAACATCCCCACGGACACAACCACACACACCCACCCCACTGAATGAAGCCAGTCGACTCACACAGCCCTACTATATTAAAGCGGCCACACCTCCTATACAACCTGCCAACACTTCTTCCAAACCTGTTCGATTGAAGTTTAGTTTTTACTTTCACGTCTTCGAGAACCTCGACTGGCATAATAACAGGCGGACCAAAACTGTCTCATTCGTTCCAACCTCCCTCCCCCACCACCTCCCCCACTCATTTTCTCTCCTTCTTCCTCCAGTAAACTCCGCCCTCCTCATTCTTTGGCTGTGCAAATTCCCATTACTTTTCTTTTCTAATCGCACCTTTTTTTTTGCAGACCCTCCCCTCCCCCCTCCCTTCCAATTTGTATCTGTCTCTGCGAGCCTGTCTCTCTCTCTGTTTCATAAAGTGCGCGCGCGCGTGTGTGTTTGTGTGGATCATGCGTGTGTATGTGTGTGTGCATATAAGCTTAAGTGCCCTCGCCCTACAGTTTACATGTGTGTATGCTATGTGCATGCGCGCTTGCGTGTGTGTGTGTGTGTGTGTGTGTGTGTGTGCGCGTGTGTGCGCGCGCGTGTGTGTGTGTGCGTGTGCGTGTGGGTGTGGGTGTGTGCGCGTGCGTGTACATGTGCGTGTGTGTCCCCAAATCAATCTCACTCCCAAACACACACACACACTCTGTCACACGGACACACTCACTCTCTCTCTCTCTCTCTCCCTCTCGCACGCACACACAAAAACACACACCAATAACTCTCTATGATCACGCCAAACCTTAGTAGCCACCACCCCTATCGATATCTAGCGTACAGCCACGATTCCCCTTTCACTATTATTGACTATTTTACTAGTAGGACTTCTATGCAAAGACATTTGCCAAGTCCAAACCAAACCACTCGTATCGCCCCCAATCATTGGCTAAAAGACCAAAACGCCTAAATGCTACAAAGAGTGATAGCCTCGCGGCCTACCAACCTTGCAAAAATAATGAAGCCAACTTTCTCACTTCCCACCTGGAAGGTGAAAAGGTGGAAGGTGGGAAGTGTTAGTGTTGTTGTTGTTATTGTTGTAGGCAGTGAGCGAGTTCACAATGATCCCCAGCTGTAGTGTCGAAGAAAGGGTGGTAGTGTAAAAAAACACCCCCAAAAAACAAACCTTCAGTCAGCTGCGGAGTGCGAGCTCTTTGTATATTCAGGCTTTTTCATTTTTGGTAAGATCCTTTCCCAAGTCAGAACGCTCTGTGAAAGTGCTCCTATGGTTTGCCAGAGCGCTTGTAAAGCGCTTATCTCTAATGTTCTTTGCACTGGCTCTATATAGTGCTGTTGCCGTGGCCTTTTAACTCAAACTAGCGCAACGCTGAGTCCCAGTAACGCCTAGTAACGGTAACGCCAAGTACTGGTAACGCTGAGTACAGCAAATTTGAAGCAATTCGGTTAAGAAACGGCGGAGTCGTATAGCGCGCGCGTTTCTTAACCGATTCGCTTCCGGGTTGGTACACGGATAGTCACCGTCCCCGGTGATCTTCCTGCCAAATTCGAAGGCAATCGGTCCAGAAACACCGGAGATACAGGCGCCGAGAGGCCGGCGGATGCGCGTTTCGCGCATTTGCCGAACCGCGCCTCGGTTGCCGTTGCCATGGGCCCGTTAGGGCTCACAGCAAATTTGAAGCGATTCGGTCGAAAAACGGCGGAGTTATAAGGCCCGTTTCGTGTTTCAGACACACACACACACACACACACAGACGGCTTATTACTATATGATGATGGCTTTTATCACTAGTTGACGTTAGCTTACAGAAAGGGCCAACAGTAAACGAGAGCTGTACTATATATCATTTTCTACAGCATTCAAACAGCTGACAAAAACCAAGCTTGGATACCTCCCCCCCCCCCCCCCCCAACGTTTCGTCCGTTGACTTTTTTTTT
>CM065705.1:40703072-40720864 GCA_017654935.2 Phymorhynchus buccinoides | reverse complement strand
AGCGGAGAGAGGGGATTGGATCGAGCAGAGTGAGACGTGGGAGGACGGGGAGGTTGAGAACGTGACCGAGAGGTGACATCCGGGAGATGAGAGAATGTGAGGGCGTAGCGACTGGTAGGAGGGAGAGAATGGTTTGAGGGGAAGAGAGATGAGGGAGCCCGGAGGATAGGGAGGATGGAGATGAGAGCCCCGAGAGGATCGAGTGAGGAGGGGAGGAGACCCGTTCGGAGACGAAAGGAATGGCGAGAAGGAAGAGGATCGCGACGCGGAGAGGCGGAGGAGGAGGCGAGATTGGAGAGGAGAGAAGGAGTGGGAGAGAGGGGAGGACGGGAAGGGAGCTGAGCGTGGAGACGGGGCGAGGGAACCATTGGTGGGAGAGCTGAGGGAGACGGTTCCTAGCTCGCGGGACGACGAAAGAGGCGATGAGGGAGAGGGGAGGAGGGCCCGGGCGTGGGAGGAGAGGAGGATGGAGTATGGGATCTGGACTGGACGGATGACGAGGGGGAGAGGATTGGAGAGAGAGGAGTGGGAGGAGAGAGAGGGCAGAGGGATGTGAGAGAGAGGAGGAGAAGACGAGGTCGGGAGATGGTGGGAGAGAGAGAGAGACTGATCGAGAAGAGGAGAGCAGAGAGAGAGAGGAGGAGCGAGGAGAGAGCGAAGGAGAGGAGAGAGAGAGAGAGAGAAATTGGGAGATGACAAGGGCTAGAAGAGTAGTGTTGAGTGACGATGAAAAAAAGAGGGACAGAGGACTGAGAGAGAGGGATGACCCATTGGAGAATAGACGATGAGAGAATGTGAACCTGGGTGAGACGAGCAAGAAGATCTCGAGATGATGAGAGGCGGAGCGAGAGAGACGTCGAGAGAGAGAGAGAGAGTAAGACTCGATCGATGAGGAGGGACTAGAGAGTGGAGAAGAGAAGATGTAGGAGAGAGAGAGCATTAGTACATCGAGACGTGAGAGAGAGAGAAGACGAGAGATGTTGGAAGAAGGAGGTCGAGAGAGAGAGAGAGGAGAATGAAGAAGAGAAAAGAGAGAGAGACACTCAGACAATGGACGACGATGACGGAGAGAGAGGGCGAGCGAGAAGAGAGAGGAGAGAGTCGAGGAGAGATGAGAGAAGAGAGAGAGAGAGCAGAGAGAGAGGGAGAGAGACAAAGAGAGAGAGAGAGAAGAGAGAGAGAGAGAGAGAGAGAGAAACCAGAGAGAGTAGACATCGAGACTGAGAGAGAGATGAAGAGAGTGGACGAGAGATGAGCGAGCAATAAAAGATGCATGTAAGTAAGAAGCATAAGATGTTTAAACTTTGCTGGCATGTTTCAGAGAGCTCTCTGTTCTCAGAGGATGGCAAGATTCATACCTTCAGGGAGACTAGGTGTACTCTGAGAACAACTCGGTGTATTGGAAGAGAACAGACAGAGGTGAGATTAGTGAGAGAGAGGAGAGGATCAGTGATGAGTGAGTGAGGGAGAGACAGCTCCCGAAAGCGCGTTAGAAGAAGAGACATGCAATACGATACAGAGAAACTAACAAGAGAGAGACAGCACACACACCACACGCACGAAGACATGGTTACACACAAACACACATTCAAACACACACGCACACATTACATGCAGAAGATGAATGCAGGCACAACAGACACACACCACAAAAACACACACACACACAACACGACACACACAGAGAGAGCGAGACACACTGACGAGCAAGAATAAAGAGAGAGAGAGAGACAGAGGGGGACAATCATCAGACCAGAGGAGCGCAGAGACAGCTGACACGACAATAAGGCGTTCTCTTTGAATATCAGGGATAATCTAAGAAGGGGGTTTCCTGGTTTCCGGACCCCATTCAGACACAGCGCAGAACAGAGAGATTGGCTCAGACCCCACGCGTTTAGTGGAGTGAGAGAGAGAGGAGAGAAGAGAGAACACAAGATAGTAATGTCCCTGGCATGAGACGTTCCCAAATTAGAGAGACAATGTCCAGTCTGGTTTCGCCGCGGTTTGTGCAAAGGTGAAGTGGCGTATATCGCGCGCGTTTTTTTAATCGACACAGATACGAAGTTTGGGTTACACTTAAAGACATTCAGACACTGACAGATACAGACCTGCTGAATGAGAAGGCATCCAGACAGGAAAAAAGCTGGAGATACGGGCGCCGAGAGGACGGAAGAGACGCGTTTCTTGAGAGAGCCAAACCGCGCAGAGAGACACGGCAGCCTCAGAGAGAGAGAGAGCCATCGCCCCGCTAGGGCTAACAGGAGGTAAGAGAGCGATTCGGTCAAAAGGACAGCGGAAATACACAGACACGTTTAGTGTGTGACACGTACACACAAACACTTAAACACTCACACACACCACGTGCACAAAACTTGGCTTTTAATATAAAGATCACAGTAATTTTCCCTCTTATAACTGGAAATAAATCATGAATTTGAGTATTGTCTGTGCTCCCATACAGGGTACCCCCAAATTCAACAACCCCACGTCAGGCGGGCGGTGCAGAGGTTCCATTTAAGTTGGGGATGTACCCCCTATGTGGGTCACAGATACCATTTCTCGGTTAATTTCCATTTTTCCGTTAATCTTGGGTGGGTCACGTGTTTGTACCAAAATTGCAGCGGCAAGATCTAGTAAAGAACTGTATTCTATTACAAACAAACTGTGTGCAAGGGTTAAACCTACCAAACTTCCGACTGTTTACCCCCCACCATCATTGCCATGTGTGTTTTCTGATTTCTTTCATTCCAAAATTGAGAACATTAGGAAAGAGCTTGACTTGCAGCCCACTGTTTCCCACCCCCTAGGCAAAGATTTTGTAGGCTCCCCTCTTGTTGCTTTTTCGCCTGTGTCTGAGAAAGATGTCGTTGATGTTTTGAAAAGATCTGCCCCCAAGACGTGTGACCTTGACCCTTTACCAACCCCTTTGTTGTATGAATGTCTTGATGTTGTTGTGCCTGTCATGACTCAGATCATAAACGACTCTTTACTGAGTGGTGTTTTCCCTGACCTGTACAAAACTGCTCTTGTTAAACCCTTGATAAAGAAGCCTACCATGGATCATAATGACTTGAAAAGTTATCGGCCTGTGTCCAACTTAGCGTTTGTCTCCAAAATAATCGAGAAAATTGTCCTTGCACAATTGTCTAACCATCTGTCAGCAAACAATTTGTTCAACCCCCTCCAGTCTGCCTATCGACCTGCTCACAGCACTGAAACGGCTCTGACTAAAGTTCTTAACGATCTCCTCTTAGCTCTTGACAATGGAAAAGTGTCAGTCTTGACTCTCCTAGATCTGTCGGCAGCATTTGATACAATAGATCACACCATTCTTCTATCCCGGCTGGAACGTGTTTTTGGAATCCATTCTACAGTTCTACAGTGGTTCTCCTCATATCTAACAAATCGCTTTCAGACTGTCTTGATCAACAACTGCAGTTCAGATCCGAAGTTAATTTCTTGTGGTGTACCTCAGGGATCTGTATTGGGGCCAGTTCTCTTTGTCCTGTACACTGCTCCTCTCTCTGATGTTTTTGCTAGTCACTCTGTTATTGACCATTCCTTTGCTGATGATACCCAGCTTCAAAAATCGGCGGAACCTACCCAACTTGACAGCGCTATTCAGTCTATGGAATCCTGCCTTCATGATGTCAAATCCTGGATGACATGCAACAAATTAAAACTTAATGATGACAAAACGGAAGCTCTGATTGTTTCCTCTCAGCGTATGTCTGCAACTATCTCTCTTCCAGAAACTCTTACAGTTGGCAATGCTTGTGTTCAGTTTTCTAAGTCAGCAAAGAATCTCGGAGTTACCCTCGATTCAAATCTTACAATGCATAAACAGGTTATTAATCTTATACGTTCCATCAATTATGAGCTCAGACGAATCAGTGCTGTTCGACACTTTCTGTCTGTTGCAGCCACGAAAACTCTTATTTCTGCCTTTATTCTTTCCCGCATTGACTATTGCAACTCTCTTCTCTGTGGCTGTCCTAAGTATCTCCTGCAACGTGTTCAAAAACTGCAAAACAGTGCAGCACGCCTCACTCTCAAGATTCCACGTTCTGATCATATAACACCTTATGTTCGTAACTTGCACTGGCTTCCAGTAGAGGCTAGAATCAAGTATAAAATAGCTTGCCTTTGTTTCGGTGCTGTTCACTCCTCTGGTCCCGTCTATCTCTCTGAACTAGTAACTGTCTACACACACCTGCTCGCTCCCTACGTTCTTCCTCTGACTGCTGCACACTCAAGGTTCCTCGGGTCCACACGAAATCGTTTGGTGAACGATCTTTCTACTATTTAGCACCTCACTTATGGAATTCCCTCCCACAACATGTTCCGCTCATCTGACTCTATTTCCGCCTTTCGCTCTGCCCTTAAAACTCACTTGTTTCGGACATATTATGATTGATTAGTGTTTGTGAGTGAGGTGTGTGTGTGTGTGTGTGTGTGTGGGGGGGGGGGGTCCGTTTTATTGCAGAAATCTTGTAAAAAATGTATTTACAATTATTTTATTATTCGTATTTTGTATGTAGAATGTCTACGTCTTGTAAACTTTAAATGCTTGTAAATGAGGTAGAAGGGTATTTTTGTTTTTGCAAAATTTGTCTATTATAATTAGTCATGTAATTGGTATGTCGATGGCAGTATGATTTTATTTCAAGTTGCAGTATTGTATTCAAACTTGATTGGGAATGTGAATGTGGTCTCTATGTTTCTTCTTAGAATGTTCATGTTGTAACTATTTTACTTGTATAATTAATTGTGTGCGAGTGTGCGTGTGCGCATGCATGTGTGTGTATATGTGTGTGTGTGTGTGTGTGTGTGTGTGTGTGTGTGTGTGTGTGTGTGTGTGTGTGTGTGTGTGTGTGTGTGTGTGTGTGTGTGTGTGTGTGTGTGTGTGTGTGTGTGTGTGTGAGTAAGGAAGTAAGAGAACGTTGTGTGTAGGCATCGTGCTTATTTTACTTTCTAATGATTAATTATTTGTTTGCCTTTAAATTTAATGTTCTTGTTATCAATGTAAAGCGCACTGAGCTCATGTGAGAAAGAGCGCTATATAAATTCCCATTATTATTATTATTATTATTATTATTATAAGGGAGGTAATTTTAATACTTACAAAGAAGGGCAATGTCTCAGAGAAGTAGGTCTTATATGGGAGGTCTTAATAGGGAGGTTCCACTGTAGTGAGAACAAGAGAATGACAGATTAGAGGAAACGTCTAGCGCGGAACTTCCAGAAGGTGGGGGGACCATTTGTACTGAAATATCCCCGCAATTATGCTGACGAATGTAAAACAGTGCAGCTAAGACTAAAATTCTACCATTGTACTGTATTTTACTTTCTTACAAACGAAAGAGAGACAAGTGCAACGCCGAGCGGCTGCAAAGTCCCCTCGCAGCATCGCCGAGGTATCCGAAATCGGAATGTGTCGGCTGTAACACATACATAAAAACGCATCCAAACAGCATGCAACTACATAAAAACGCATAAAAACAGCATGTAACTGAATAGTTCTTTTTATATATAGCCTTGGGGTTTGGACCCGTGATTTGAGCGCGCGTGATCATGCGCACACGCGCGCACATAAAAATTCATGACAACTGTGTTACAGACCATTCATCAAGAAATGTGAAAAAAACTGCATTAAAATAGATGCAAAACTTCGCGAGATATTAGCGATTATGTGTTTCGGGGTTTGAACCCCGTAACAAGCGTGACCTTGACCTTAATGTAAAACTAAATACATCAGTGGATAGCTTGCATCTTGGCAAACTAGCATACCAAATTTGATGATGATAGACTGAATAGTTTTTGAGCAAAACGGACGAATAGCCGGACGGACAGAGGCACGCCGGACGGACACCGGACGGACGGACCAGACAAAAACAATAGCTCCCGAACCTTCGGCTCGGGGACTAAAAATGCTGAATCAGAATGGGAAAAGTCAAACGCTTACTACGAAACCTTAGTACTCATCGTCTGACTCCAAATATCAATATGAGGGGTGTGGAAGATTTGAACCATAAACCATACTCAAGCCCTCTCATAGTGACACCTATGTAGCCCGTTTTACGTGGACAAGTACTGTACAGCACACACACGCGAAAACACAGAGAGAGAGAGAGAGAGAGAGAGAGAGAGAGAGAGAGAGAGAGAGAAGAGAGAGAGAGAGAGAGAGAGAGAGAGAGAGAGAGAGAGAGAGAGAGAGAGAGAGAGAGAGAGGAGAGAGAGAGAGAGAGAGAGAGATACACGGGAAAATAGGCCACATACACACCCACACACACACGAACGCGCGCTCGCACGCACACACATGCTCTCGTACGCACGCACACATACACACACACACTTTGAGACATAGACACTAAGATAAGGGCTAAACACACACGCACTCACGCACAACACACAAAAACAGACACACACACACACACACACACACACACACACACACACACGCATGAGCGTTATTTATTCATTTATTTATCATTTTGTCCACGACAAAAATTAATATAAGCTTTCGTTCTACCCACGCCTGACTCGACGCTACGATCCAAGAAGTGCCGGAAAACATAGCATATACAGGCCCATAGGGATTATGCAAAGACACACACACAGTCCAGTAAAACAGATGATAGCAAGAGGGAGGGGAGGGGGAGGGGGAGGGAGGGGGAGAGGGGGAGGGGGATTGTCTGGAATGACTGTGTCAATCGGTGCAAAATAGCCAGCACTATTTTCTCAGCGAGAGCAGACCTGTTTAACACCCCCCCCACCCCCACCCCACACCCCACCCCCCTTACACAAGTCTTGAGTCGTCTGGACAGCTGAAATGCGTAGTTTTGGTGTGAAATGGGAGAAAGTATACCATCAAATAATGTTCACTGAAAATGAGTAATTAGAGCATTATTTTCAATTTTGAAGAGTAGTAGTCAGGTCCAAATTGAGTAGAATACTACTCGAAAGGAGTAGAGTAAACAAGTCTGCGCGCGCGCGAGAGCGAGAGAGAGAGAGAGAGAGAGAGAGAGAGGGAGAGAGATTGAGAGACGAGAGAGAGAGAGAGACTGAGAGAGGAGAGGGGAGAGAGAGAGAGGAGAGAGAGCGAGAGAGAGAGAAGAGAGACCAGAGGAGAGACGGAAGAGGAGTGAGAGAGAGAGATGAGAGAGAGAGGGAGAAGAGAGAGAGAGAGAGAGAGATAGAGAGAGAGAGTAGACTTAAGAGAGAGAGTTGGATAGGAGAGACAGGCTGACGAGAGAGAGTGATTGCGAGAGAGAGAGAGAGAGAGAGAGTCGCGATGAGAGTGACTCGGACTGAGAGAGAGAGAGAGAGAGAGAGAGAGAGAGAGAGAGAGAGAGAGAGAGAGAGAGAGAGAGAGAGAGAGAGAGAGAGAGAGAGAGAGAGAGAGAGAGAGAGGACAGAGAGAGAGAGGAGAGAGAGAGAGATTCTGGGAGATGAGAGAGGACTGGGACGAGGAGAGACGCGAGAGAGAGACGAGAGAGAGAGAGAGGGAGAGAGAGAGAGAGAGAGAGAGAGGGAGAGTGTGTGCAGGCACGCGCGAGCTTCTCTCTCTCTATATGTGTCAAGTCAAGTCAAGTCAAAATCATCTTTATTGAGGGTTAAAGAATGTGTGTGTGTGCGCGCGCGCGTGTATGTGTGAGCGTGCGCATGTATAACTGTGCGCTCGCGTGCACGCGCATTCTACTATAATCGTGCATGCTTTGTACTGTACAGTAGGAGCACGCAGACGTGCTTGTTTGCGTGAGCGCATGCTCGCAGCGTGCACATACGAGCGTTCATTCGCGCGTGTGTGCATAATTTACACGTGTGCAAGCACGTGCCCCGTTTGTGTGCGTGTGTGCGGGTGTGTGTGTGTGTGTGCGTGTGTGCGTGTGTGTGCGTGTGCGTGCGTGTGCGTGTGCGTGTGTGTGTACCTGCTTTCCGAGAGACCGGATTTGCTGGCATTATATTAGTCGGAACTTGCGTCAAATACAGACACTTTCCCTCACCCACTCATTCTCTCAACACCAACACCCCCTCACTGCTTCACACAATCTCTCTCTCTCTCTCTCTCTCTCTCTCTCTCTCTCTCTCTCCTCTCTCTCTCTCTCTCTCTCTCTCTCTCTCACACACACACACACACACACACACACACACCACACACAAACACACACACAGATACGCGCGCACAAACGCACACAGACACACGCACACAGACACACACAATCTCCTGCACTTAATCTGGTCAAAGACCCAGGATTGCTTACAGTTTAGTAAATGAAGTGGAAATGAGGAGAGAGAGAGAGAGAGAGAGAAGAGAGAGAGGAGAGAGAAGAGAGAGAGAGAGAGAGAGAGAGAGAGAGAGAGAGAGAGAGAGAGAGAGAGAGAGAGAGACTGGGAGAACAATGAACAAATGAATATTATGATTTAGTGATGATGTGTTTGGCCCATATCACTGGAGGAGGGTGTGTGTGTGTATGTGTGCGCGTGTGAGAGAGAGAGAGAGAGATGGAGAGAGAGAGAGAGAGAGAGAGAGAGAGAGAGAGAGAGAGAGAGATACAGAGACCCAGAAAGAACAAAAACATTACTGGGGAGGGGGGGTGGGGGGTATGCATAGAGGGTATGGGGGTATCAATCCCAATCCTGATCACCCAAAGTGCCAGCAATGACCTACTAGTAACTCAAACTTGCAACACAACCACCTCTGCTTATAGTAATACCTCAGCTGTAAAGTGTGTGGTTGCCGTCCACCTATAGTGTTTGTCTGTCTGTCTGTCTGTCTCTAACTCAACTAACTAACTAACTAAGCTGCCCACAAAAAGTTAGGTAACACTTGGAAAACCCACGTACCTCGGATATTTGCTCGCATAGTCGATTCGAAACGCGTTGGGATCTGGAACTCAAAACTTGGCAGTCACATACACAAGGTGTTTTTCTCCCTCCCTTGTCCACGGTTTAATAAAAAGTGAAGGTGCCAGAAAAGAAGAAAAAGAAAGAGGGGGGAGAGGTAGTGGAGAAAGGTGTACGTGTGTGTGTGTGAGTGTGTGGGGGGGGTCGTTTGGGGGTGGGGGGGGGGGGGTAGGTTTCTTTTAGCGCGCGTATGTAAATGTCACAGAGGACACAAGACTGGAGGTTCGTTATACAAAGGTATTTCTGTCGAGCCCTCTTTGGTAGGAATTCATTTACCATTCGGTCTTTGTCAGCTCTCTCTCTCTCTCTCTCTCTCTCTCTCTCTCTCTCTCTGTCTGTCTGTGCGTGAGTGTGTCAAAGTTAAAGTCAAAATTTTATTTCCAGATGGACATCGAATAAGCATTATATTATGCTTTTTTAAAATTTTATTTTTTACATCAAGCCATCCATAACAAAACAGAAATAAATAGTAAACAAGCAGAACATGAACATTCACAAACCACACACACAAACCGTGCGTGCGCGCGCGCGCGTGTATGTGTGTGTGTGTGCGTGTGCGTGTGCGTGTGCGTGTGCGTGTGCGTGTGGTGATGGTGGGGGAGGGCGGGGGGTTGCACGTCAACACGAATTCATATTCGAGCACGTAATAAAATGCGTGTATTTGCATACATGCTTGTGCGGTCAAAGAGAGGTGCGTGTGCATGCATGCATGCATATACGTTTCTGTGTCTATGTCTTTGACTTTCACTACACGAGCCTGCATAAATACATCCTATACCCCCCCCCCCCCTCCCCAATCCTCCACGCTCCCCCTTGTTTAGTTAGGTTTGTGTGGGAAAGTTGTCCTACACTCTTCAATCTGACTCTGTGCCTTGTTTTCCCAACAGATAACGATGTCATTGATAACAGGTCCGCCCCAGACCCCCTGGGCAGATGAAAACAATTAAGTATTTCCTTTTTTTTTTGTAAGGAGAGAGAGAGAGAGAGAGAGAGAGAGAAGAGAGAGAGAGGAGAGAGAGAGAGAGAGAGAGAGAGAGAGAGAGAGAGAGATGGGGGAGAGAGATGGAGACTGAGAGAGACAGTCAGACCGAAAGGCAGAAAGAGACAGAGACAAAGAGACAAGCATGCACACAGAGACAGACACGCAGATAGATACACACACACAGGCAGTAAATAACAAGGGCGTCACCGAGCGGCAGACATGTCCGTCACCAGCAATGCCACGCACTTGCGACACCCCGTAGAGTGTCACATCCTGACACAAAATTGGAAGGGATTCTGTCTTCTAGTTCACGAGATACAGCTTGAAGAAGAAACATATAGCGCAAAGAAGGAAATTTCGGTTTTCAAGGTCACACTTCAAGGTCAGCGTCAGCATGGTGATAATTTATGCTCGGATGTTTTCTTCTCTAGGATATACAGTACCACACACAATCTGAAGCGCTTCTGTCAAGTACCAATGTGGAAAATATGGCTTAAAACCCAATGTGTAGACCCCTAACACTTTCAAGGCCTACGGATCGCCCGGACCGTGACCTTGACCTTGATCGGTATGCCACCATCAGAACGGGCATAAGCCAAAGTACCTTCATGCCAAATTTGAAGACTCTAACACTAACGGTGTGGGAGTTATGGCCCCTGAAAGATTTTCGGTTTTCAAGGTCGTACGCCAAGGTCAAGGTCACGACGGCACACACAATTTGACGTGATTCGGTCAACCCGTTCGAAAGATATCCTTGGGACAGACAGAAGGAGAAAAAAATGACCCTCCGATTTTCAGGCTCCAGCGATCTTTTTTACCTTGACCTTGACCTTGATCGGTATGCCATCATCAGAACGGGCATAAGCCAAACCACCTTCATACCAAGTTTCAACATCCTATGTTGATCGGTGCCCGAGATATGACTAAAAATAGATTTTCGGTTTTCAAGGTCGTACGTCAAGGTCAAGGTCACGACGGCAAAATGGTTTGCGCGGATCTCTTCCTATTAAGGAGGCACACCTGCACACAAAATTTGACGCGATTCGGTCAAGCGGTTCGGGAGATATCCTTGGGACAGACAGAAAAAAAATACAGACCAGCCCATCGCAATAGTCCGTCTTGGTGACGGACTAATCAAGTGAGCATCAACAATACATCATCTTTTGTTAGCAATCACGACACGTTCAAAAATGTCACTTTAGCCAAGCCAACACCTCCACAAGAGATCTTAATAAAACTCACCTTTTTTTAATTTATTATTTTTAGGTCCCCAGCTGAGATTAACAGTTAACAATTTTAATGACCACTTCCCTGACTGATTGACCCCCCTGAAACAAACTGACAACATCTGTCTTTACTGTGTCTTCCACTTTGTATTCTGTGCGTCTTGAAATTAATGATGGTGAGTGACGTTGGTGACAAAGAAATGATGATGAAGACGATAACGGTGACTATGATGATGATGATGATGATGATGATGTGTGAGGGAAAGACAAGGACAGAAGGGGGAAAGACAGGAACACGCACGCACACACACAGCACGCACATGCGCGCGCGCGCGCGCGCGCACACACACACACACACACAGGTAAATATATAAAACTGAGAAGGAAGAAGACAAAAACACGCAGACAAGGAGACAGAATGATAGACCAAAGAGAGCAAGGAAAACAAAAAGGGAGGTGCCTTTATCATGTGAGGAAGACTGGGGGGAGGGATTAAATGAAGCATAGAGACAGAGAGAGAGAGAGAGAGAGAGAGAGAGAGAGAGAGAGAGAGAGAGAGAGAGAGAGATGAGAGAGAGAGAGAGAGAGAGGAGAGAGAGAGAGAGAGAGAGAGAGAGAGAGAGAGAGAGAGAGGTCGTCGACGTCGAACATTTTAATGAATAGGCCTTTCTGCCCGTATCATGTGGGAAGCTGGGGGAGTGGGATTAAATTAAGCATAATAACACAGAGAGAGAGAGAGAGAGAGAGAGAGAGAGAGAGAGAGAGGAGAGAGAGAGAGAGAGAGAGAGAGAGAGAGAGAGAGAGAGAGAGAGAGAGAGAGAGAGAGAGAGAGAGAGAGAGTCGTCGACGTCGAACATTTTAATGAATAGGCCTTTCTGCCCGTATCATGTGGGAAACTGGGGGAGTGGGATTAAATTAAGCATAATAACACAGAGAGAGAGAGAGAGAGAGAGAGAGAGAGAGAGAGAGAGAGAGAGAGAGAGAGAGAGAGAGAGAGAGAGACAACGAACAAAATGTTATTTATTCAGGGTAATGAGATAAGCTAATTAGTTACAGCTTTTTTTCCCACTCAGCCCTGAGGCAAACACCAAGAAAGCAACAAATACAATTAAGAAGGGTGGGGGAGGAAAGAAACAAAAGAGAGAGAGAGAGAGAGAGAGAGAGAGAGAGAGAGAGAGAGAGAGAGAGAGAGAGAGAGAGAGAGAGAGAGAGAGAGAGAGAGAGAGAGAGAGAGAGAGAGAGCGAGAGAGAGAGAGAGAGAGAGAGAGAGAGAGAGAGAGAGAGAGAGAGAGAGAGAGAGAGAGAGAGAGACACTTTCCCACCCACCCACCAACCCCAACCCCCACTCACCCTGGCAGTGGGCCGTCTCTGAGCATCCACCACGTACGTATTGTCTCTGACAGGAGTTCCCAGGGCTGGTTGTTGGTGTTGGTGTTGATGGGGTCTGGGGTTCGGGTCTACATCACCTCCCAAACCGCTGGCTGTAGCAGCAGCAGCAGTCACCCCTACACCCCCTCCTCCTCTGTTGCTGCTGCTGGGGTTACCTGCTCCTAAGCCGCCCCCAAGGCCGTCAATGCCCGCAGCAGGAGTCAATGATGGGTCGCCCAGACGATGTTCCATGCGACGCAACTACAAAACACACGCGCACGCGCACAGACGCACACATACACACTATTAGAGAGAAATCTCACCTCTCAAATGCTACATAATGCAGCAAGTTGTTTACAAATGTTCACATGGGCCAAAAGGCCTGCAAAAACTGAATAAAATGCATTGCTATCGTTGTTATTGTTACACACACACGCGCGCGCGCGCGCGCACGCGCACGCACACACGCACGCACACACACACACGCACACGCACACACACACACACACACACACATATCCATAAGTGGTATTCTTTCTTTCTTCTTCTGCGTTCCCAGGTCAAACGGCCACTACAACGGGTACGCGTGTGTCCATTTTCCAGTTATAGCTGGTCTCCTCGCTGCATCCAGCCAACACATTCCGATTTCGGAGGATCTCAAAGGAGAAAACTAGTATATGGAAGATTTTTGGGGGGGTGAAAAGAAGGCAGGAGAATGGGCCCAAAGTCAGAAAGATAGTAGATGACACAAAGCAAGGGGAAAGGCAGAGTCAAATAGAGAGACAGGTTAGAGGAAGTTATAAGCATAGAACTTCCAGAAGGTGGGGAGACTATTTGTACGGAAGACCCCCCGGTATCCCCACGGGAAGGGGGGGGGGAGAGAGTGGTATTCAAAAATAAAATGTACGTGCTTTGCCTTGGTGCGTTTCGGTCAAGTCATGGGGATAAGTGTTCTGGGGAGCTGTCGGTGGACGGTCATGGTGGCGCCCTCGGAGGAGGACCTCACTCGCGCTGGCTCCGCGACTAAGACATTATTGTCGGCAGTTGGGGGATCAGTAGGTGGTGTCCTGCTCATATTAGCTCAGAATAGGCTCCATTGACGTCCACCGAAATGACTCAGCAGCAGTGCAGTGTCTCCTCGGTTGGCTGTCTCCTGACGGCCTAACATAAATTCGCTCCCCTTGGACGGCTGATCTCGGATTCAAGCGACCTGACAAGCCAAGGTGTAGCTGCGAGTTGGGATTCGGAATGAGCGGCGTAGGAGCAAAGCCACTGTCCAGAAAATGGGACAGTAAAAAAAATATTTTTAAATGTAGATGTGCATGTACACAAGCACAGAGACGTACAGAACTTCTTCTTCAGACGCTCAGCTTCCTGTAAATTATGAGCGTACATAACTGCACACCCATATGCAGTTTGGATCTAATAAAAGGGAGAGGATTCCACCAACAGTGTTGATTCTAGGATTTTTCAAAAGGGAGCCCAAGGGCTCCCTAGATTGGAAAAAGGGAGCCCCTAGACAACAAAAAAGGGGGGCATATTAACTAAATTGTATGTGCACGCTAAAACGTTTAAAAATGTTAGTATTGCCTTTCTTTTAAAATGTATGAAACTGGTTCAACCTTACAAACTTACTTGGCCTTGCAAACTTTCTAGCTGCATATAGATTATAAATGAGAGTTGACTTGGAAGGTGGGGGGGGGGGGGGGGAGAGAAAGAGACTAGAATGAGTATGTGGTGGGACAAGGACCAAAAAATAGACATGAAAAAACAGTAATTTTAAACTAAAACACAATGAATGAGAAAAAAGTGAGTGAGAGAGGGAGGAAGAAGGGTGAGAACTTTTAAACAGATAGAACCTGTGTTACAGTGTCTGTGTGTGAGTGTGAGAGAGAGAGAGAGAGAGAGAGAGAGAGAGACGAGAGAGAGAGAGAGAGAGAGAGGAGAGAGAGAGAGAGAGAGAGAGAGAGAGAGAGAGAGAGAGAGAGAGAGAGAGAGAGAGAGAGAGCATGCGTGCGCGCGCACATTGTGCTCAGGCTGAAGTTCTCACTTCACTACTGCCGCGTTCAAATGCCGCACTCAAGATTCTTCGAGTTCGAGTTGTGACTTTCGCCGATTCACTCATTCAGTGATCGCGTCAAAGCTCTCATCGTGGATGTTATCGCCCTCGCCCTCTTCCTTGAAACACAACCAAGCCTTTGGAAAGACTGTTTTTCGCGTCTTTCCAGTTCGTTGGGCAAGGCAGTTTCAAGAAGTTCCAATCCGGTTCTGGTTGACAGTAATCATTACCGAGTAATGACACATCTGTTGGCATCGCGAGTTCCGTTTCACTTCCTGACCCATTGAGTGTATTCTTAGTTGTACACATATCCTTCGTTGATAGGCCACGAAACCACGAAATTAAACAAGTTTGCTTTGATTGCTTTCTCTGCGCCTTAGAGGCGCTACAACAGAACGAGAATCGCTGGCTGTAGCATTGAACTCGATAGTGTGCCCCAAAACAAAAATGGCGGACTGAAAATATGTGCTCCTGAGTGAAAATTTGTGTGATTGGACAAAGCCAGAGTCATCGGCCAATCAGAAACGAGGACAGAAAGGATGCTCGGTTTCACTCAGTCTTGAGAAGGATATAGACACAGCAGCCGCGACTACGCACTCGCTAAGTAAAAGTGCGTTCGTTTTTATTTTTGTGCGTGAGTTGGGCCGCACTGTTCGCGATTTTATGCGTCCTAGGGTCAAAAAATGCGGGAATCCCGCAAGACCGCGCTCTAGAATCAACACTGCACCAATGATGATTGATAAAGCAAATGATCCTTTCTTGTTTCAGAAGCTGATAAGACTTTTGTTTTCTCTGTGTCCACCCCCACCCTCCCTTCTCTCTGACATATTTGTGTAAGCCAGTCAGGTGTTTCCGACCATGACTGCCATATAGTAGGGGGCAGATGCTATGATGGCGGGCTGGGCTAGAATTTGTTTACATGGAGATGCCTTGCCCAGGGTACATCCCCACTCTCTCGGCCAAAGGGAGAGAGAGAGAGAAACATTGGTGTCACCATCTAGTGATCAACGAAGAAAAGGAAGAGGGAGGGATGGAGAGAGAGAGAGAGAGAGAGAGAGAGAGAGAGAGAGAGAGAGAGAGAGAGAGAGAGAGAGAGAGAGAGAGAGAGAGAAGAGAGAGAGAGAGAGATTAAGATTAAAATTATAGCCCCGTCGACAACCAAGGCCATGTCAGGGCTGTCACCACGTTTCATCTTACCACGTATTGAGAGAGAGAGAGAGAGAGAGAGAGAGAGAGAGAGAGAGAGAGAGAGAGAGAGAGAGAGAGAGAGAGAGAGAGAGAGAGAGAGAGAGAGAGAGAGAGAGATTAAGATTAAAATTATAGCCCCGTCGACAACCAAGGGCATGTCAGGGCTGTCACCACGTTACATCTTATCACGTAGAGAGAGAGAGAGAGAGAGAGAGAGAGAGAGAGAGAGAGAGAGAGAGAGAGAGAGAGAGAGAGAGAGAGAGAGAGAGAGAGAGAGAGAGAGAGAGAGAGAGAGAGAGAGAGATTAAGATTACAATTATAGCCCCGTCGACAACCAAGGCGTCAGGGCTGTCACCACGTTACATCTTATCACGTAGAGAGAGAGAGAGAGAGAGAGAGAGAGAGAGAGAGAGAGAGAGAGAGAGAGAGAGAGAGAGAGAGAGAGAGAGAGAGAGAGAGAGAGAGAGAGAGAGAGAGAGAGAGAGAGAGAGAGAGAGAGAGAGAGAGAGAGAGAGAGAGAGAGAGAGAGAGAGAGAGAGAGAGAGAGAGAGAGAGAGATTATAAACAACTGGGCACTTCACCGACATGGCTTCCAACGTGACGATTCTTCCATTCCTTAAAGGAATTCTGTCCCCAAGTGGATAATCGAAATCGGTCACTGCCCTCCTCTAAGATCCAATTACTCGATGGATAAAACACCGCACGTTCGACATGCTTTACTGGACAACGAACGGAACATCATAAAGAAAAATAACGGTCCTTCAAAAGCCCTGGGATGGTGAGCTTAACGTCCAATTAGTCGTTGACACTTAGGCCGAAGTCGGGTTCACAATAGACGCGTAAGTTCGTTACGGAAAACCCTAATTAAGTGGAAGAAAGAAGGATAAAAGTGTGCGCATATAGGGGCAAATCCGACACATGCGCAGATCTTTTCCCTTCTTTGTTTGGTTTAAGCGAATTTGTATTGAGTAACACATAGCAAAGCTATGAACAAATTAGACCACAAAACACTGCCAACCCCATGCACTGTACAGACGTGGCTTGAAATGGCTTTATAGCTTAAAATGCCACTGTTAACAGTGGTGGATCCATAAAGGATGCCAGTGGTTCTCACCATAATGGTGGTAGATAATAGTTGATCAAAGAAACCACAAACACCACTAACTGTGTATACTTTTTGAAGTTCTGTGAAAAGAATCAAACAAAGGCAAAATTTTGTGCTGGTTTACTTTTTGTCCCAATGCAAAGCAGCAACATATTTGTTTCACTTATTTATGGAGAGCGCACGGGTTTCCGCATGGAATATCCGCTTATGTGTGTACACGGCATAATAGACAATTAAAAAGCCCGAACCTAAAGCCCGCTTGGTCTGCTTGAAGTGTGTACATCGAACTAACAAACCCCCCAAAACCCGCGTACGTTTAACTGAAAAGAACGCACCAGACGGTACCGTCACAGAAGAAATAGAGAGGACTGACTATTTTTTGGCTTTCACCTCTTCTTCTTCCTCTGCGTTCCCATGGCATATGGCCATAATGGGTAAGCAGTCTGGTTTTCAGTTTTCGCTGGTCTCCCCGCTGCGCACAACCAACACATTCCGATTTCCGAAGAGCTCAAAGGGAAACATTGGGAAGATTGTTTTGTATTTTTAAAAGGCAGGAGAATGGGCCAATAAGGCAGAAAGACGGTAGATGACAGAAAGCAAAGGGAAAAGAGAGTGAAAGATTAGTGGAAGTTGCAAGCCCAGAACGTCCAGAAGGTGGGGGAACTATTTGTACGAAAGACCCCCCGGTATCCCCACGGGGAATGAAGGCTTTCATCTATATTGAATTTTTGTAATTTTTACTAGGGCTTCATAATCACAGGACCACACACTTCAGAGTTATAGAGAGGGGGAGAGCCAGACATCTTTTGGTGACCAAAGTCAACCAAAAGCTGATGACCAGAAGTGATTAATCAGTGGGTCGTTAGCCTACCGATCAGTGACCCTCGGGGTTCGTTAACCTGTGGCTAACTAACTAACTAAACTTTCGGTGGGAATCCGGAATAAGGTCGAAAGTAC
>CM065705.1:40625572-40698072 GCA_017654935.2 Phymorhynchus buccinoides | reverse complement strand
TAAACATAAAGGTAGCAAAGCAGGTATTGTGATAAAGACAGGTTGAAATACGAATTTATAGAATTACATACGCGCATGTATAGTTGTTAATACTTGTGCGGGCATACATGCGTATAACCATACACGCACACACCTGCACGTGCGCGCGGCACACGCAAGAATACATGCACATACACACATATATATGTTGAAGCACGTATAAAAGAACTATACATTTTAGAACAGGGCAAACTAATGTAGCCTATGGTATGAAACCGATAGCAATTAGCAATAAAGTGCGGACAATTTAAACATTGATTTTAGCACATTGTTGGAGAATAGTAAACAAACAGAGTGATGTGAAATACATAACATCGTATTAGCAATATAGCGTATCGGGATATATGAAGAAAAACAAAAAGAGAAAAATAATAAGAAAACAAAATCATGGAGGGTCGAATGTAAGTGTCTCTCGGAGACTCGTTTTGAAGGTTGAGATAGAGGAGCATAATCTAATATCCAACTGAAGGGAATTCCATATGGAGGAACCCGAGAAAGTAAAACTTGACTTGAATTTATCTATTCTCGTGTGTGGTAGAATATAGTTACTTGAACCATAGCGATGTGAGGCTTGTGTAAGTAGATTTTTCAGGTATTGTGGAGCTAAGTCATAGTGTACTTTGTACATGAGAATGGCTTTATTATAGCTAAGCTGTGATTGCAGTGGAAGTATGTTTAACTGGGCTTGTTTTTCTGCTGTACTGAGTTCAGGATCAGGAAGGATTATTTTAGCTCCCCTTTTGTGCATAGAATTGAGTTTTAATAGGTGACAATTAGCAGCAGAGTCCCAGACTACAGATGCGTAATTAATGTGGGAGAGACAGTGGGCATGAAAAAAACATCGTGCGTGCGTCTATATCTATGAAGGGTGTAAGATTTTTTTAGTAGGAATAAGCTGCGAGCAAGTTTATGTGTCATCTTTTCAATATGGAGTTGCCATTTTAGTTCGTCATCTATTATCACTCCCAGGACTCGGTGCTCGCGTACTTGGTCTATGGCATTGTCATTAATAAAAACATTTAAAATTAGAGGTTATATTTGATGTTTTTGTCTTGAGGTAATTAACATGCTTTTGGTGGGTTTTTTTAGGATGGAGGACCATAAGGTTTTGGTAACACCAATCAGAAACATCATGCAAAGCTGACTGAAGAGAGGTTTGAATCGAAGACAGGTTTGATGCACTAGAATGGAGAGAGGTGTCATCTGCAAAGAGATCACACGAGACAGAGTCAGCCGATATTGATAAAGGTAGATCATTAATGAATAGGCAGAATAGAAGAGGCCCTAAGACAGATCCTTGGGGTACACCAGCCTTTATGATCTCAGTGCACGAGTTTGTGCCATTACTAAAGACAAACTGTGTTCTATTAGTAAGATAAGATGCAAAGAAGAGAGATCGCGTTTTCGTCTCGTAAATATAGCGCCAGTTTTTTTAAGTAATATTTCAAGATGCACAAAGTCAAACGCTTTCTTAAAGTCTAGGAACACAGAGCCTGTCATTTTGCCTTGGTTGATTGCTGAAAGCCATGTGTCACAAACGTGGACTAGGGCAGTTTGACAGGAATGAGAGAGAGAGAGACACACACAAACACACAGAAAAAAAAAGAGAGAGAGAGAGGTGAGTGTGTATGTGTTTGTGTGTGTGAGAGCGAGCGAGCATGCATGGTGTGTGGTGTGCGTGTGCGTGTGTGTGGATAGCGGTTGAATGCGTGTGTGGTTGGGGGGGAAAAAAAAAGGGGGGGGGGGGGTGGGGGGGGGGGGGGCAGACAGAGATATCGGTAGAAGAGCGAGTCAGACACACAAAGAGATAGACAGACAGACAGACAGACAGAGTGAGAGAGTCAGACAGACAGACATATACAGCGAGTCAAAGAGAATACTAGTAATATCCTAACTCACACACACACACAAACGCACAAAAGGCAATGGCTACGAAAACACCTACTTTTAAGACGAAGATATCCGCGTACACAAAAAGTGGAGTGGGAAAAAGCAAACGAGGGGCTGGTACGAAGTGGGGGGGGGGGTTGGGGGTGGGTGGAAAGAAGTCAAGGTCACTGTAAATAATGAAATGTTTGGTCACCAAACTGCGGCTGACCACACCAACGTCTTTTGATCACCGACCAGGAGACCAATGCAGGAACTCACACCAAAGTGTATAATAGTCTGGGACTTGAGGGGGGGGGGGGGAACCCGGGACTTTTAATTAAACCCTAAACCATGTCTTTCGAGTCATAACCCTATCACTGCCTTTTTTTTTATAGTAAGGGTGCGACTCCCTTTTCTTTAGTAAGGGTGCGAAGAAGAAGAAGATGTCTGTGGTATATAAAAGGACGAAACAACTGTTTTAGAACCAACAACCTACATGGATGCTGACCTCAGCATCAGGACAAGATGCTCTTCGACTCGGATCCCGTCCAAAATGCTCCAGTAACCGGAGGTGCACCCTCGTCAGTAAGGGGTGTGCTACGAAGTGCCGGAATCATCGACGACGACGTCTGCCACGTCACGAATTCCTGTCCCATCATCATACGGGTCTCTGACCGATTGGACGCTAATCGCATCATCATCCTGTCTTAGTCTCAGACTTTGGAGTTCACCCTGTCCGTCCATGCATAGGGGCCCTCGGAGGTTAAGCTCCAATGCCCACTGAATTTCTTTTCTTCTTACTCTCCCGCTAACTGATCGATGGAGGGAGGGAGGGAGGGAGGGACGGAGGGAGAGAGAGAGAGAGAGAGAGAGAGAGGAGAGGAGAGAGAGAGAGAGAGAGAGAGAGAGAGAGAGAGAGAGAGAGAGAGAGAGAGGAGAGGGGTCAAGGGGAAGGGAGAGGAGACGATTATGATGATGAAGAAGACAAATTAAAAAGAGCAAACAGTTCGATACCTTGATCTGTACCCGCGCGCGCGCGCGTACACACACACACACACACATACACACACACACACACTATGTAATCGCCCCCTCCATCTCCCCTTGGAAGAGACACCCACCCCCACCCTAACATGCATTGTTCGGTCAGGAGCGAGTTTGGCAGGCAATAAGATCTATATCTCCCCACACAATCCAGCTGTTTTGCCATTGTTGTGTGCGCCGTTAGAATACCGCTCTATTGTTAAAGTTCGGTGCTGGAATACCATCAACATTTTTAGTCCCCGAGACGAAGGTTCGGGGAGCTATTGTTTTTGTCTGGTCCGTCCGTCCGTCCGGTGTCCGTCCGTGCGGCGTGCCTCCGTCCGTTTTTCTCAAAAACTATTCAGTCTATCATCATCAAATTTGGTATACTAGTTTGCCCAAGATGCAAGCTATCCACTGATGTATTTAGTTTTACATTAAGGTCAAGGTCGCGCCAGTTACGGGGTTCAAACCCCGAAACACATAATCGCTAATATCTCGCGAAGTTTTGCATCTATTTTAATGCAGTTTTTTCCCCCACAACATTTCTTGATGAATGGTCTATAACACAGTTGTCATGAATGTTTCTGTGCGCGCGTGTGCGCATGATCGCGCGCGCTCAAATCACGGGTCCGAACCCCAAGGCTATATATAAACAAAATATTCAGTTACGTGCTGTTTTGATGCCTTTTTATGTAGTTACGTGCTGTTTTCCTGCGTTTTTATCATTATGTATGTGTACAGCCGACACATTCCGATTTCGGAGTGCCTCGGCGATGCTGCGAGGGGACTTTGCAGCCGCTCGGCGTTGCACTTGTTTTTGTGTGTGTTTTTTACACCATAGTCCTCTCCGCGTCACAATTGGACGCTTCGCTTCACATTCACGCCTCTAGGGTATAGTAACTTAGTAAGTAAGATCAGTAAGACTCCACACCCCTCCCTCTACCTACACCTCCCGCCCTAACCCTTGTTTTGCCTAGCACGGCACCTACTATTAATTCCCCTCTTGCCCTCCAACACATACTCTACGGGGATGATCACTTTTTCTTCTTCTTCGATTCGCTCGTAGACAGTTTCCTGTCAATTATGGAGCGCAGAGATGCGTCTCATGCTGCCGGTTATTGATGGCGCGCCTAACTAAGAAATAGTTTTAGGCCCCCCAGCAAAAGATGTCCGACTTCGGCTGTGGAGGAGGAAATCTTTTTTGGAAGACGTTTCTTTTCGTGACAAAAAGTGCCAGGAGAAATGCGACCGCCAGGGTTAGGCAGAAAAGATAGCTAGATGACAGTAAGCAAAGGGATAAATTCAAAAGGCAGAGTCTCAAAAGAGCACTACTCTAAAAGGTCAAGATGTGTGCCACCCCCCCCTACATTTCTCGGCTAATTTGTATTTTTTCCGTTTTTGCCTTTCTTACCATACATATAAAGACTGTATTTTATTAACCTTTTTAGCTAAGGACACCTTTTTGGAATAATAACCCTATCCCTATCCTCCCCTTACCCTTATAAGACGGCGGAAGGAAAAACGTAATGAACCACAACTGTGACAAAACGCGGATGAACAACTTGCCTACAGTGAAGTATACATATTGGGGGGTAGGGTTAGGTTTAATGGGGATTAGGGTTTTTAAGAGTTAGTATTCCAAAAAGAGGAATTAGCTGGAAAATGTTCCTAAAAATACAGCTTTAATGTATGGTTATAAGAAAAGGCGAACAAAAGTGTGCAACGCCATCCAGCGCGGCTGCAAAATGTCTCCCCCTCGCCACAGCATCGCCGATGCGCCCCATGACAACTGTGTTATAGACCATTCATCAAGAAATGTGAAACCTGAAAAAACTGCATTGAAATACATGCAAAACTTCGCGAGATGGATATTAGCGATTATGTGTTTTGGGGGTTGAAACCCCGTAACTGGCGCGACCTTGACACCTGACCTTAGTATACCAAATTTGATGATGATAGACTGAATAGTTTTTGAGAAAAGAAGACAAAAACGGACGAATATACACGGCCGGACGGAACGCCTAGGGGACTAACCTAAAAAAAACGGAAAAAAAAAGAAAAAAAAACAGAAAAATATACAAATTAACCGAGAAATGCAGGGGGGGTGGGGGTCGGTTTGGTGGCACATCTTTACCTTTACCGAACTATTTTTTACAAAAGACGCCCCGGTATCCCCACGGGGGGCGTTACCGGGCGGATGATGGATGAGAAGAGATTCACGTCCTGTTAGCGTAAGCTTCTTAATTAAGGAGACAAAGTTTCCTGAAGAGCACTGTGGTAGGTCTTCCCTGGGAGAACATACTTATCCGTACATACTCTGAATACAAATCTGATTAGCGTCCTCCGGTCTGGCAACAGTAGATGTACAGAATGTATAGATGGTGTGGGGGAACGATCTTGGAGGCAATGCCCGGAAGGACAGTGCAACACCAGGAAAGTCCCGATTTTAAAAAAAATAACAATACAGATGTATGTTACTTAACGGTAAGACAACCATACGTACTCTACCGACACCCTTCCCTTTCATACACACTCCCGATCACTTCTTTCTAACCCATACTCCTTCAGAACACAAATTGTCTTGATTTACACACCACCCACACACACCACACACACACACACCCACCACACACACACATACACACAGAACTTCTTCGCACCCCCCCCCCAACCCCCAAACACACACACACACAACACCCCACACAATAGGCCACGTTATGCTTTTGGCCTCTAAGTGTTACATAAAATGTTTGGAGAGCGCTCCTTTTTTCCTATTCGGCCCATCAGTTTGGGAAATTCCTTGCACGTGAAATTCGACATAGCCAAGTGTTTGCCATCTTGTCAGACCGCTCTCCAAACCTACTATTCAACCTACAATCCAACCTTTTACGCCATATAATTACTTTTGTTCTCGCGTCCCCCCCCCCCCAACCCCCCTTTATGTTAGTTGACTGTGAGTTGAGTACTACGTCAGCTAGAGAGAGAGAGAAGAGAAGAGTAGGAGAAGAGAGAGAGAGAGAGAGAGAGAGAGAGAGAGAGAGATAGAGGAGAGAGAGAGATAGAGAGAGAGAGAGAGAGAGAGAGAGAGAGAGAGAGAGAGAGAGAGAAGAGAGAGAGAGAGAGAGAGATAGAGGAGAGAGAGATAGAGAGAGAGATAAGAGAGAGAGAGAGAGAGAGAGAGCAGAGAGAGAGAGAGAGAGAGAGGTAGAGAGAGAGAGAGTTATAAGATAGGATAGATAGCATAGATTAGCTATAGTATGATTAGAGATAGAGAGATAGATAGAGAGAGTAGAGATAGAGAATAATAGGAGATAGATAGATATGATATATAGAATAGATGAGAGAGAGAGGAGTAGATAGATAGAGATAGAGAGAGAGATATAGAGCGTAGTAGATGATAAGAGAGATATAGAGATTAGATAGTGATATATATAGATGAGATAGCATAGAGAGATGTATATATATATATAGAGAGAGATAGATAATATATATATATAGTGATAGAGAGAGAGACGAGAGAGGGAAACAACAACCTTAAACTTATTTTCAAGGTACAGAATGTTAGGCCAACGCCTATTCTTCCAATTGTCCTTGAGAGAGAGAGAGAGAGAGATGAGATGAGAGAGAGAGAGAGAGAGACGAGAGAGATGAGAGAGAGAGAGGATAGAGAGAGAGAGAGACGAGAGAGAGAGTCATCTCCCAATGAAGACCCTATCATCATCATCAAGCCACCAACCACGACCACACCCCCACTCACAACCTCCTGGACAGTTATAAGCTGACCACTTGCTAATTAATGGATGACCACTCCATCCCCCCCCTCGCCGCTCCCACCCCCTCCTTCCTACACACAGGCAGATCCAGTGGCCACTAATCAATTCCACGGGTCAGCCTATCTCCCGCTCATTCTTCTTCTTCTTCGATCGCTCAGACAGTTGCCTGTCAATTATGAGCGCAGATGCGTCATGCTGCAGTTATGCGCCTAAGTAAGAAATAGTTAGGCCGGCCCAGCGATATCCGACTTCGGCTGGAGGAAATCTTTTTGAAAGAGTTCCCTGAAAAAAAATAAAAAAAATAAAAAAGGCAGGAGAATGGACCTGGTAAGGCAGAAAGATAGTAGATGACAGTAAGTAGAGCAAAGTGGAAAAGGCAGAGTCAGAGGTGGGGGAAGAGAGTGGCAGATTTAGAGGAAGTTAGAGGAAGCCACAAGCACAGAACTTCCAGAAGGTGGGGAACTGAAGCAAGGGGAAAAGGCAGAGTCAAAGGGAGTGATAGATTAGAGGAAGAACTTCCCAGAAGGTGGGGGAACTATCTACAAGCACAGAACTTCCAGAAGGTGGGGAAACTGAAGCAAAGGGAAAAGGCAGAGTCAAAGAGAGTGACAGATTAGAGGAAGCGAACAAGCACAGAACTTCCAGAAGGTGGGGGGGAACTGAAGCAAAGGGAAAAGGCAGAGTCAAAGGAGAGTGACAGATTAGAGGAAGGACAAGCACAGAACTTCCAGAAGGTGGGGGAACTGAAAGCCAAGGGAAAAGGCAGAGTCAAAGAGAGTGATAGATTAGAGGAAGCAACAAGCACAGGAACTTCCAGAAGGAAACTGGGGGCAGAGTCAAAGCGGGAAAAGGCAGAGTCAAAAGAGAGTGACAGATTAGAGGAAGTACGGTCACAAAGCACAGAACAAGCTGAACAGAGAGTCAAAGAGAGTGACAAGATTAGAGGAAGCGACAAGCAAGAACTTCCAGAAGGTGGGGAACTGAAGCAAAGGGGAAAAGGCAGAGTCAAAGAGAGTGACAGATTAGAGGAAGCGACAAGCACAGAACTTCCAGAAGGTGGGGGAACTGAAGCAACGGGGGAAAAGGCAGAGTCAAAGAAGAGAGTAACAGATTAGAAGGAAGCGACAAAGCACAGAACTTCCAGAAGGTGGGGGAACTGTAAGCAAAGGGAAAAGGCAGCATTTTAGTCAAAGAGAGTGACAGATTAAGAGGAAGTTACAAGCACAGAAACTTCCAGAAGATGGGGGAAACTATTTACCCAACAGGTGCCCCCCCCCCCCCCCCCCCCCCCCCCCCCCCCCCCCCCCCACCCCCCTCCCCACACCCGCATTTCTCCGTTAATTCCATTTTTGCCTTTCTTACCAAACATAAAGCTGTATTTTATGAACCTTTTCAGCTAATTATCTTTTTGGAATACTAACCCTAGCCCTAACCCTACCCCCCCCCCCCCCCCCCCCCCCCCCCCCCCCCCCCCCCCCCCCCCCCCCCCCCCCCCCCTATAAGACGGGAAAAACGCAATGAACCACGACTGTGACAAATGCCGCGGTGTACTGCAGTACATAGGGGGGGGGTCCTATTAGATAATGGCCTTTATCATGACTGCAATTAATTATTGAACAAAAATAATTAGCTCAAAATGTTCATAAAATACAGCTTAATGTTTGGTAAGAAAGGCAAAAACGGAAAAATGGAATTAACCGAGAAATGCACCCCCCAGTATCCCCACGGGGGTTCCCGCTCATTCTGGCTGAACTCTCTTGCTGTGTCCAGCTACTTACTAATCACACGTCTTTACCTACTACCCAAGCAAGCTGGCAATGTTGTTATCTATCAGCGGTCTTCACAAATTATTGTTTGTCGAGGTGTGGTGGGCTCCTTGTTTGCGTAGAGCGACATTGTCATATTCATAATCACTGTCTTCTCTTCTTCGATAACTATCTCTCTCTCTCTCTCTCTCTCTCTCTCTCTCTCTCTCTCTCTCTCTCTCTCTCTCTCTCTCTCATCATCATCATCATTACCCGCCCCCCCCCCTTTTTCTTCCCCTCCATACCTAGCTTCTACTAACTCAATATCATCCATTAACCCTTTCACCGCCAATGTCGCATTTTTGCACCACAATGGTTTAACACCCATGTTACTAAAAGGCATCGAATCAGGGTCTGTTATCCAAAGACCCCATTTTCTTAATTTAGGGAGGTAAGGATAGGCCTAATGTTATACACGCCACAGAGGAATTCCCAATATCGCAGATTGTTTTTCTCTAGCCAGTTAACTCTTCTAGCGCCATGTATGTTTTGACGTTCTCGGTTGTCCGTTGCATCTCAACCGACAAGAGGGGGGGAACTATTTTTTCGAGTGTGCATGCGTTGCTTTAACGGAAGAAACTGTCATTTAATCTATAAAAAGAGACAACAAACACATGGCAGGGTACTTGGCAGTGAATGTCTTTGCATTTGATGGGAGTGTAGAGTGATGTCTTGGGCGAATGTATTCACCCAAGGTGCTAGAAGAGTTAAATTTCATGACATTTTTTTGGGCTGAAAATGGCTGGCGGCGAAAGGGTTAATTCCATCCACCCTGTCCCGACCCCAAGTTCCTCTTTGTTCCCCCACCCCCCAACTCCCCACCCCCATCTGTCAAGTTCCTCCAGAACCGCTGACTAAATGACAAGAGGACAAAGGAGCTGTTGAGAGCACACCGTGCTTAATGACAGGTCTCCACCACCGACCCCCACCCTCTATATCTTTTATTCCCCCTTACCCCCTCCGCTTTAATCCGTATTTTGTCTAACAGCTCTCTTTGTCTCTTCGGAAACTCCCGTTATCTATGGTGGAGGCTTAGCTTCAAAACACACAAAAACGTTGATTTCATGCCATGCAAGCATGGAATGAATACTGCTATTTCACATGCGCGTGCATGCTAAAATGGCACACTTGTTCGAGAACATGCGCATGAGTGATGAATGTGCATGAGCACAACACAAACATACGTACGCACGCACGCACGCACACACACGCACTCACGCACAACAGTGACACACACACACACACACACCACACGCACCACACACACACACACACACACACAGTGACACAGACACACACACACACACACACACAGAGACACACACACACACACACACAGACAAACACAGACACACACACACACACACACACACACACACACACACACACACACACACACACACACACACACACACACACACACACACACACACTATAATTGCCAT
Organism: Phymorhynchus buccinoides; assembly: GCA_017654935.2. Lineage (NCBI taxonomy): Eukaryota > Metazoa > Mollusca > Gastropoda > Neogastropoda > Raphitomidae > Phymorhynchus > Phymorhynchus buccinoides. Next base: position 40,688,115 of record CM065705.1, on the reverse strand, counting down.
GTAAAATATACCAAAGTTAGGGATTGACTCATTCACATCGCAATGATTTTTGAATTTTTCAAAACAAAAACCTTACAAATCACTCCAGCCATACACACAAACCAAACAGACAGAAACAAAAGGAGAAATGAAAGAAGATTACAGGTTTTTACTTCAGGTTTAGACACAGGGAAGTGCGCGAAAATGGTGTTTTACGTCCTCTTGGTCTGAATCAGACACATATGGGACATTTCGTAAGCAAGCAAGCAAGCAAGGGTAAATATGGTGGGAACAATACTGGAGGCAATGCCCGGAGGCAGTACGAAACCAGTAAAGTCCCGATTTTGTTATATTAATACAGATAGCTGTTGATGACACAGGGAAGTGGTAGATCAGATTTTGTTTTATAGAAAAACTTTATACAGTGGAACCTCGCTTATAAGACCTTAAAAAATCATCCAAAATGATTAGTCTGAAATCCAATCGTCTGAAAACCGCAGGAAAATGGCCATCAAGGCCCTAGACTGAAGAGGGAAAACACTGACATCAGTTCCCAACATGGCCAAAAAGGATTAACCCTTTCACCGCCAGCCATCTTTGAGCCAACATTTTCAATTAAACTTACTTGGCTACAGAAAAGATTTCGTCTGCAATATTGTGGGATTTCTCTGTGACACATTTATAATGCGGTCAATCCTTACTGCCCAAATTTAGGAACACAATATCATTGAATAACAGACCCTGATTTCAAGGGTTTTGATGACATGGGTGATAAATCATTGTGGTGCAAAAATGCGACATTGGCGGTGAAAGGGTTAAGGCAGTGGGAAATCGCTTGGAAATGCTATTGAACAGAAAATATAACACTCAATTTACAAAGTCTAAGGCCGTGTACACACATAAGCGGATACTCCATGCGGAAACCCGTGCGCAATCCATAAATAAGTGAAACAAAGGGAACAGATTTGCGAACGTGTCCGAATTTCCCTTTTATGCGTAAACTTGTATCCTTCTTTCTTCCACTTAGTTAGGGTTTCCCGCACGGAACTTACGCGTCTAATGTGAACCCGGCGCTAAACCTCCCGAGAGTAGAACTAGAAGCCAATCCTGTGTTATAAATTCCTACTAATGATCCTCTGAAATGAGCAGATCCTCTGACAATTCTTAGGTTAGGTTAGGTTAGGTTAGATACATTATAGTCACAGAGGCGTCTCTGTAAAATTCGTCGCAGCCACTTTTTTTTTTTTAATTTTGGCATGCGATTTTTGTGTGACTGATCAGGAAGGAAGGGAGGGGGGTAAATTTTGACCAAATGACAACTTTTTCGTTGCCACCGGGTTCCAGTGTAGAGTGGCACAGTGGTATCGCGATCGCTTCGTGTCAAGTAAACCCGAGTTCGAACCTGGGTACAGGGTTTTTTTCTCCTCTCATTCTGCACTAGGCCTTAACGGTCTGAACGTGGAGTCTTTCGGATGAGACGATAAACCGAGGTCCCGTGTGCCCATGCACTTAGCATACGTTAAACCCAGTGGCAACGAAAAAGTTGTCATTTGGTCGAAATTTACACACCCCCTCCCACCCCCACACACACACCCCCCTCATCAGTGACAAAAATCGCATGCCAAAAAAAAAAAAAAAAAAAAACGCGCTCTCGACAGGTGGGAGCAACCCGAATTTCACAGAGACGCCTCTGTGACTACAAAGTACCTAATACCTAATACCCAAGCGTCTCTGGATGTACGAAAGCTATGAGCAAGTACTGTGGTCCATGTCTCAGTTGTTGTCATAATCCACACCAAAAAGTGCCAACAAAGCAATGCACGAAAAGAACAACAAAACAGAAAAGAAAGACTACTACTACTCAAGAGGTGAGACCATTATGTGTGACCAGCAATTAATAATCCCTCCTAATCCCCCATGCCGTTTAATCCCAGAGAAGGAGAGAGAGAGGTGGGGGGGGGGGAGGGAGAGAGTGAGAGAGAGAGGGGGGGGGGGTAGGGAGGGAGAGAAGGAGAGACGGAGAGGGACTGAAAAACTGAAAAACAGAAACGGCGAGAGAGAGAGAGAGAGAGAGAGAGAGAGAGAGAGGAGAGAGAGAGAGAGAGAGAGAGAGAGAGAGAGAGAGAGAGAGAGAGAGAGAGAGAGGGGGGGAGAGAGAGAGAGGAGGGAGGGGGGGGGAGGGGGGAGGGAGGAGGGGGATAGTCGCACGCAAACAGAGAGAGAGAGAGGGGGGGGAGAGAAAGAGAGAGAGAGAGAGAGAGGGGGAGAGAGAGAGAGAGAGAGAGAGAGAGAGAGAGAGAGAGAGAGAGAGAGGGAAGAGGGAGGGGAGGGGGAAGGAGGGGGATAGTCGCACCCAAACAGAGAGAGAGAGAGAGAGGGGGGGAGAAAGAGAGAGAGAGAGAGAGAAAGAGAGGGGGAGAGAGAGAGAGAGAGAGAGAGAGAGAGAGGGGGGAGAGAGAGAAAGAGAAAGAGAGAGAGAGAGAGAGAGAGAGAGAGAGAGAGAGAGAGAGAGAGAGAGAGAGAGAGAGAGAGAGAGAGAAGCGCGCACGCGCATACGCAGCACACAGAAGAGAGGCTTGTTGTTGGTGTTCAGGTAATCAACAGGCACAGGTGGAACATTGTGCAACGGATTAGGTGACCTCACAAAGCACTATCATATTATAGTCTGAGAGAGAGGGAGAGGGAGAGAGAGAGGGAGAGAGAGAGAGAGAGAGAGAGGAGAGAGAGAGAGAGAGAGAGAGAGAGAGAGAGAGAGAGAGAGAGAGAGAGAGAGAGAAGAGAGAGAAAAGAAGAGACGATTCAAAGATTGTTTAATCCTTTGACCCCTCTTGGGGCATGGAGGACTTGAAGCAAATCAAGCAAATACAAAATTAATGCAACAATTGAAAACGGTTACAAAAGATAACTCTAATTGTAATTAACACACCAAAATGTCACACAACTTTACTAAACCTTAACAATTTAGCTAAATTTACTAACACCTTTTTACCACCACAGAGCAATCGACAGTAGTTAAAGAGAGAGAGAGAGAGAGAGAGAGAGAGAGAGAGAGAGAGAGAGAGAGAGAGAGAGAGAGAGAGAGAGAGAGAGAGAGAGAGTGAGTGAGTGAGTGAGTGAGTGAGAGAGAGAGAGAGAGAGAGAGAGAGAGAGAGAGAGAGAGAGAGAGAGAGAGAGAGAGAGCCAGAGAGCCAGAGACAGAGAGGCAGACAGACAGAGGCCTGTTGTTATGTGAGTGTGCAGATGCAAGGCACTCACACAGGCGATATATTGTGCCATGGACTTACGGTGACCTGGCACGGCACATGTGGTCTAAGGCCACTGGAATGTCGTTGGACCCCCTATTTGTCCGTCACCGAAGGTGATCGGACTTTGCGATGGGCTGGTTTGTCTGTTTGTGTGTTGTTGTCCGTCACCGAAGGTGAACGGACTTTGCGATGGGCTGGTTTGTCTGTTTGGGTTTTTTTTCTGTCTGTCCCAAGGATATCTCCCGAACCGCTTGACCGAATCGCGTCAAATTTTGTGTGAAGGTGTGCCTCCTTAATAGGAAGAGATCCGCGCAAACCATTTTGCCGTCGTGACCTTGACCTTGACGTACGACCTTGAAAACCGAAAATCTATTTTTAGCGATATCTCAGGCACCGATCGACATAGGATGTTGAAACTTGGTATGAAGAAGGTTTGGCTTATGCCCGTTCTGATGATGGCATACCGATCAAGGTCAAGGTCAAGGTCAAAAAGATCGCTGGAGCCTGAAAATCGGAGTCATTTATTCTCCTTCTGTCTGTCCCAAGGATATCTCCCGAACCGCTTGACCGAATCGCGTCACATTTTGTGTGCTGGTGTGTCACTATGAGAGGAAGGCATCCGCGGAAACCATTTTGCCGTCGTGACCTTGACCTTGGCGTACGACCTTGAAAACCGAAAATATTTAAGGGGCCATTACTCCCACACCGTTGGTGTTAGAGTCTTCAAATTTGGCATGCAGGTACTTTGGCGTATGCCCGTTCTGATGGTGGCATACTGATCAAGGTCAAGGTCACGGTCCGGGAGATCGTAGGCCTTGAAAGTGGTAGGGGTCTACAAATTGGGTTTTCAGAAGCGCTTCATATTGTGTCCGGCACTGTATACCCTAGAGTAGAAAACACCCGAGCATACATTATCGCCATGCTGACCTTGACCTTGACGTATGACCTTGAAAACCGAAATTTCCTTCTTTGCGCTATATATTATTGTCCAAGCTGTATCTCGTGAACTACAAGACATAAGCTCTTCAAATGTTGTGTCAGGATGTGGATGAATGAAAATGTGTTTAACGTCCTCCAGAGAGAGAGAGAGAGGGGGGAGGGAGAGAGAGACAGACAGACAGACAAACAGACAGACAGACAAAGACACACACAAAGAAAGACAGACAGACAGAGAGACATAGACAGAGAGCAAAGAGGATAACTGCTGTTCCAGTTTGATGAATGAAAATTTGTTTAACGTCCTCCGCCCCGGAGGCAGAGGCAGACAGACAGAGAGAGAGAGACACATAGGCATACAGATACATGAGACACATAGAGAGAGATAGACAAAGACAGATAGATAGACAGAGAGAGAGAGAGAGAGAGAGAGAGAGAGAGAGAGAGAGAGAGAGAGAGACAGACAGACAGAGAGACAGAGAGAGAGACAGACAGACAGACAGCGAGACATAGGCCCTACAGACAAAGGCAGAGAGAGAGAGAGAGAGGGGGGGGGGGGGGGGGGGGCGGCAGAGACAGAAAGCGAGAGAGAGAGAGAGACACAGACAGTCTCTCGTATTAATCTTTGTACGTTAAAAAAACAAACAACTCTTTTTATTAACATCCTTGGGACAAACAGAAAAAGAACAACAAACAAACAAACAAAACAAGGGCGTCGCCGAGCGGCAGACATGTCCGTCACCAGCAATGCCACGCACTTGCGACACGCCGTAGCATAATTGTCATAATTTGACATTCTTTTGATCAACATGGCTCTTTAAAGCTTCTCCCAAGTGTTCATCAAGACCCTTTAAAATTAGAAAATTACCCTTTAAAGCTGTAAACTTTTAGTGAACGTACCCCTTACGAAATGCAAAAATCAAGAACCCTAATATTCTTTCCTTTCTTTTCTCCTTTTTTGGGTCTCATCCGCACAACATTCCACAACATTTCAGATGTAATCTACGTTGTCGGGATTAAAGGAAACTCATAGACCAGTCAGGGTTTTCTGAAAACGTACAGATTGTGCGTATTTACGTACTAGAGCTCTCAAAATCACCCCATAGAATGTGAAACTGTGCGTTGAGATTTACCCTTTAAAATCTCAGTTAGGGGGTGAGATGACGCATTAAAATGATGACGCGTGCGTGAACACAACCGTTACTTATCAGTAAATTCATGACGTTCTACGTATTTCAATCGTCTGCTAGGCCTTTCTGCCACAAGCTGTCTAGGCTAGATATCAAATCAGTTCTACTGGATCGCCCAGAAAGCCCAAATCGTTGAAAGCTCATTGCGCATGGGGTGGGGTGGGGGTTTGCAGGCAATGGAGCTTCTCCCATGTTTTCGCCTTTACCCCTTAAAATTTGCAACTGGGAGTGAAAATACCCGTTAAAATTATATAAACAGGGGGTGAGCGTACCCCTTAACAGGGGAAAAGATCAGAAGCCCTGAAAGTTAAACAATAAAACAACCTTTTCCTCACTTCAGTCAGAGGACCGTTAAAAAACACCAACCTGTTGAGAATACATTTAAACACAAACTTTAAGATGTGTATGGGTTTCAGTCTCGAAATCAGCTAGGACAATTACAGAGTTAGAAATGCCTATTGTTTTGACATACTTCATAAAGCGGTTTTTTTGGAGGGTTTTTCTCCTTCCAATATTGGGAGGGATGGGAACAGAGATGTGAGAAAGGGAGGGGTGGTGATGGCGAGAGGCAAGAATAGGTCTGTGTGCACGTTGCAGGGAAAACAACCGATCCCAGGGATCGGGTCTTGCTCATCAGAAAAGCTCTGCCTCGCGGTGGCTCGCACAACAGGGAACAAAGAAGGGCGAACCGTCTCTCTCGCCAGCTGTGATTCAAATGTGGCGCGCGCTCAGCGCGGAAGTTCAGTTTAACGTCGCGTATCGGCTTTCGCCATGTACGACGGGCTGAACAAACCAACCATGGTATGCATAAACAAAAAATTATGTTCCTGAATCACTGTCTTAGCCAAAAGGCCGAGAAGCGATCAGAATTCAGCGCCTCCCCTCTAGGCTCTTTTATAGTCCGGTCGCAGATTTAAGGTCTGTGTACACGTTAACATTATTCACAAAATATCTCTTATTTTCCCCATGGCAACACAGTGTTAGGCCACTCATAATATGACTTACAACTCACTGTGTTGCCATGGGGAAATAGTGATATTTTCTTAATAATGTTAACGTGTACAGAGACCTGTGTTGGGGACATAGAGCTATTTTGTGAATATTGTTATTAACGTGTACAACACAGACCTCGATATGACTTACACTACTCACTGTGTTGCCATGGGGAAACAGTGAACCTCCCTTAGAAGACCTCATTTTGGATGATTTTTAAGGTCTTATCAGGGAGCGGTCAAATAAGGGAGGTAATGTTAATACTTACAAAGAAGGGCAATGTCTCAGAGAAGTAGGTCTTAAATGGGAGGGAGTCTTATAAGGGAGGTTCCACTGTATTTGGTGGATAATATTAACATATAAACAGACCTTATGAAAAATGGGAAGTCTTGTTTTAAAAAAAGAAGTAAAAGAATGTTTGATTAGTGTGAAAGTGTGCATGTAGAAACCAACTTATCAGCGAAAGAAAGAGCGAGCAGCCCCCAAGGAGGAAAGGAAAGCTACTACACCACACAGCCCACTGACAACCCATACCAAGCGAGGGACCACGCACACAGCACCACAGAAGCTGCACGCGAGCCAGTGAACGCCAGTCTTTCTAATGGAGCCCAACCAAGGTGCAACTGAACGGACTATGAGACAGAAAAAGACCATTGAACATTTCTTCTTATTGCAGGCTGCAGGACGGCAACTAGGCCTATCACACCATAAACAGCAGCGAAGGATGGATAACCGCAGGCTGACCTCCCAGCACACGAGAGAGAGAGAGAGAGAGAGAGAGAGAGAGAGAGATAATGCACGCAAAGGTCAATGTAAAGGAGAGGAAGTGAATGAAAGTAGGAAACAAGATTCCCAAAAATGAGTTTCCTACACTAAAGGAAACATACAGTTCTGATCTCCGGCTTAAAAAAAAACCCTTAAAAAAACCCCAACAACAACATATCGATGGCTTGGAGTCAAAACGGACCATCTTTAGATAGTCCATTGACATATTATTGATGTTATTGCAAAAAAACAATAACTTGTATTAAAAAATACAACTAATATGAAATGGGGATTATGCTTTTTATATTTCTGCAGTCTTGTTTTGGTACAAGTTATTAGTTTTTGACACAGCCTCAATAGCACATCAATGGACTATCTAAAGATAGTCCGTTTTGACTCCAAGCCATCGATATAAACAGACCTTAACAGAACTCCTTCACAAAGGACAGGGGGAAAGACTCGTAAAAAGCAGGGAAAGTGTGTGTGTGTGTGTGTGTGTGTGTGTGTGCGCGCGTGTGCGCGTGTGCGTGCGCGTGCGTGTGTGCGTGTGTGTGTGTGTGTGTGTGTGTGGGCGCGTGCGTGCGTGTGTGTGACAGATTAAGCGTAAGAGATTAAGAGTCAGAAATGGTTTGGTTCACGGTAATTTTCCCCACAAAAAAAGGGAGTTCACACTTTGGGCACTTACATAATAATACAAAAAACGGCTGTCTGGGCGTAACTTCTTTCAACATTTTACTAAGGATTATATAAAAAATATTTATTAAAAAAAAGCATTGAAAAAAATCAAACCCGATATCCTCACACACGGGCTATAATTATAAACCCCATTCAACAGCTTTCGTTCCACCACCCGAGGTTTGAATGGAGTCGGCGAACCTGGTGTTTGAACAGGTTTTGTGGGTGTTGCTTTCTAAACAGTAAACACGGTTCCCTCTGCCCTGAAAAAGAATGAAACACGGATCACGATGGCGGTTAATGGAGGGTGAAGCTGCTGAATATATAGATCTGCGAACATCAGTCTAGAGATCCGAGGCCCGATCAACTCAATTGTCGCTGGATTTAGTACCCCCACCCCCCCCCCACCCCCCCCCTCCCCCCCCCCCCCCCCCCCCCCCCACCCCACCCTGCACCCACTACCTGCACCCCTCTTTCCTCTAAACCTCACCAAACAAATTTTGACAATCTTGTACTTTAATTAACGCCACACTGCATACGATTCGATCCCGATACGATGCGATGCGATTGTGACGATGTAGCTGGCCCTTTAGGCCTTACTGCTTACAGTCACTGAAGGGCCGGCCACACGTCCACTAAAATCGCACGACTGTACGAAACGATTCGATCATGCGACCTCGAAGCGTTAATCACATTGATTTTGTTCTTCGAGACTACGTGATCGAATCGTATCGTATCGTACAGTCGTGCGATTTTTAAGTGGACGTGTGGCTGGACCCTTTAGACTTGCATGCCCCCAAACCCTGCATTCATTCAAACCTCTCTCCACATGGGCAGCCACACTCCGAATTCGGAGGAGTCAAAGAGAGTGACAGATTAGAGGAAGTTACAAGCACAGAACTTCAAGAAGGTGGGGGAACGATTCATACAAAAGATCCCCGGTGTCCTCACGGTGGGTGGGTGGCACATTACTAGTGTTGCGCAGTTGGATTCAACCCTTTCAAGATTATACTACTCGTAGTGGTGCCATAGCCGATGAGGTTTAACCGAGGCGTGGTTACCGCTACACCTATCTGTATTAAAAAAAAAATCGGGACTTTACTGGTTTCGTACTGCCTCCGGGCATTGCCTCCAGTATTGTTCCCACCATATTTGTATTTACAAATGTCCCATATGTGTCTGATTCAGACCAAGAGGACGTAAAACACCATTTTCGTCGTCGTCAACCCTTTCAACGCTAGCCATTCCTCAGCCAACATTTACCATTACATTTACCTGGGTAGAGAAAAGATTTTTTCTGGAATAGTGGGGATTCCTCTGTGACATGCATAAAATAGGGCCTATCCTTACCTCCCAAAATGAAGAACATTAAGGTCACTGGATAACAGACCCTCATTTGATGCTTTTTAGTGACATGGGTGTTAAATCATTGTGGTGCCAAGAGGCGACAGTGGCGATGAAAGGGCATAAAAATGGTCGTCAGAGACCCGCCACTTGACCGTCCTAGAGACTTTCTCAAATGCCAGAAAGCGGAAATGAGACCTGGCCTTTGCAAGGCATCCCCATAAGAAACACAATTCTGCCCAGCTTTCCAGAATAATAGAGGTAGTACTTATATAGCGCCTTTCTAGGCAAAACCTACTCAGGGCGCTTTACAAATTAAACTTCACTAAACCACCATTCACATATCGAATATAATACAACTAACAAACCAGACTGCATCACTTACTCACGCGCACACACATGCACAAACGTGCACACGCGCAAGCATGATGCACACGCGCATACGCACTCACACAAAGACACACACCAAACACACACAGAGACAGACCAGGGCTCCCAGGGACCCCCACTTGGGGGTCTATGAAGTACTAAAATTCTAAAGGACACTCTAAATGAAATGTGCAGGGGGTCCCAGGGATGCACTAAAAAAATCTTTTTAGCATTCGCAATGCCACTGGGACCCTCTATCCCGACTCTAGGACCCTCTATACTGTAAGTGAAGGAGTCCCTGGGACCCCTTGTTTCGCGGGACGATTGGGAGCCCTGCAGACACACACACACACGCAACACACAGGCGCACGCACACGCACACGCACACACGCACACACACACGCACACACACACACACACACACACATACCACGTGCGCGCACGCACACACACAACCATTTCGATATAGAGCTACAGTTTAGAATATGCCTCCTTTGCTATGTGGAGTAGCACTTGGACACTGCTCTATACAAACCACACTCACTTAGCTAAGGGCCTTGCTATGCCACATACAATTCGCTGTCAATGCGATGCGATTGTGACACTGTGAGTCATGTTGTTGTTCCCTGGCTTAACGACTCCTGGGATCATCCCAACAGCCGAAGCACTTGAACACTTTGGTACAAAATTAATGCACTAGCTAGGGATGAGAACATGACGTGTGTGGTTTTATTACCCCGCCACGTGGGCAGCCACACTCCGACTTCCTGGGATTTTAGACTGATGATGTTAAGCCTGGAGCTTGTCATGGATTAAGACAATCCCCGCACAACCATTCAGAGCAAAATAACACCATTTTGATGTAGCCTTGGCGTTCTAGCTTATGTCAACTGGTCTGACACAGCCTCATGCCAAGGCATATGTGAATCATGATTCACGTGAAATTCGCGTATACTAGAGTACTGTATTTTTCGGACTATAAGGCGATAATGTTTTTTTTTTTTTTCCTAGACTGAGACCCCTGCGCCTTATAATGTGACTGATAATACAGTAGATTCCTGCTAACTCAAAAAACGGATAACTCAAAGGCATTGGGTGGTAACTCACAATAAAGTTCTGCTCCCGGTTCAACAATCCTTATGCTAAAATGTCTTTTTAACTCAAAATATTGTCTATCTCAAAATCAAATTTCAGTTTCTCTCGAATTTTGACCTAAGCGATTTTCACTGTATAAGAAGAAAATATAATAAGAAAACATGAATTTTGTGCAAAATTTGGAGGGTGCGCCTTATAATGAGGTGCGCCTTATAATGAGGTGCGCCTTATAATGAGGTGCGCCTTATAATGAGGTGCGCCTTATAGTCCGAAAAGTACGGTATAGAGAGCGAAAGTAGCAGACATATTTTTAGAGGAAAGTATTTCACATGAATCACGAGACGCATCGTCACAATCGCATCGCTTTGATAGTGAATCGTATGTAGTGTAGCAGGCCCTAACCCTTTATTTAATAATAATAATAATAATGGGAATTTATATAGCGCTCTTTCTCACATGAGCTCAGTGCGCTTTACATTGATAACAAGAACATTAAATTTAAAGGCAAACAAATAATTAATCATTAGAAAGTAAAATAAGCACGATGCCTACACACAACGTTCTCTCTACTTCCTTACTCACACACACACACACACACACACACACACACACACACACACACACACACACACACACACACACACACACACACACACACACACACACACACACACATATACACACACATGCATGCGCACACGCACACTCGCACACAATTAATTTAGACTATGACGTTCTTGTGCAAAGCGTCTTTTATATTTCATTGTGTATTTGTAAGCACATGCCCAGCTGTTTTGGTGTGTCCTATTTATTGCAGTGATGTGTGAACACCTGTGTTTGACCTAGCACCGCGAATGGGACATTAAGTGTCAAAATGACCATTCTAAGAAAATGGTACGGTTAGACACTTCAGACAATTCTCTTTCAAATGAATGATAAGAACCATTCTTGTCACCTTTTCCGTGTTAGAGTTATGAGCATTTAAAGTTGATAGGATGACTTGTCGGCCATTTTGAGAAATCAGTCTAGAAGTTTGGCCTAGCTGAATAGAAATGCATTATTAACCTACTCATTTTAAAGAACATTTTTGGGAGTATTTAGAGATCATAACAAAGATTGTCCTTTATAAATATGAAAGGACGAAAATACCCATAACTCAAAACTAATAGAAAATGATATTTTTGACTTTGCAAGCCTATGTGAGCAACAGCGTTTCACTATCGCATATCTTTCTCATATCATCATATAGTAATAAGCCAAGTGAGTGAGTGAGTGAGTGAGTGAGTGAGTGAGTGAGTGAGAGAGTGTGAGTGTGTGTGTGTGGGTGTGACTGTGTGTGTGTGGAGTGTGTGTGTGTGTGTGTGTTGTGTGTTGTGTGTGTGTGTGTGTGTGTGTGTGTGTGTGTGTGTGTCTTAAACACAAAACAGGCCGTACTTATAACTCCGCCGTTTTTTGACCGAATCGCTTCAAATTTGCTGTGAGCCCTAACGGGGCGATGGCAACGGCAACCGAGGCGGCCGTATCATTTGCGCGGCTTCGCAGATGCGCGAAACGCGCATCCGCCGGCCTCTCGGAGCCCGTTATCTCCGGTATCGCTGGACCGATTACCTCAAATTTAGCAGGTAGATGACCGGGGACGGTGACTAGTCGGTGTGCCAAACCGGAAGCAAATCTCGTTCAGAAACGCGCACGCTATACGCCGCTTCACCTTGGCAGAATAAATCCGATGTTTCTAAACCGGATCGCCTGACTATCGGTCAGGCTTGCCAAAACGGAAGCGAATCGTTCATTCACACGCGCGATATGCACCAATTTACAGTTTTGCTAACTAGACCAAACGGAATCTGTCCAAACGTTGCTGTTATTAAAGGGGGTTGGGGGGGGGGGGGGGGGGGGGGACTGCTTTGTGCATGAGATCGTGGTTCACACGTGCATGGGGTGACGAGTAGGTCAGCGGAGCTGGTTGGGTGGGGTAGGGGGTAGGGGTGGGTGGGGAGTGGATCGGGGGGGGGGGGACAGTGGAGATTACAAGGGGGGTGGTGGGTGGTGGGTGGATTGGAGGGATGGTGGGGGGGGGGGCAGTGGAGATTACAAGGGGATGACACTACACGTATCTGTATTATTAAAAAAATCGGGACTTTACTGGTTTAGCACTGCCTCCGGGCATTGCCTCCAGTATTGTTCCCACAATCTTTGTATTTACAAATGCCCCACATGCCGAAAGGCCGAACTAAGTTGGCTTTCAGTTCTTTTTTCTGTTTTTGTCCTTTGCCAATCTACGATCGCAAAGGAGTAAGTTTTCGTTCAGGTTTGTTTCCTTTTTTTTTGTTTGTTGTTCTTTTCTGTCTGTCCTAAGGATCTCCCGAACCGCTTGACCGAATCACTTCAAATTTTGTGTGGTGTTGTGTCCCTATGAGAGGAAGGCATCCGCACAAAACTTTTCGCCGCTCTGACCTTGACCTTGGTGTATGACCTTGAAAACCCAAAATCGTTAAGGGGCCATAACTTCCACACCGCAGGTCCTGGAGTCATGAAACTTGGCATGGAGGTACTTTCGCTTATGGCCGTTCTGATGATGGCATACCGATGAAGGTCAACGTCAAGGTCAGGGAGATCGGTATGCCTTGAAAGTGGTATGGGTCTAATAATTGGGTTTTTCTGCCCCACGCATATCTTCCGAACCGCTTCACCGAATCGTTTCCAATTTTGTGTGGTGGCGTGTCACCATGAGAGGAAGGCATCCGCGCATAAATGATCGCCGTCGTGACCTTCACCTTGGTGTATGACCTTGACAACCGAAAATCTTTAAGGGGCTGTAACGTCCACACCGTTGGTCTTAGGGACTTCAATCTTGGCATGTAGGTACTTTGGCATATGTTTGTTCTGATGATTGCATACTGATCAAGGTCAAGGTCATGGAGATCGGTAGGCCTTCAAAGTGGTAGGGGTCTAAAAATTGGGTTTTCAGCCACAAAAGTAAAAATATATTTCGCGGACCCGGCGAAACTGGTACTCAGCGTTACCGGTACTTGGCGTTACCTGTACTAGACGTTACCAGTACGGGGCATTGCGCTAGTAGTAATAAAACTTACAGACATTAAAATATAAACCTAGCACCACACACACAAAAACTCGTTTGTCAAAAAGTATGCTGACATGCTCGATATTTTTTATGCGAGCATTAATTTTTCATCGCTGTAGGTTTGTCACTAGAAACGTCAAGATCTACATTTTGGTTTATGTATGTGTTTTTTTATTTTACATAATAAACACTTTCTTTTGAATGATCGGTTTCACGTCGGTTACAAGCATATGGATTACATTTTGGGGTATTGATTTTATGTTAAAAACACAAAACAACCCAGATTGATGTTCCCTTTTCTTTCTTACACACGCACTGCATGCATGCGTGCGCTCGCGTAGACACAGATACTCTCTCTCTCTCTCTCTCTCTCTCTCTCTCTCTCTCTCTCTCTCTCTCTCTCTCTCACACACACACACACTCTCTCTTTCTCTCCTTACACACAGAGTAACACACAGTCTCCTTCCCTCTCTTTAAATTCTGATTTAAACCCCAGCACCCCCACCCCAACACACATACCTAAACACCCCTACCTGACCCACCCCCACCCCCATTTCCCTTGGACTGTATCTGCCAGGATATAAAAGATAGGCCCAAACAAATAGTTGACGATGTTCAAGGTCAAAGGTCAAGGTTAAGATCAAGAGAGTAAAAGTCACCTTAGATACCATATCACCTTAGGCAACTGCACCACCACGCCACATTTGGGGACTTTAATAACTGCCAAACCGTGAAAGATAATTATGGCCAAGACAAAAATTAAACACTAAGGGTCAAAGGTCAAGGTCATTGGTCAATTTTAATATATATATATATATATGTGCAAATCATCTTTCTTGAAAGCTTGCTTAAACATCTATGTGCATGCAAAGTTTGAACAAAATGTACGCCTTGTAGTTCCCAAGAAAAAGCCAACGTTAAAGTTACCACAGACAGACACACCCACACACACACAGACACCCGGAAAACCGAAGAAGCATGAGAACATAGACTCACTTCGTGTCGTTGACACGAGTGAGCCAAACACAGAACATGTTTGGCCCTACTTTGTATAACATCGTTGCCAGGGATTCACTAAGTTCACACCAGGAATGCTGCAGCCTTTGTTTGCAGCTGCAAACACAGACCTATATCAAGAACACACACACATGCACACAAGCACGCGCAAAACACCACACACACACACGCACAAACATGCACGCTCGCACACACACACACACATACAAGCACGCGTGCGCGCACACACACACACACACACACACACACACACATACATCACTGCATACGCATACATGCACACACACGTGCATGTACACACATGCACACATTTACAAGCATAAAAAAACACGCACAACCATAAATTATGATATATACCCGCATAAGAGCGCTCGCTCGCTCTCACACACACACATACGCACACACACGCACACACCTCTTCCTCTCACCCTCAACCACCCCTCCCCCCCCCCCCCCCCCCCACCGCCCCCCACCCCCCACATATTATCAAGCAAGCAAGCCAGAAGAATAAACGACCAATACTCATTCATATCATGTTCTGCAAAAACATCATATTCTTGATGAAAAAGCAATCCTTCATTCCCAATCCAATCTCTCTACCCCACATCAACATATTTATCTCATTCATTTCATTTCATTCTTTCCGCTGACATGCATAGACTCTTTATCCGTTCATTTATTCCAATCGTTTATTCATTTTTCATTTTACCTCACTCTATCCACACAGGCAGCGAAAAGGAAGAACAAGGTGACTGTAGTCAGCTAGCTCTCTCTCTCTCTCTCTCTCTCTCTCTCTCTCTCTCTCTCTCTCTCTCTCTCTCTCTCTCTCTGTGTGTGCGTGCGTGCGTGCGTGCGTGTGCGTGCGTGTGTGTGTGTGTGTGTGACTGTCTCCCTCTCAAGTGATTGTCGTCTCAGCTAAGTCTCTCCGCCCACCCACCCCTCTCTCTCTGTCTGTCTGTCTGTCTCTCTCTCTGTCTTTCTCTGTGTCTGTTTGTCTGTCTCTCTCTCTCTCTCTCTCTCTCTCTCTCTCTCTCTCTCTCTCTCTCTCTCTCTCTCTCTCTCTCTCTCTCTCTCCCTCTCTCTGAGTATCCCTGCCTCTCAAGTGATTGTCGTCTCAGCAAATTCTCTCTGTCCAGGAGCTCTATTTCTCTCTCTCTCTCTCTCTCTCTCTCTCTCTCTCTCTCTCTCTCTCTCTCTCTCTCTCTCTCTCTCTCTCTCTCCTTTTTTCTTTCTTTCTATCTCCCTCTCTCTGTCTCTTCCCCTTCTCTCTCTCTCTCCCCCCCCCCCCTGTCTGTCCCTCTCTCTAGCTTTCTCTCCCTCTGAGCCTCCCTCCCTCTCTACAAGTGATTATCCTCTCAGCTAACTCACTTTCTCCCCCCCCCCCCCTTTACTTCTTTTTCTCCACCCTCCCTCTCTTCTCTCTCTCTCTCATCCATCTATCTCTATCTTTCTATCGCCCCCCCCTCCCCTTCTCTCATCTCTCTCTCTCCCCCCACCCCCACCCCCTCCTCGTGGAGGGGTCATAAATATTGATATATTCGGGGTGAGGATAGATTGATCTCTGTACGGGTCCTTTCAGATCGATCAGTCGCAGCGCCGTTCACCCCATTTCTAAAGAATCGTCTGCCGTGATGGCCGCCAGTCGCGTGTGTCGCTAGTGTGATGTTGGGGGGGGGGCGGAACGACATTATTCACACGGCACACTTTTCTGTCATGGTTTAATTTTATTATTTTTTTAACCCTTTTTATATTAATATCACCCACCCCACCCCGAAATAAATAAAACAAAAAACAGTTACATTCTGCCTCACTTTTCTCTATCCATCCCTTGAGATAATAAGAGTTCTGCATTGTTGTAATTTAAACACCCCCCCACCCACCCCCCTCATGTTTACGACTGACTCTCTCTCTCTCTCTCAATCAATCTCTTAAAGTCTGGTGCCTTCAGCTTCACGACAATAATACCCCAAGGCTGATCCTTACCCTATCCCTTTCCCGAGCATGGCAGATTGTTGCATGCTTATCAGTGGAACATTTTCAATGTGGAAATTTGATGCGGGTGGGGGTGGGTGTCCAAACTACAAACGTTGCTTGGTTTTTTTCCTATCTATCCATTCATCCCGGCCCATGTAACAGCTATCCACTTAAGTGGTTATTTACTTTATTCTTTATTTTTGTCTCCATTATAGTCCCGTCGACAGCTATGGTCGTCTCAGGACTGTCACCGCGTGAAGTTCGACCACTTATTACAAAACACTCATCAATGTATCTTAACAACTAGTCCAGGAACATTAGACATGAAGGTACACAAAAAGGTTATAGTTTTTCATTTTTGGTACACATACAGATGATGGGTCATACATTTTTTTGGTCAAAAGTCCTGAAAAATCCCATATCAGCAACATGGTCATTTCTTTCTTTCTTTTTGAGCATGTCAAGTATGGCGCGACTTTAGGGGGTAGAAATAGAATATCCTATGCCATTCAAAAACTAAACAAAATCAGAACACAAATCACGTAAAATTAAAAGAATACACATTTATCTCTGTGATGACGTTCAACAACCTGTAAAACAAGAAAACCTACAGTAGAATTCATAACATGACACCTCCATCATTGCACCCGATAGCACATAAGTCCACACAGTGCCACTTGAGCCGTAAGTTTGGCCTTTCACTCAAATGTTTTTTTATCACTCAGGTTGGCCTTAGCCTAATTAGAAAGGGACAAGAGTAAATGAGAGGTGTACTGTATATGATTTTCTACAGTATAGGAATATTGTGGTACAGCATAAGGTCTGTGTACACGTCAACACTATTCACGAGATAGTTCTATTTCCCCATGGCAACACAGTGAGCTGTAACTTAGTGTAAGTCATATTAAGAGTTGGCCATAGCTGTGTTGCCATGGGGAAATAGAAATATCTCGTGAATAATGTTCACTAGCGCAACGCCGTGTACCAGTAACGCCTATTAACGGCAACGCCTAGTAACGGTAACGCCAAGTACTGGTAACGCTGAGTACAGCAAATGTGAAGCGATTCGGTTAAGAAACGGCGGAGTGGTATAGCGCGCGCGTTTCTGAACCGATTCGCTTCCTGTTTGGCACACCGATAGTCACCGTCCCCGGTCATCTACCTGCCTCAATCGGCCCAGAAACGCTGGAGATAAGGGCGCCGAGAGGCCGGCGGATGCGCGTTTCGCGCATTTGCGAAACCGCGCAAATGACACGGCCGCCTCGGTTGCCGTTGCCATCGCCCCGTTAGGGCTCACAGCAAAGTTGAAGCGATTCGGTCGAAAAACGGCGGAGTTATAAGGCCCGTTTCGTGTTTCAGACACACACACACACACACGGACGGACAGTTGGCTTTTTACTATATGATGTGTACACAGACCTTTAGCCTTTCGTGGGAGACTATGACTCTCTAAGTAACTAGGGGGGCGTTTGCACTGGCTCTGGTGCTGCAGCCAATGGGATTGGTTGGCCTTTTGGGGGGACCTTCCCCAAGGCCAACTCTCGTCCTCAAATCCCTTTGACCGCAGAGAGTGGGGATGCACCATGGACATGGCTTCTCCGCTATAAACAAATTGTAGCCCAGCCCGCCGGAATAGCAGCTGCCCCCTCTGATATCTGGCAGTCATTGTCGGAAACGACAGACGGGCAAACAACAAAAAAGCTGTAAGCGTAAACTTGCTTTTCCGCGTTCTATGAAGGACGCACCAGGAAAAGAGACGTACAGTTGATCGTCAACTCTTTAAATCAATAAAACAACACACATACACACACCATTTTTTTTATCCCCCCCCCCCCCCCCCCCCCCCCCCTCCTATGCAATAAAGCTGTCATGTCACTTTGTATGCTATGTCAATAAGGCACGCACTAAAAAAAAAAAAGAAGTTGATGGTCATTATCATTTCGCTCTCTTTCTCAACCCCTTGGGGGGGGGGGGGGGGGGGGCGGGGTTATCCTCATACCCATCTAATCCAAAGAAGCTGTCATTTTACAGCTGTTCTTCTTCTTTCCACGCTCCACCAATAAAAGCAGAAGAAAGGAGCCGAACACTTGATCGTCAAACCATTTCCCCCCTCCCCCTCTCTCTCTACCCAGTTGACTGTCAAAACCATTTCTTTCTCTTTCTTCTTCACAGCTCTCACGTCGATAAACGCCAATAGATCTATATATGTCTTCTTTTCCGAAGAATGAAATTGAAAACCGATGTGTTTGCTAGCAAACATCGGGGCAGTGGGTGGATGCCTCGTGCCTCCATACGGGGAGCTGGACGACCCCGCCCCTTCCACGAGTCTCTCCCTGTGGGAATACCGGGGGGCCTTTCGTAAAAAATAGTTCCCCCACCTTCTGGAGGTTCTGAGCTTGTAACTTCCTCTAATCTGCCACTCTCTTTGACTCTGCCTTTTCCCTTTGTTTCCAATCATCTACTATCCGACTTATTGGCCCATTCTAAAAAAATATCTTCCAAATAATTTTTTTCTGTTTCGAGCTTCTCCCAAAAATTGGAATGCGTCGGCTGTATGCAGCGGGGAGATCACCAAAAACTAAAAACCGAACACATACCTTACCCATTATGGCCATATGGCCTGGGAACGCTGAAGAAGAAGAAGAAGAAGCTGGCAAACATGTCGACTGATTGTGAAAAGCCTTAGTTTTTTTGTTTAACCTTTTGTCATAGGTTTGTGAAGTGTGACCGAGTAATGGTGGGAAATAAGTGTTTAACCCACAGCCAGCCGTGCAAACACACGTAGCAGGTTGGAAATGAATAATAATATCCATTTGTATTTCATGGTCACGAACAGTCTCGAAATCTAAAAATCTGCCACTCTCACGAATTGTCAGGCGCCTAGTGTATTTCCTTTATTCCGTCTTCTTACGACTCTACCAAGATTGAAGGCTTGTTTTTTTGTTTTGTTTTATACTCTTCGCGACAAGAAACGCAACAACCTATTACCCCAAAGCGAGAATGTCCAAACTTCTTACACCTTCAGGGATCAGTCTTAGCACCGGTCATCAGTCATTGACACATCAAATTTTGAAATGACCTTTTGTTTTTTGCAAGCAATAGATCATGTGACTTACTAAGTTGACCTCATGTCTGTTAGTAACTTTGATTTGTGCTACAACTGATTCCATAGTGATCACATTGACTTTGATGAAAACAATTTGAAATGACCTATTGTTTTTGCAAGCAATAGGTCATGTGACTTATTAAGTTGACCTCATGTCTGTTAGTAACTGTAAACGATTTTGATTTGTGCTGCAAAAACTGATTCCATAGTGATCACATTGACATTGATGAAAACAATATACTATACATAACTGTTCTTTTTTTTTACTTTACATTGCATAGTAACTTTCATTGAGCTCAAGTTGCATCGTTTTCCTTTCTTTTCCTTTTGACCTATTGTTTTAGGAAAATAACCCACTATACTGTCTTCGAACTCGTCAAAATACGTATGATGTCCCGTGACAAGATTGATCCATGACCTTGAAGGTTGCTCCTTCGACATTTCAAATCACTTTCCTAGGTGCCTTAACAGTACAGTGCATGTCCAGAGTGCCACGTCCAGAATCAATAGGGGGGTGGGGTTTATGATATGTGACCCAGCACCACGAAAGGGACATTAAGTGTCAAACTGACCATTCTGAGAAAATTACACATTTGAAAACTTCAGACAATTCTCTTTCTAATGATACAAGAACCATTCTTGCATCTTTTTTCCGTTCCCGAGTTATGAGCGTCGGTCAAACTGGAATCCTGCTAAACACCATCATTCTCCAAGCCAACTCCTGAACACAGTCATAATATACTCCATCAAGAATGCTAAATCATGTATGTGGAAATTGTTGTTCTAAACCATGCTACATGAAATACTGAACAAAGAGGGAGACAGACAAACAGATACAAAGAAACAACTAGAATGGGTAGCCAAAGTTTGAAGCTAAATTGGTGAAATGAAAAAACAAAAAACAAAACAAAAACGAACAGAGACAATTACAGAGCTTCAGATTTTTCAGGCAGGCCAGGGTCATTGGCCCGTATCGATGGTGATTTGACCCCTCATTTTGTGCAGCCAGGGATCATCTGACCCATGAACTCTGCAATACATTTTAAGCGTAATGCTGCCGACACATTATTGGCCCATTATTTTGAAAATTGACCCATCATTTCCTGTAACCAGGGGTCATTTGAAATGACCCATGAAGTTTGAAAACAATCTGAATCTCTGCAATGGTTAACTTGGGACGATAATTTGACCGCCAGGGGGCAGTCAAACCAGTAGGGGCTTAGCGCGCGATATTCTTAGTTGGGCGTAGTGAGAGAGAGGGAGCGAACATCTCTCCCTCTCAGTCTCTCTCTCTCTCTCTCTCTCTCACTACGCCCAACTAAGAATATCGTGCGCTAAGCCCCTACTGGTTTGATTGCCCCCTGGCGGGTACTAAAATGCCCGCCCTAAGTTGCTCATTACAAGAAAACAGAGACACAATTACAAGTTTGCAATGTTATAGTTAATAAGAGGAAACACAGATGATATGGTAAAGAGAAAAAGACAGGCAGGGAGACAGATAAAACGGCTTCTTGCCAAAAGTTCATAATAAAAGAAAGACATCAATACACGGAAACACAAGCCCAAACACAAGACACAAGTACATGCCAATAACAACAAGTGCAACGCCGAGCGGCTGCAAAGTCCCTTTGCAGCATCGCCGAGCTACTCCGAAATCGGAATGTGTCGGCTGTACACATACATAAAAACGCATCAAAACAGCACGCAACTACATAAGAACGCATGAGAACAGCACGTAACTGAATAGTTTTTTTTATATACAGCCTTGGGGTTCGGACCTGTTATTTGAGCACGCGCGATCATGCGCACAGAAACATTCATGACAACTGTGTTATAGACCATTCATCAAGAAATGTTGTGAAAAAAGCTGCATTAAAATACATGCAAAACTTTGCGAGATATTAGCGATTATGTGTTTCGGGGTTTGAACCCCGTAACTGGCGCGACCTTGACCTTAATGTAAAACTAAATACATCAGTGGATAGCTTGCATCTTGGCAAACTAGTATACCAAATTTGATGATGATAGACTGAATAGGTTCTTTTAGAAAAACGGACGAATAGCCGGACGGACGCCGGACGGACGGACGGACGGACGGACGACCAGACAAAAACAATAGTTCCCCGAACCTTCGGCTCGGGGACTAAAAATATTGGCTCATGTATTTTTTAAAAAAGGTAATAGTAGTAATGCCTACTCCATTCTCTCAACCACAATGAACATGTCAAAGACGAAGAACCGATCCCCACCACCCATTCTTTTTTCTCTCTCCACCCCACCCCCCTCCTCTCCCCGATCGCCTGAGGGCTGGAACGGAAGTTAGTCGAGAATGGGACTGTAAACCAAGTATCATAGATTTGTACCTCCGCAAAGATGATAGTGGGTTTCGCCTCGGCTCAGTTTATCACTTGGCTTGTCCATTTGTCTATCTAGAAACACTACACTTGACAACACACACACACACAAAACAAACAAACTGCACACACAAAAACACAACAACAACAAGAAAAGCAAATGGATTCAAATTATAACAATGGATTGGAATACCGTCTCAACTATTTTGTTCCTTTCATTGTTGGAGCAAATACCCGTATTTTTCTGACTATACGGCGCACGTTTTTATAAGGCGCACCCCCGAAGCTGAGACCTTTAGAGACAGAACTCTGTTGTTGTTTTCCTTTCACTTACTTGATAATTGCCCATTCTTATTCTTATTCTGCGTTCCCAGGCCATAATACCATAATGGGTAAGGTACGTATGTGTCCAGGTTTTTAGTTTTCACTGGTCTTCCCGCTGCCACGCACAGCCGACACATTCCGATTTCCGAGGAATTCAAAGTAGAAACATTATTTGGAGTTGGGTTGTTTTTTTGAAGAAGAAAGGCGGGAGAATGGGTCAATAAGTCAGAAAGATAGTACCGGTAGATGATAGAAAGCAAAGGGGTAAAACAGAGAGTGGCAGATTAGGGGAAGTTTCAAAAGCACAGAACTTCCAGAAAGTGGGGGAACTATTCTTGCAAAAGACCCCCCACCCCACCCCCACCCACACCCGGTATCCCCACGGGGAGAGACTCGTGGATAGTGCGGGGGTCATCCAGCTCCCCGTATGGAGGCACGAGGCATCCACCCACTGCCCCAATAATTGCCCATCGAGAAGTACACAGTCAGAACTGTAAACGAAACCTTGAAAGGTGATTGTTTTTCCTTCACACATACTCAAAAATTCACCCGTGGGAATAATTTAGAGTGATCAACCATGCATTGTGGTGCTACTACTATGGTTTTTTTGGTCGTGTTTTTTTCACATTCTATACAATTGCCCCGTTGAGAAGTACACCGTCAGAACTGTAAACGAAACCTTGAAATGTGATTTTTTTCCCCTTCACACATACTCAAAAATTCACCCTTGGGAATAACTTAGAGTGATCAACCATGCATTGTGGTGCTTCTATGTTGTTTCTTTTCACATTCTAGACAATTGCCCCATTGAGAAGTACCCTGGGCTTCAAGGGGTTAATAATTCATGGTGAACAAGGCAAGGGAGGGGAGACAGTCAGTCATCAAGGGTTAACCAACACAACGGCTTTGGTGGAGTGTGTGTGTGTGTGTGTGGGGGGGGGGGGGGTCACTATGTCAAGTGTGTGTGTGTGTGTGTGTGTGTGTGTGTGTGAGGTGTGTATGTGTGTGTGTGTGTGTGTGAGTGTGAGAGAGAGAGAGAGAGAGAGAGAGATGGGGGGGGTCACTATGTCAAGTGTGTGTGTGTGTGTGTGTGTGTGTGTGTGTGTGTGTGTGTGTGTGTGTGTGTGTGTGTGTGTGTGTGTGTATGTGTGAGTGTGTGTGTGTGTGTGTGTGTGTGTGTGTGTGTGTGTGTGTGAGAGAGAGAGAGAGAGAGAGAGAGAGAGAGAGAGAGAGAGAGAGAGAGAGAGAGAGAGAGAGAGAGAGAGAGAGAGAGAGCTAGAGAACTTGGAAACTTGAAAACTTTATTTTTCAAGGATAAAGATTTTAGGCAACGCCTAGAGAGAGTAGAGAGAGAGAGAGAGAGAGAGAGAGAGAGAGAGAGAGAGAGAGAGAGAGAGAGAGAGAGAGAGAGAGAGAGAGAGAGAGAGAGAGAGAGAGAGAGAGAGAGAGAGAGAGAGAGAGAGAGAGAGAAAGAGAGATTGGACAACTTTATTTGACAAGGATAAAGATTTTAGGCGAGAGAGAGAGAGAGAGAGAGAGAGAGAGAGAGAGAGAGAGAGAGAGAGAGAGAGAGAGAGAGAGAGAGAGAGAGAGAGAGAGAGAGAGAGAGAGAGAGAGAGAGAGAGAGAGAGAGAGAGAGAGAGAGAGATGAGAGAGAGAGAGAGAGAGAGAGAGAGAGAGAGAGAGAGAGAGAGAGAGAGAGAGAGAGAGAGAGAGAGAGAGAGAGAGAGAGAGAGAGAGAGAGAGAGAGAGAGAGAGAGAGAGAGAGAGAGAGAGAGAGAGAGAGAGAGAGAGAGAGAGAATATAACACACATACACAGACACAGAGAGAAAGACAGACAGACAGACAAACAAAACAGACAGACAACCAGAAACTGAACTCTGTGTTTCTGCATATTAATTCATACCTCTTTTCGTGCCTTCCCCAACTGGCTCCATGCTTGAGACAACCCTGAAAAACACACACACACACACACAGAATGAAATACATTTATAATTCTTCTTATTTCTTATTCTTCGATCGCTCAGACAGTTTCCTGTCAATTATGAGCGCAGATGCGTGCAATTTTGATGTGTAATTGATGAGGAAGGAAAGGGGGGGGGGGGGGGGGGGGGGGAGAGAGAGTAAATTTTTGACCAAATGACAACTTTCTCGTTGCCACTGGCTTAACGAGTGCTAAGTGCATGGGCACACGGGACCTCGGTTTATCGTCTCATCCGAAAGACTCCACGTTCTAGACCCGCAAGGCCTAGTGCAAAGTGAATCCCCTGTACCCAGGTTTGAACTCGGGTTTGCTTGACACGAGGCGAACGCGTTACCTCTGTGCCGCTCTACGCCTGCCCAGAGTTGCATGCCTTAAAAAACGTAGCGTTCTCTGCCTTTGTTTATTGCTGCATCACCATGCCCTCTCCAAGCTTCGTTCCAGGTGCGTTTCTAAAAGACGTTCAAAAAGGTTGTTTAGGGCACGTGCACATTAGACGCGGAAGTTGCGCGCGGAAATGCCGTAAATAAGTAAACAAAAAGAACTTGCTTTCTTTTACTTATTCGCGGATAAGCGCATGGGGTTTATGCGTCTAGTGTGTACGTGCGCTAAGGCTGGGTTCACATTAGACGCGTAAGTTCCGTATGGAAAAACCCTAAACAAGTGGAAGAAAGAAGGATAAAAGTTTACGCATATAGGGGAAATTCGGACACGTGCGCAAATGTTTTCCCTTCTTTGTTTGACTTATTTATGGACTGCGCACGGGTTTCCGCATGGAATATCCGCTTATGTGTGTACACGGCCTAAGACTCGGGGTACCTACACATACACGCGGAGATTCCGTGCGGAAACCCGTGCCCAATTAATAGGTCAATGTCCTATGACCAGGGCCTCGGGACCGTCAACCGTCAACACCAGAAGCTGAGCTACTTGCCAGGTGTGTTCTCTAAGTATTGGCCACTGCAACTAGGGTTATCAACACCCTTGACGGCAAGAGTTAAGCCCTTGTTGATCAGCATCCAAAAGGGTATTCACTCTTGCAAAAGGCAGCCGTTCAGTGGCCTCAAATAGGGTTATTGGCGAGTTATTCCTTTGTTTGGTCAGTACTCAAGCATCTTCCCCCACCCACCAAGGGCACTCACTCTTGCAAAAAGGTGGTCGTTGCAGTGGCCAGTATAGGAGCCTACCTACCTACCATGTTTCTACCAGTGTTTGTTGGTAGAGGGCTTTACTTCAAGCTCACTGCCTAACTAAAACTGACACAGAAACACGACTTAATATCAGCAGTAGTACGGTACTGTACACGGCACAGCACACTACTTAACGTGTCCTAGCTTGCACAAAAAAGGCGTGGGTGTGGGTGGGGTACCCCGTACTAGTCTGCGTCATGAAGGTCCCACAATCACCCCCAGATAGCATTAGTAGCTAGATCAGGCATGGGAATTAGAGAAGACAAAAAAGACTGAAAACTGGGGTCTGGAATCAGGCATAGGAACAAGGAATAAAAAACAACAACTGAAAACCGTGTGTGTTGGGATACAGCCCCCAGAAAATGAAGCTTCTTCTGTTATCTAAGCCTTAAAAACAGTATTAGAGATAAGACTGATATATTTAGTTCATTTTGCATTCATTTATAACCAATAACTTAAGTTTTACTAATTGGGCTTCTTTTGGTTTATCTCATAAATGTCCTCTTGGACCATCAAAAAAACTGAAACTTGCAAAAAAAGACTGAAGAGGACCATCAAAAAAGCTGAAATCAGCCAAAAGACTGACAATTCCCATGCCTGCTAGATACCTACTATTCTGGAAGGCTGGTTTGAAATTCAAATGCAGTAGTTCCCCCCCCCCCCCCCCCCCCATGGGGATACCGGGGGGGTCTGCTGCATAAGAAAGTTCCCCCACCTTCTGGAAGTTCTGTGCTTGTCTTCTTCTTCTTCGTTCAGTTTCCTGTCATATGAGCGTAGATGCGTCATGCTGCCGTTATGCGCCTAACTAAGAAATAGTTAGGCCCAGCATGTCCAACTTTCGGCTGAAGAAATCTTTGTAAGAATTTATGGGGAAAAAGGCAGGAGAATGGACCAGTGAAATAGAAAGATAGCAGACGACAGTAAGCGAAGGGAAAAGGCAGAGTCAAAGAGAATGACAGAAGTAGAGGAAGTTACAAGCACAGAACTTCCAGAAGGTGGGGGAACTATTTGTACAAAAGACCCCCCGGTATCCCCCCGGGGTGCGTGCTTGTAACTTCCTCTAATCTGTCGGTCTCTGCCTTTTCCCTTTGCCTACTGTCATCTACTATCTGTCTGCCTTACTTGGTCCATTCTCCTGCCGCCTTTTTCTTTTTCTTTCTTTCAAGAAACGCTTTTCAAAAAGATCTCCTCAAGCCGAAGTCGGACTTGCTGGGCCTAACTATTTCTTAGTTAGGCGCATGCATAACGGCAGCATGACGCATCTGCGCTCATAACTGACAGGAAACTGTCTGAGCGATCAAAGAAGAAGAAGAAGAATGTAGCAGTAAAGACTCGAGGCTAAGTTGCAACATATTTTACGGACTGCAAGGCACAACTGATTTACATTATGAGGCGCACCCCTCAAATTGTACACAAAATTCAGATTTTGCTATCATATTTTCTTACCATATCAGGCTCCCAATCGTCCCACAAAACAAGGGGTCCCAGAGACTCCTTCACTTACAGTATAGGGGGTCATAGAGGCAGGATAGAGGGTCCCAGTGGCATTGCGAATGCTAAAAAGAATGTTTCTAGTGCATCCCTGGGACCCCCTGCACATTCTTTTAAAGGGTCCTCTAGAATTCAGGGGTCCCTGGGAGCCTTGTATATTATCGGTCACATTGTAAGGCGCAGGGGTCTCAGTCTAGGAGAGAAAAAAGTATCCCCTCACAGTCCGAAAAAATACGGTCAAAGACACACAGACACACACAGAGAGACAGATACAGGCATGAAACCTAGTACCGGTAGTACCCCATTTCCCATTACTGCAACTGAAGTACCACTTTTATGTATTGACCCACCGATTCAAGTCCATTTAGTACCCCCCCCCCCCCCCCCCTTACATTTTTTTTACCTGCCTCTGTCTTCCTACCCCTCCCCCCCACTTCCTTTTAACTCATAGTCATATATGCATCCATCAAATACTTACACCCGCATGTACCTGTGGCCTTCAATGAGAGATCAATGAACTGGAGAAAAACATTAATTTACATATATACTGCCACAACCCCGGCAATCAAGCACTTTACTCACCCCAACATGTACCTGTGGCCTTCAGTGAGAGATCAATGAACTGGAGAGAAACATATATACCGCAACAACCCCGGCAATCTAGCACTTTACTCACCCCAACCCACCCTCATGCTTACGACCCTCAATGAATCAAATCTGAAAGTCGTCTTCTTTCAGGGTTTTTTTTTCTTCATTAAAATAATCCTAGGCTCATTTTAACAACTCTGTAAATTATGAGTTTTATAACAGTTTCACTCAGCAAAAGCATAGGCTCACCTCGGAGCTTTCGGATCTGTAAATTGCTGCTTTTATTTCTTCAAGTCTCGCATAATCCTAGGCTGCTCCCAATCCTATAATCCATTTCCTCCCCCAAAACAATGGCAGAATGCTCATGCTTCTGAGTGAAAATGCTATGAAAATTTGAGAGGGACGGAGGGGGTGGTGTTAAATTACAAGACAGCCACAACCCCCCCCCCCCCACCCCCTAACTCCTTCGATCTCTTTCTCTTCCCACGCCCATGCCCCCCCCCCCCCCCTCCCCCGAGGTAGACACACACGTCCACCCACACAAAATAGAACAAAATATGGACACAAAAAGGGTACACCTCAACAACCTTTATCCATTAAAAGTTTCTTTCTTCAAACACTGTAGATCTTTTTATTTTCCCCAGTGGTATTCTCCTTGAGACTAGGAGACCGTAGGATAGTAATTGGCGGGGCGGGGTGTGTGTGTGTGTGTGTGTGTGTGTGTGTGTGTGTGTGTGTGCGTGTGCGTGTGCGTGCGTGTGTGCGTGTGCGTGTGCGTGCGTGTGCGTGTGCGTGCGCGTGTGCGTGCGTGTGTGTGTGCGTGCGTGTGTGCATATGCGTGCGCACATATACATACTAGTGTAAGCGTGCATGCACGCAAGCATGTTGTGTGTGAACAATAGAGCACGTCGTCACATGCGCACACTTTAGAAGCGCGTGCGTGCATGCATGTATCTGTCTGTATGTCTGTCTGTCTGCCTGTGTGCATGTCTCAATCAGTTACTGACTGTGGGGTACCACTGACACTAACTACTAGGGTCCCGAGCAAGGCTGAGCTCCTTCGCAACAAGACCAGAGAAGGCTACAATTTAACTCATTCGCATCACAAATCACTCCAGCCATACACACAAACAAAACATACATAAAAGGAGAAATGAAACAAGATTACGGGTTTTTACTTCAGGTTTAGACACTATAGGGATGTGGTAGATCAGACTTTTTTTTTTATAGACTTTATATAGAAAAACTCTCTGCACCACTAAAGTCCTAAGAGGCAAAATTGTCGTCTAAGAGACCAAAGCGAGTTTAGAAGTGGCCAAGGTTTACTTCCCTTGAAGCAAATGCATCTAATTGACAGGTATCTATTAATTCCGGACGTATATATGTCCGGAACGACTTGAATGAGTTAACATACAGGTCCTTCTCAATCCTTGAGACGTTTACTGCTGTACCACAGTCACAGGGTTGACGGACATGACAAGGACACCCACCCACACATGGCTGGTCTGAGATATTGACTGAGGATCCCCTCGTCCAAATAGTCCCCCCACCTTCTGGAAGCTATGATATTGAGTGAGGATCCCCTCGTGGGGGATCTTTTGTCCAAATAGTTCCCCCACCTTCTGGAAGCGATATTGACTGAGGATCCCCTCATCCAAATAGTCCCCCCACCTTCTGGAAGCTATGATATTGACTGAGGATCCCCTCGTGGGGGATCTTTCGTCCAAATAGTTCCCCCACCTTCTGGAAGCGATATTGACTGAGGATCCCCTCATCCAAATAGTCCCCCCACCTTCTGGAAGCTATGATATTGACTGAGGATCCCCTCGTGGGGGATCTTTTGTCCAAATAGTTCCCCCACCTTCTGGAAGCTATGATATTGACTGAGGATTCGTACAAATAGTTCCTCCATCTTCTGGAAGTTCGGGGCTTGTAACTTTCTCTAATCTGTCTCACCCCCCAGTTTTTACCACAACAGAACCATCAACTGTATGATGGTGATTGGGTGAAGAACGAAAAAGAAGAGGAAGAAGAAGAAGAAGAAGAAGAAGAAGAAGAAGAAGAAGAAGAAGAAGAAGAAGAAGAAGAAGAAGACATCCAGAAAAAGACAGGGACCTCAACAAACATAAAAACATAACGTTTCCACTTCAGGTACTTTAGGGAACCTTCGGCTTACAGTAATTACTGGGGGAGGGGGAGGGGGAGGGGAGGGGGGGGTAGAGGGAGGGGGGAGGGGGGTTGAGCACAAGGTAATTACGGACACATTCTGTTTGATGGAAAGGAAGAAAGAAAAAAAACTTGATGACCAAGCACGCATCGTAAATCCCTTTGCTTGCTTGCCCTTGCTGGTCTCGGTTCTTCCATTCCACTTGATCGAATCCATGGGGTTGACAGTTGCAGAGGTCAAACATTAGCACTCAGCCAGCTAAGTACTAAAGTAGTTGTAGTATAATACAGGCAGTACTTCTTTCTTCCACTAGTAGTAGACTACATGCTGTGACATACTCATGCAGGCATGTATGGAGAGAAAGGAGGGGTTGGGAGAGGGAGGGGGGGGGGAGACAGACATAGACAAAAAAAAATTGACAGAAGACTAAAAGAGAAACAGTCATATAGATAGCACACGGACATACACACACAGGCACGTGCAGAGAGAGAGAGAGAGAGAGAGAGAGAGAGAGAGAGAGAGAGAGAGAGAGAGAGAGAGAGAGAGAGAGAGAGAGAGAGAGAGAGAGAGAGAGAGAGAGAGAGAGAGAGAGAAAGAGAGAGGGAGAGTGAGAGAGAGAGAGGGAGGGAGGGGAGAGTTCTGAAGAAAAACAAGCAAACACAGGTATATGTGCGTTCTAAACCACTAAAGACAGAAAAAGGACATGCACAGGGAGAGAGAGAGGGGGGGGGGAGAGGAGAGAGAGAGAGGAGGGAGAGAGAGAGAGGGAGAGTAAGAGAGAGGGAGAGAGAGAGAGAGAGAGAGAGGGGAGAGTTCTAAAGACAAACAAGCAAACACAGGTATATGTGCGTTCTAAACCACTACAATAAAACAAAGAAAAAGGACATGCACAGGGAGAGAGAGAGGGGGGAGAGGGAGAGAGAGAGAGAGAGAGGAGGGAGAGAGAGAGAGAGAGAGGGAGGGAGAAAGAAAGTCAGACAGACAGACAAAGAAGAGACAGACAGACAGACAGGTGGGTAGAGAGATCTAGACAGATAGAGAGAGAATAGAACTGTGCACATTACCAGTAATAAAGTGTGCAATTTTGCACACAAATCACTCACACACACACACACACACACACACACACACACACACACACACACACACACACACACACACACACACACACACGCACACAGACACACTTCTCCTACAAAACACATCCCCTTATAATAATCATTCGCACACACACATGCACACGCAAACACACACACACACACACATACTTCTCCTACAAAACACATCCCCTTACAATAATCACTTGCACACACACACACACGCACGCACGCACACGCACACACACACACACACACACACACACACACACACACACACACACTTCTCCTACAAAACACATCCCCTTACAATAATCACCAACAACAACACCTCCACAAAAATCAAGCGACCAACTCACCCACAAATAATCCTCAACCAAAAGACACCAAGCGATAAAAAGAAGGAAAAAAATCCACAGAAAAACACCAAATCCTCTTAGGGTCCAAAGGTCATCGGCCAGTTAATCCATGGAATAAATCCAGAATCCACAATCCCTGAAAAAAGTTCACTTTGTGACTTTCTCACAAAATGTTCTGGTCAAAATCAAAACGAAAAAAATTGAGTTTGAATCATTTACATGAATGTGTCTCACAGGAAAGTAATCGGTGAACGTACTGTTAAAGGCTGTGTACACACATAAGCGGATATTCCATGCGGAAACCCGTGCGCAATCCATAAATAAGTGAAACAAAGAAGGGAAAAGATTTGCGCACATACATGTCCAAATTTCCCCTATATGCGTAAACGTTTATCCTTCTTTCTTTCACTTATTTAGGGTTTTCCATACGGAACTTACGCGTCTCATGTGAACCCGGCCTTAGAAAGCTACCATTTAAAAAAATCCAGTTCAGGCAACAACTTCCACAAGTAATCCAGTTCAGATTTTCTTTTTAAAAAATCGTTTCCTTTCGTGTCTTTCAAATCCGAATGAGTTTTTTTCATACTATAGAAACTCACAAATAAATGTACCTACTTGAAAATCCACAAATTTTCTCAAATGAACCAAAAAATGGAAGCATTTTAAAAAAAAATCCACGACCAAAAAAAATTCCACACTTTCGATCAAGCTAAGAAGAAAATCCGGCAATTATTGCAGTCAACATAAAACTAATAAATAAACAAAAATAAAACCCACACACGGAGGAGATCCACACAGGTTAATGTCATATATTTTTTTTGATACAAAGGACACTCATATGTCATCGAAACATTACGCGCGAAAACAAAAACATAACGCAGACATCTCCAAACAATACACAAATCAATATAGCGCCCCCTCCTACCATATAAAAATCGAAAATCAGCTGTTCCCAGAGAACAGAGACGAGAAAACTAACAGCACAGCACGCGACACGTTCACACACGCGTGTGTGAAAGCCGGGTGTGTGTGTGTGTGTGTGTGATTGTGTGTGTGTGAGTGTGGCTAGGTGTGTGTTGGGTTATTATAGAGCCGTCAGGTTTCAGCCAGTCAGGTTTTAGCCAGTCGGGACGTAGGTCCTAAGCCCGAAGGTATTTCTGGCACACACACATGAGCGGTACGGGGACTTGTCTTCGACTGGTATTAGACTAGCTTTACGTATGTATATGAGTGGGTATGTATGGGTGGGGGGTGGGGTAGGGCGTGGTATGGGTGTGAGGTGTGGGGTGAAGTGTGTGTGTGTGTGCGTGTGCGTGCGTGTGCGTGCGTGTGCGTGCGTCAGCTGTCTCTGTGTGTGTGTGTGTGTTGTGGTGTGTGTGTGTGTGTGTGTGTGTGTGTGTGTGTGTGTGTGTGTGTGTGCATGCGTGCGTGTGTGCATGCCATTTAATGTCTATCCACTACTCGTGATATTAGACGAATGTGTGTGTGTGTGTGTGTGTGTGTGTGTGTGTGTGTGTGTGTGTGTGTGTGTGTGTGTGTGTGTGTGTGTGTGAGCGTGTGTGTGCATGCGTGTTTGTGTGCTTGCTTGCGTGCATGCATGTGTTTGATTTAATGTCTAAGTTCTAACCACTACTCATAGTATTACTTAGGTGAATATGTGTGTGTGTGTGTGTTTGTGTGTGTAAGTTAAAGCATGCGTGCGCGAGTGAGTGTGTGCATGTCTGTGTATGCGTGCGTGCGAGTATGTGTGTGCGTGTATATGTGCGAACGTTCGCGTGCGCAAGTGACACCCGAGGCTTCGCGGTGAGCAGGGTGGGGGTGGGGGGGGGGGGGGGGGGGGGGGGGGGGGCAGGTGGGGGGGTGGGGGGGGGGGGGGGGGGGGATCAGGCCTGGCCCCATTTACCTTCCGATACGTTTAGCACTCACCTTCACCGATCATTCCGTTTCTCTGCCCTCCGACACTTACTGCTGCCAGGATTTAGAGAGAAGGGGGTGGTAGTGGGGTTAGAACACATGTCTAGAGTACGTTTCTCTGTCTCACTCTCTGTGCACGCACACACAGTCTGTCTCTGAGCTCCCCCCCCCCCCCCTCTCTCTCTCTCTCTCCATCTCTCTCTCTGCCTGTGCATGAATGCTCATGTATATATAAGCTTTGTCACTGAATCACCCATCTATGTGTCAAAGTCAAAGATTTTATTTTCAGATAGAACATTGAATTAATGAATAAGCAATAATAGTTTGCTTCTTTTTTTTTTACACCAAGCCATCTATAACACAGGAATCACAGATCAGCATAAAACATAAAGAAAGTTCAGAAAGCATCACTATGGTAAGGCTTTGGAGCGAGGGAGAGGGTCGGGAGAGGCATGAGGGGAGGAGAACGACAAGGCAGAAGAGGCTACCAAGTCCTGAGGTTGTAGGCATAAGTCCGTGTACACACATAAGCGGACATTCCATGCGGAAACCCGTGCGCAATCCATAAATAAGTGAAACAAAGAAGGGAAAAGATTGGCGCACGTGTTCGAATTTCCCCTATATGCGTAAACTTTTATCCCTCTTTCTTTCACTTATTTAGGGTTTTCCGTACAGAACTTACGCGTCTAATGTGAACCCGGCCTAAGGGTGGTGATACTGGGGGTTTATACCAGAGCTGCTTTGTGGCTTCTTTGTGACTATATAAAAACATAGTCCTATTCACTACAAGGCAGGCTTGAACTTGAAGAGCGTGTTCTGAAAAACATATCAGAACCTAATTTTTTTTGGGCAAAAGAAGTTTATTTCCGTGTTGACAGGTGTATTTCGAATAGAAAACAGCAAAAAAAAAGTTCAAAGAAAATGGAGAAAAAAAATTCCTTTGTAAGAAACGGGTTAATTTTAACCCTTTCACCGCCAGCCATATTTCCATTACATTTACCTGGGTAGAGAAAAAATCCATCTGCAGTATTGGGGATTCTTCTGTGACAGATATAAAATAAGGTCTAACCTTACTTCGCAGAACTAAGACAATAGGGTCTTTGGATAACAGACCCCAATTTGATGCCTTTTAGTGACATAGGTGTTAAATCACTGTGGTGCTAAAATGCGACTTTGGCGGTGAAAGGGTTGAAACCCACTTTCTGAATCCAATAGCACAGTGAATGCAGCAAGCCACAGCAGATCTTTACCCACGATAGGACAGTGAGGGGAGGAAATTATGGACAATGTTCTACACTTTCCACATGACAAGTCCTTTATTATTCCGTCCTTCCACTTCCTACTAAAACATGGGAAGGCCATTGCAAAGCTTCACCACCCTGTGGTACAAAAACAAAGGGCTTCAATTTACAGTTTTTCCAAATGCAAATTGTGTAAGAGGATAACAAACACACACAAATTCACTGTGCTGTCATACAAGAACAAAGGGTTTGATCAAATAATAATGATTTTGAATATCAATATGAGCATCAGTTTCTCCAACAAAAGGGGTTCAGTGTTGTCTTTGATATTAATGGTATGGATCACATATAAACGGAATTGACAGGTTGTATAAAAGGGTGGTGTGTGTGTGTGTGTGTGTGTGTGTGTGTGTGTGTGTGTGTGTGTCTGTGTGTGTGTGTGTGTGTGTGACTGTGTGTGCGCGTATGTTGTGAAGCCCACTCGCACTATCTCTGTCTCTCCAATCAATCAATCAATCAATCAATCAATCAATATTTATTGTCAATTGTACAGGAAATTCTTTTTAGCAGCGATGAAATAAATCAACAAATAATAATAATAAACGGATATTTATATAGCGGTTTTTTTATCGAGCATACAATCACCCCCCCAAAAACAACAACACAACAACAGACAAAGACATATTAATGTGTACAAAAGCCTCAGATTTTTCTTCTTCTGCGTTCCCGGGCCATATGGATAAGGTATGTATGTGTCCGGTTTTTAGTTTTCACTGGTCTCCTCGCTGCGTACAGCTGACACATTCTGATTTCGGAGCTCAAAGGAGAAAAATTATTTGGAAGATTTGTTTGGGAAAAAGGCAGGAGAATGGGCCAATAAGTCAGAAAGATAGTAGATGATAGAAAGCAAAGGGAAAAGGCAGAGTCAAAGAGAGTGGCAGATTAGAGGAAGTTACAAGCACAGAACTTCCAGAAGGTGGGGAAACTGAAGCAAATGGAAAAGGCAGAGTCAAAGAGAGTGACATATTAGAGGAGGCGACAAGCACAGAACTTCCAGAAGGTGGGTGAACTGAAGCAAAGGGAAAAGGCAGAGTTAAAGAGAGTGACATATTAGAGGAAGCGACAAGCACAGAACTTCCAGAAGGTGGGGTTGAACTGAAGCAAAGGGAAAAGGCAGAGTCAAAAGAGAGTGACATATTAGAGGAAGCGACAAGCACAGAACTTCCAGAAGGTGGGTGAACTGAAGCAAAGGGAAAAGCAGAGTCAAAGAGAGTGACATATTAGAGGAAGCGACAAGCACAGAACTTCCAGAAGGTGGTGTGAACTGAAGCAAAGGGAAAAGGCAGAGTCAAAGAGAGTGACATATTAGAGGAAGCGACAAGCACAGAACTTCCATTTTAACAAAAACTCCCCACCCCCCCCCCCCCCCCCCGGGGAGAGACTCATGGAGGGGGCGAGTCATCCAGCTTCCCCGGCATGGAGGCACGAGGCATCCACCCACTGCCCCACAGCCTAAGATAAAACATGAGACTTCCTAAGATAAAACATGAGACTTGAGAGTATTTTTCACATTGTGTGCACACACACACACACACACACACTCCTCTCCCTTTCCTCACATTCTATCTTCCTTACCCTCTCCCTCCCCAAGTC
Organism: Phymorhynchus buccinoides; assembly: GCA_017654935.2. NCBI lineage: Eukaryota > Metazoa > Mollusca > Gastropoda > Neogastropoda > Raphitomidae > Phymorhynchus > Phymorhynchus buccinoides. The sequence continues at coordinate 40,651,985 of CM065705.1, read as the reverse complement.
TTTCTACCCCCTCCCCACCTCCAAAACCCAACCCCTATCTTTTCCCTGCCCATGCTTATTTATTTCTTTGTTCAGTCTCAAATCTCACAGTACTGCCTACCCGGCGACCAAATCCTCACAAAAGACATGAAGACTGGGTAGCAGTATCCATGACAGATCATTCTACAGTCTCTTCGGCTCATTACTGAACATGCTGGATCTCACACATGTATGCATGTCGCTCCAGTGAGACCAACGGCGTTATAATCTGTCTCTCTCTGTCTCTCTCCTTTTCACTTTTCTCAAAGCACACTAAGTTCTACTTTCAATGCAATCTTACCCAGGGCTTCAGACACTGAGGGGATCAGATTTGTGTTAGACGGCTATCATTTGACAGATCACTCAATAGCTTTTTCTGCCAATGTGTTCTGGATCACTTACTTACACCGCATACATACGTGTAGTGATGCATACACGCGCAGGCACACACACAGACACGCACAGAAGTGCTACTAGTACGGACACATATAAGCGCGTGTCCACACACACAGACACCTGGCAGGCACACACACACACACACACACACACACACACACACACACACACACACACACACACACACACACACAGACTCTCCTATGCCTCTCACCCATATCAAAAAAGAAAAAAAAACCCTCCCTCTCAACTCCTTCCTCCACCCCCACACCCAAAAAACAACAACAACAACAAACCAAGAAACTCAAAGAAAACTCTCTCTCTCTCTCTCTCTCTCTCTCCCTCACACCCACACTTTTACCAACTTTTCTAATCCCGCCAGGTGCAACTGTCATTGAGTCGTTCAATAATCCTCTCCTGCATTGGGCAAAATGGAGAGAGAGATACAAATTTAATAAATAATTTTCTGTGGCCCACATTTTTCTATTGACCAGTAACCTTTCATTTCAATTCTTGTATTTGCGTAAAATACACTTACAACATCCCCCCCCCCCCCCCTCCCCCCCTCAGAAAAGCTTAACTCATTCAAGTCGTTCCAGCCATATATGTCCAGAATTCATAGATAGCTGTCAATTTGATGCATTTGCTTCAAGGGAAGTAAATCTGTGTGCACACCATACCTCAGTCACTTCTAAACTCGCTTTGCTCCCTTAGACCACAATTTTGCCTCTGACTTTGCATTTGTAGTGGTTTGTTGTTGAGAAACCAATCAGTGTAGAGAATTTTTCTATAATAAAGTCTATTATAAACGATCAAAAATTGAAGAAGAAAAAACAAACACACCATTAGACTTTCCTCTTATGTATATATATATATATATAGTTTTGCTTTGATATAAGCTTTTCTGTGTCCAATTTCTTTATTTGTGAACCTCAGAAAAAAACCAGTTAACGTTAACATTGAGTAATGTTCCGTGTTCAAAAAAAAAAAAAAAAAAAATTATATAAATTTGCTGATTTAATTTTTCTCCCAATGGGGGAAAGTGCCTTATGCAAAGACAGCTGTTTGTGTGAAGGTCTCATCAGTTTGCATGATCGGCCTGCAATTTGACTGTCCAGTGGATGCCAACCCGAGCAAAAAAGACATTCTACAAGAGAATGGTGTCCTCTTTGCATCAAATCGAAAATCCATAATAAAAGCAAACCAGCACAAAGTTAAACCAGAAATAGTAAAAAATCTTATGAAAATCTTATGTAAAAACCCCACTAAAATGAACAAAATAATAATGTTCTGAAATTTTTATTTCAAAAACCTAATAGACATGACTAGGGAGGGCTAACTACTGAGATGGTATCCAAATTAAGGATAAAAATAGCATGAAAGAAAAATCTCAGTGAATAGCCAGCTCCGTAATATATATATATATATAATTTGCTTTCATAAAACTTTTTCTGCATCCAATGTATGTTTTGTGAACCTAAGAAACAAACTCAATTACTTTAACTTTAACTTTACGATTTGTTCTCTGTTCTGAAAAGAAGAAAATAAAATAATGTGCTGATTTACTTTTTCTCCCAATGGGGGAGATAGACAATGCCTATGCAATGACAGAGCTCTGTTTCGTCTTGTGAAAGACTCTTCAGTCTGCATGTCGGCCTGCAAAGAATGTCCACAGTGAATGTTCAAGCTGAGCTAGAAGACTTTCTACAAGAGAATAGTTGTCCTCTTCGCACCAGATTGAAAGTCCACAATAAAAGCAAACCAGCACTTAATTCAAAAGAAATGGTAAAAATCTTATGTAAAATAACAAAAATAGTAATGTTCTAAAATTAATTACAATCCCTAAAAGAGACTAGAAAAGATATAAAGTCTATTATATGGTGTGTTTTTAAAGTATCATCTACCACTTCCGTATGTCTAAACCTGAAGCAAAAACCTGTAATCTTCTTTCATTTCTTCTTTTGTTATTAAATGTAGGTTTTGTCTGTGTGTATGGCTGGATGGTGATTTGTGATTTTTAAAAAAATAATTCAAAATCATTGCGATGTGAATGAGTTAACCTTCCCTTTTCTACTTTTCACCCCCACATGTCCCCCCCCCCCCCCCCCCCCAATTCTTCCTAATCCTTTCAATTTTTTTGATGTTCTATCCTGAAATAAATTTAGAAAGAACTCAGATTAGGAAGTGCACTTGCACTCACCTCAAATACAACATGCATGCTCATGTTTGCACACTCTCAGCTCAAATGCATGCACACACATTTATATATACTCTCTCACACACGTATCACGATACCACATACATGCACATGCGTACATGCACACACTCACACATATGTATGCATGTGTACACACACATACATGCATACACACACAAACAAACACACTCACTCATTGACTCTCTCTCTCTCTCTCACACACACACATGCACACACACACACACAGACACAGACAGACACTCTGACACAGACACACCCTGACACACACACACGCACTTGTAAGTTGTACAGCACACACACACAAGCACACACACATGTACAAACACACACACCCTCCACCCAATATCTGTACCACCCATCCCCCCCCCCCCCCCCCCCCCCCCTACTTATCCTCAAAGGACACCACCACTATCCCCGTTTCCCTCCACCCACTTCCTGCCAGACTCAACTTCAAGTGATTCTGTTCAGCGGTTTCACAAGACACCACACACACAGACCAAAAAACAACAAAACAACACCCCACACACACACCACCAGAAACCTAATGACAGTGAAACAGAAGATACAGTACAAGACACCACACACACAGACCAAAAACCCCCACAAAACAACACCCCCCACACACACACCACCAGAAACCTAATGACAGTGAAACAGAAGATACAGTGGAAACTCCCTTATAAGACCCCCCCCCCCCCCCCCCCCCCCCAATAAAGACCTCCTCCCATTTAAGACCTACTTCTCCGACTCTGAGACATTGCCCTTCGTTGTTAAGTGATAAATTGACCTCCCTTATACAACTCTCATCTAATTAATTTTACCTTGGTATTTAATTAAAAGCATATGTTCTAATAATGTCTCAATTGTATGCTCTTCCCCCATGTTTGTGATGCTTAATATTTCATTGCCTTGTTGTGTGTGTTGATGTGTATTGCACCTGCAAACAAATTTCTCCATGAGAGATAATAAAGTATTCTTGACTTGACTTGACAAGACTCCCTCCCAAGTCCCATTTAAGACCGTATTTTGGACGATTTTCAAGGTCTTAATAGTAAGGGAGGTACCAGTGTAGCATAATTCAAAAATGCATAATCGGGCACGATTCCATTCTCACCTCTCCCGATACATTTCAACGACAAAACAGATTCCCATAGCCTTGTGTTAAGGCAACAAGTTTTCAATGCCTCGCCTGATGAAATATGGATGCGTCCATCTATGACACCCATTCTTCTCCATTTAATCCTACACACAAAGCCTGTTCGAAAACCAAACGAGAAATTCTACCTCTAAGCCAAAAAAAGGGATTCTGAATTGATTTATTGAAACGCACCAAACAAAAAACTTTATTAATTTTAAAAGTGGTACTGGAAGTGGAACTGGAAGCAATAGAGCACAAACGAAACGAGAGAACAAAAAAGTGTGACAATGGAAATTCAACCTCTCTTGGACTTTGGAGATAAATTCTGAACTCATTAATATTTTAACACAATCGAAGCAAAGACTTGCCTGCACATGTATATTGAATGCAGCAGGTACATACCGTTTTCAAATTCAATAATGAAAAACAAATATTGGCCCCGGCATGAAAAGAACATTTAATGATCCTGCATTATTCATCCTGCATCATAGATCTATACATTCTGAATTGATTGATAATGCATTGTTAAAATAAAAGAATTAACAAAAACGATGTGTGGTAATACAGTGGAACCTCCCTTATAAGACCTTCAGAAATCATCCAAAATGAGGTCTTATAAGGGAGGTAATTGTAACACTTATACAGAAGGGCAATGTCTTAGAAAAGTAGGTCTTATTATAAGTTATAATATATGGGAGGGAGTCTTATAATGGGAGGTCTTATAAGGGAGGTTCCACTGTGTAGGAATCAGAATGATAGTGCACTACAAACTGAACATAAAATGTATACTAATGCACACACACTGACACAGTCACACTATGCATGCTTCATACTTTGGACTGCAGTGAAATTCAGTACTCGTTTATGCGTCTCCCGATGCATTTTGAATTGATTTCAAGAACAGCACATTTAATTAATCCACCTAGCTGCCCCTACCCCCTTGAAACTCCCCTCCACAATCCAATCCATCTCTATACCCCACTCCCCCATCCCCACCCTTCAATTGCAATCCCCTCCCCATCCCCCCCCCCCCCCCCCCTTCTTGAATTTCAATGCTCATTTCTCCAAATGCGATGCATAGTTCCTGTCAACAACACACACATGCACACACACACACACACAGTGACACACACACACACACACACAGAGTGACACACACACACACACAAAGGCTTTGCAAACATGGCCACGAGTTTTGATTGTCACGAAACACCCGATCATGCACATCAAATTTGCACAATTGATAGCGCTGAAATTCAAACCGGGGTGAAATGAAACCTATAATATATTTATTTTGTAAATGGACAGTCTGTTTGCCTAGATTTTCTTTAGTGTGGTGCTTTGGAGGCAAGTCTGTCAATTTCAATATATTTTATTGTTCAAAGTCGGTCCCTTTCCCTACCCCCACCCCCACTTGACTTTATTTCTCACACACACACACACACACACACACACACACCACACACACACACACACACACACACACACACACACACACACACACACACACACACACACACATAATAATAATAATATTGTAAATTTATAATGCACTTACCTCTAGATAAAATTATGAACCCAAGGTGTTTACAATTTGACAAATATTTAAAAATAGCAATAAAAGGCTTCATTAAAATGTCAAAAAATATTTACATAGCAGTTAGCACTCAATTCATAAAATAGGTGCATGCACACGCACACACAGACATAAACACTTTTCTACGCATCCTCCCACATGCGCAGTGATAACCACACCTATAAACACTTACAGTTATACACGCGAGCGCATGCGCATGCACACGCACACGCACACACAAACGTAGTCTCTCAGTCACCCCCATCACCCCTCGTCTCACACCCACCCACACCACACACATAAAACACACACACGCACACATAAATACATGCATAGGGAGGGAGAGAGGAGAGAGAGAGAGAGAGAGATAGAGAGAGAGAGAGAGAGAGAGAGAGAGAGAGAACAGAATCTGAATTTGTCAGTGTCAAAATTTGGGGTGATTTGACCCCTCATTTTGTAATCAGGTCATCTGACCCGAACCTTATGGTCAGAAAAATACGGTACCATATTTTTCATACTACAAGAATCGCACCTTACTCAGATACTGTAAGGCACACACAAATCATATAATAGAAAAGGCAAGGGAGAACAATGAACAAATGTTTTAAATAAATGTCTGTGAAAGGTGTGTGTCTGTGTGAAACACAAAACGAATCGGCCTTATCATACTCCAGAGAGAACGACCAGAGAGAGAGAGAGAGAGAGAGAGAGAGAGAGAGAGAGAGAGAGAGAGAGAGAGAGAGAGAATCGCTTCAAATTTGCTATGAGCCCTAACGAGAGGCGATGGCAGACGGCAACCAAGGTGGCAAGGTGACGATCATGGATACAAGTATCAATTAAAATAAATAGCCCTGTCAAAAGGGCGGTTTAGCAAATGTAGGGGCGCGAAACTTTGATATCCGCCGGACCTCTCGGCGCCCGTATCTCTTTTGTATTTCTGGACCTGATTGCCTTCTGCCTTAATTTGAAACACTTTCAAAAAGATTTCCTCCAGCCGTAGATGACCGGGGACTCATAATTGACAGGTGACTATCTAGTAGTACTTCTACCATGTTTGTGCCAGCAACCGGAAGCGAATCCATTCAGAAACGCGCGCGATATACGCCGCTTCACCTTTTCACAAATAACTCGGTGCCGTTTCATTAACCGAATCAGCTTCAAATTTGCTGTCAGGCTTGCTGTGGCCGGGGCAAAGACCTGGCAGCAAATGTGAAGAGGTGGCCGAATCGGGAGAGCGCGTCACTCTCAGAGCAGATTGCCCAACAGGGAAACGGGGCCTTATAACTCCGCCGATATTTTTAACCTTTTCACAAATAACTCTGCCGTTTCTTAACCGAATCGCTTCAAAGGCTTTTGGGGCAAACTCAGAGAATCGGGTTACCAGTACAGAGGCCTTATAACTACGCCGTTTCTTTACTAGGCGTTACCTAGGGTTACGTTACGGCGTTGCGCTAGTTTTACATAAAATTGGGATTCTTACTATATTTTTTGTCATATTATATTTATAAGGCGCAGTCTGCAGACCTGTTTACTCTACTCTTTTCGAGTAGCATTCTGTTCCATTTGGATCTCTACTACTCTTCAAAATTGAAAATAATGCTAGATTCTACTCATTTTCAGTGAACATTGTTTGATGGTTTAACCCTTTCACCGCCAGACATATTTCAGCCAAAGATTTCCAATAAATTTACCTGGATAGAGAACAAAATCCATCTGCAGTATTGGGGATTCTTCTGTGACAGACATAAAATAAGGTCTACCCCTTACCTCCCAAAACTATGACAATAGGGTCTTTGGATAGCAGACCCCAATTTGATGCCTTTTTAGCTACATGTGTGCTAAAAATCACTGTGGTGCTAAAATGCGACTTTGGCGGTGAAAGGGTTAATGAATAAAATTACACATTTCACACCAAAACTACTCATTTCATTTCATTTCTTAGCGGGCAGAAGGGTGATCACGGGAAGAGGAAAAGTCTGTGTCGTGCGAGTCAACCCTCTCCTGCTAGCAAAGTGAAATGAGTCGGTGAAATGCTAGTACTACTGTACAGTGTGTTCTGAAATTGTTCCTGAGCTTTAGAAGCTAAAATGTGGAAATAAGAGCATGTTTACAGTGGGCTGGTTTGCAGACCTGTCTACCTCTTCAGGTAGATGGTTCAAGTGCTTGGTTTGCTCTTCAGTCGGCTTTTTAGCACTCAAGTTAGAATCGATTAACACCGTTAACTAGAAACGCTCACACTACATGCACGCACGTATACACACACACACTGAGAATACACACACACAAATGACATACAATTGTATAACGTGTATGATGTTACACAAAAATAGTGAACTCAAACATACACACGCACACTTATACATACACACACACACACACATGTATACACACAAACACACACACACACAGTCACACACACACACACACACACACTGAAAACACACACACATGTATGCATACATGTACACAAATAGTGAACTCACACACACACATGATACACACACACACACTGAAAACACACACACATGCATACAAACATGTACACAAATAGTGAACTCACACACACACATGATACACACACACACTGAAAACATGCGCACACGCACACACACACACACACACACGCACACACACACACACCTCATACATGTGCCAAATGTTTTTACTGGAGGACCAAGGGTGGGGCATGTTTACTATTAATTTATTAATTAAGAGTAACTTGATCTTAACTCAGCAACAAAACACTTTGTTTTGAGATCATTGGTTTCTTAGATTTTTCAAATTGTCTGAATGCCACATCAGTTACAAAGGGTCAGCACAAAATAAAGCCTAAATTTGGTCAGTACAACACAACCTTTGCAATCTTCGTCTTCTTCTTCGTCAATCGTTCAGACAGTTTCTTGTCAATTCAATTGTGAGCGCAGATGCGTCATGCTGCCGTTATACGCCCAACGAAGAAATAGTCAGGCCCAGCAAGTCCGACTTCGGCTGGAGGAAATCTTCTTCAAAGTTTTTGGGGTTTTTTAAAGGCAGGAGAATGGACCGGTAAGGCAGAAAGATAGTAGATGACAGTAAGCAAAGGGAAAAGGCAGAGTCAAAGAGAGTGACAGATTAGAGGAAGCTACAATTACAAGCACAGAACTTCCAGAAGGTGGGGAACTATTGATACAAAAGACCCCCCGGTACCCCCACGGGGGAGACCTTTGCAATAAACAAGCACTTATTTAAATTCATTGACAAACAAACAAGTCATTTTAATCCAAGGTTTTAAAACAAAGTCCGGAATACACACCCCAGGGCTACCAATCATCCTGCAAAACAAGGGGTCCCAGGGACTCCTTCACTTACAGCACAGAGGGTCCTAGAGGAGGGATAGAGGGTCCCAGTGGCATTGCGAATGCTAAAAAGAATTCTTCTAGTGCATCCCTGGGACCCCCTGCACATTCTTTAAGACTAATAAGAGGGTCCTTTAGAATGTTAGTGCTTCATAGACCCCCAAATGGGGGTCCATGGGAGCCCTGCAGACCTGTTAGTACCAGGGCTCCCAGGGACCCCCATTTGGGGGTCTATAAAGCACTAAAATTCTACAGGACTCTGTAAAAAAATGTGCAGGGGGTCCCAGGGATGCATTAGAAAAATTATTTTTAGCAATCGCTATGCCACTGAGACCCTCTATCCCTCCTCTAGGACCCTCTATGCTGTAACTAGTGTAAGTGAAGGAGTCCCTGGGACCCCTTGTTTTGCGGGACGATTGGGAGCCCTGAGTACTCTATATACACTGTAAGTATATTCTAGGTTAGTAGGTATGTTCTTTTATTCAGTCTGCAAGGCTGAGAACAATATGACCAGTAACTGAGTTTTATAAGGTCTCACGAGCTCCTACTCTAACTCCTAGTACTAAATACAGCACAAGTGTTTAAGTCAAACACTACGATGAGTCAGCCAGTGATTTAAAGCGGGAAATGCACGCTACACCAGGATTCCTCACGCAATAAAACCTAGTAAAGGTCATATTTCTTTTTTTTTAAGTAGTAAGGAAAAAAAAAAATTTTAGTTATTTAAGTTAAGTATAAAATAATCATTAATTTATAATTTAATTATGTTCAAATTTTTTTTAAAACAAAACAAAAACCACACACACACACACACACACACACACACACACACACACACACAGAGAGAAATGGAGAGAGAGAGAGAGAGAGAGAGAGAGAGAGAGAGAGAGAGAGAGAGAGAGAGAGAGAGAGAGAGAGAGAGAGAGAGAGAGAGAGAGAGAGAGAGAGAGAGAAACAGATGGTTCATCATTCATATAGACACACACACACACATGTATACATTACATACATGTATACATTTCACACACAGAGAGAGAGAGAGAGAGAGACAGAGAGAGATGGAGAGAGAGAGAGAGAGAGAGAGAGACAGAGAGAGAGAGAGAGAGAGAGAGAGAGAGAGAGGGAGAGGGAGAGAGAGAGAGAGAGAGAGAGAGAGAGAGAGAGAGAGAGAGAGAGAGAGACAGAGAGAGCACAGGCTGACAGTGACACATTTATTTATAAACACAATGACAGACACATGTATATATATATACGACGATCTAGGCAAACAAACACACACACAATCGTGACAATGTGATACACAGTGACACACACACACATGTGACACACACATGTATACAGACACACACGTGACACACACACACACGCAAGTGATGCATACTGCACACACACAAAAACACAGTGACACTGACAGACAGACACGCACACACACACACTGGCAGAAACAGAAAGAGAGAGAGAGAGAGAGAGAAAGACAGACACTGAGACATGTAGACACACACACACTGACACACAACACATACACACACACAGTGACAGACAGACAGACAAACACACACACACAGACCTATGGACAGACGCACAGGCAGTCATACACACACACCTTTAATCTGCTGGTCACCAGAATTCAGAAAGGGGTCCCTGCCGCCTCTGGATCTGCTGGGATGCATGGTTCCTCAGGAAAACAGGGCAGGGGGAGGGAACTCAGGGGGCTAAGGGACCGGGGTGGGGACGTAGCCCTAGGCAGGCCTTGGGTGGTTGAGGAACTCAACAAGGATCACTTACGCCGTCTCTGTTTTCCCAAAGTGTTAAGGTTTCCCAGTCCTCCTGAAGCACACAATAAAACATGTCGACACTGATCAGTCTGGATCTAAGGTACTACAGTGGAACCTCCCTTATAGACCTTAAAAATGCATCCCAAATGAGGTCTTATAAGGGAAGTAAAATTACAAGTTTACAAAGAACAGCAATGTCTCAGAGAAGTAGACCTGTCTTATGTGGGAGGGAATCTTATAATGGGAGGTCTTATAAGGGAGGTTCCACTGTATTTAAATATGTGCAAAACACATTTTGCCTTTTCTCAGTGTTTTATTCCTGATAAGCAATGACAAAAAAAGGTCCTCTGTGTCTCTGAAAGCCATGACGGACATAAGGATAATGATGAAATAGAAACGGTATGACTATGACGGTATGAGACATGAAACAAAATGGAGATTTATAACAATGAGAAAGGATATTATGACTCATAATATGAGTGGTATAAACCATATATTCCTCTACTATTCACATTTCCATCAAATTATTGTCCAAGACAAAGACTGTTATTGTTAATGCTCTGGACACCAAAGCTTGAGCACTAGGTGTTAGGTGTAGAAGTGAGCAGTAGACTGGCATTTATTAGATAGGGCATGGTGCGGTCAAGGACAATCAACAAATTTAGAAAATCAAGGTTAAAAACATGACCGTCTTTAAAGTTAATACACTGTATTAATTTAATGTATTTTTAAAAAATCACATTTTTGAAAGTTCTGTAAATATCTATAGCATCAAAAACATGCCTGATTGATTTTTTGCATCTTTTAACTTTTCGCTCACATTTTTTTTTTTTAAATGACGTTTTCTTCACTCATAAACCCAAAGTTCACTGAATGTGAATGATACATGTGTGAATCTTGTCGTCAGGAAACACTGAAGACGCAATATGGCCGACTTCTTCAGGCAGCTGTCCAATCGCAGAACCTTGAAAAGTGTGGCCTGGCCTCACTCAATTAATAGTATATCCTGCGAGTCATTATCTCACTGATTGACAGTCATTAACTTGATTAAGCTATCCATGACGCCTGCCTGCCATCTACTGCCACTTTACTGATAAATGTCATTATTAAGAACTAAAGAAGGGCTGAGAAAACTAAACGTGCCATTGTTATTGTTAAATTATGTAAAATTAAAAAAAGGATGTCTGGAAGTGGAACAGACAGAACTTCTGAAGTTTTGTGATACTGTTATGTTATTTTATTTAACATATTAACTATGTAAACTGCACATTTTAAAATGAAAATTCAGGAAGAGGAGCCCAGAAAGAATAGGGGTAGATATGGGAAAGAGAGAGAGGGGGCAAACTGACGACTTGAACTTCAGTCGTCACTTCAAGTTGAAGTGAACAATAAATTATAATATGGTCCCATTGTCATTGATATACCGGTGTTCGATATACCAGGAACCCCAGTCATACAAGGCAAGATAAATGAAAAAAATCATGTGAATGACTCATTGACTGTGAGCACCTTTTACTAACCCTGTGAGTGTGAGTGTGACCTGTCTGCTTAATACAGTTCAAAGCAAAGTGAGACTACTGCAAGACAAAATAAGATTTAAATTTTGATTCGTTTGAAGAATCTGAACATTATTATTATATAAATAATAATATGCTTTGATTTGGGAGAATGCATGCCATTGATCAGCACAACACTGAAAGCAATGTCAATTCCTTATTAAAATGGCATTATAATATTAATATTGACTTATGAGACAAACTGAAAATGCTTTGTTCCTTTAAACTAAAGTTAACACATAATCTGATTTACTCATTTAATGATTTACTCAGTAAATAAATTACTCAATAACATACTCACTGACTCAGTATGAATGATAAGTATTGGTATTACTATTATTATTAATAACTCTTGCAGTTGCACAAAAGTCAAAACTACAAAAGTGAAACTGAAAGCATAACACAGTGATAACTATAATATTGACATGAGTATGTCAAAGTAATAAATCAATGAAACTGATTGACAATGGAATTGACTTTTAGCTTGCAAGAGGGAAGAACTGTAGTGTAAACATGTATTTTAAAATTAAATTTAAAAATAAAACATTCATTTTCGCCATTTTCAGAGTTTGGACAAGCAAAACGGCTTCTTACAGTCAACATCCTCTCTCTCCATGGCAAATTTCCAAAATCGGTTGGAAGTCAGCGTGTAGGAGAGGCACAAACGAAACAGGCACAGCACTGGAAGATGGTCACTGCTCAGAAAAACATGTTTCAACGGCTACCAAATCCGCCGCCATTGGAATGCGTTTCCGCTTTTCGGAAAGTCCAAGGGAGACAACGCTCCATCCAGCCACTAGACCCCAAAAAATCCGACAGTAGGCCTACGCATGGCTACTCGCAGACCGTCAACATGAACGTGATTCGCTGTGTGTAGGCTAAATAGGCCAACACCCGTGAGGTTTAAGCTAAGGATTAATCCTCTTTGTTTTTGCATACGTTTTGGCAGCGTGATTCTTTTTATTCGTCCAACTGATATATCTGGGCATCAATTTTTTGATTATGGTCCCGCTTACAACATTAATTGATTGACTTCCCTTGATTTTGACTGTGACTATCACTGTATCAGCTGTTTTAGACAATTTTCAGCTATCCACCTAATGTTCTCGCCTTCCAATGTCAACGTATCTTTCTTTTCGTTTCATGAAAATAACCATAGCCTAATCATAACCCTATCCTTTAAAAGTCATATCCAAACTTGCGTAAGTAAGGCTAATCAAATGATAGGTTTAATTAAAAGAACTTTTATTAATATTGACTACAACATTTTTTCAAAACTGTATAAAGCTTTAGTGAGGCCGCATGTAGAGTATGGCAATACAATATGGTACCCTAAGTATAAATATCAATCAAAAGCAATTGAGAAGGTTCAACGCAGGGCAACAAAATTGGTTAAGGGATGTAAAAGCATGACCTATGAAAATAGACTTTTGTATTTAAATTTATACTCACTTAAAGGAAGAAGGGTAAGGGGAGACCTTATTGAAGCACATAAGATATTCAATGACCTTGTTGATGTATCTTGGAATAACATATTTAAATCACCTCAATGCAGTACAACAAGAAATTCATACGGTAAAGTTTTTATTAAGCAATGTAAAACTAACACTAGAAAAAATTGTTTTACTAACAGAGTTGCTAATTGTTGAAATGATTTAACTTTTGATTTAAAATGTGCACCTAATGTTAATATATTCAAAAATCGTCTTCATAATTCTCCAAAATTAGTAAATGTATTTAGAAGCAGTGATTATTAATTTTTGTATTATAGGAAAATTCAACCGTAAAACCTTGACCGCTAAATAATATCAAATTGGTAATCGATGGGACTGCTAAAAAGCTTAACAGCTTGATTAGTCCCTATTCTACTACTACTACTATTACTACTACTACTACTACTACTACTACTACTACTACTACTACTACTACTATCCCTTTCCCGCGCAAGGCAGATTGAATTCATGTTGACGGTCTGCGAGTAGCCAGGCGTCTACCAAGCCCAAAGCATAATCAGAATCAGACTGTTGTCAGTCTCCAAAAAAAAAGTGTCTGGCTTCCAGACAGATAGACAGCTCCGTTGAGGGCTAGGCTATCATTTATATGCATCGACAGAGAAATGCATCGACAGAGAAACTATTACAAACGTTTAGCAGTTCCATCAACATTACTGAGGATGGGGTAAGGAAACTTCCCAGTCCAGAATTAGGCATTTTTATTTTGTTTGCTGCATCTGATATTTTTCTACTGGACCCAAGTAAATTCAAGTAGAATATGTGTGACAGCTGATTTTTGTCTGTACTGGGTTTCCCCCCCCTATCTTTTCTGCTTCTTTTTCTTTGGTCACCCCCTAAAGTGTGTGCATTTACTTCTATATAAAAAAAAGGCTTCCACAGAAGAAGAAGAACAACAACAACAAAAGAAGAAGAACAAAAAGAAGAAGAAGAAATTACTGAAGGAGTTTGACCCGGCTAAGCACCATGCAGGCCCTGACGGCATCAGTCCCAGGACTGATTTTCCCTGAACGCGTTCTTCAGTGCATACAGACATACACACAGAGACCCACACACATTTAATCAAACACACAGAAAACACATTATCACTGAAACCGCACACACACTTACAGCGGCACAAACATACATTTGTACAAACACGCGCGCGCACAGACATACACACACGCACTCACATTCACAAACTGACACGCGTGCACTGAATGGGTTATGAGGGCAGGGAACTCTGGTGGAGGTACCCCTATTGGGGTTCATTTTCAACAGGGCAGGACCTGGTACGCATTAGACGAGGGGGGGGGGGGGGGGGGGGGGGGGGGTTGTAAACAAGGGCGGGGGTCTGGGGCCGGCATACCCCCCCGGTGGGGTCCAGGGGCAACGCCCCTGGTGGGGGTCAGGGGACAACGCGCCCTGGTGGGGGTCAGGGGACAACGCCCCTGGTGGGGGTCAGGGGACAACGCCCCTGGTGGGGGTCAGGACAACGCCCCCTGAAGCTGAAACTTTTTTTTCAACGGTAAAGGTCAAGATGTGCCCCCCCCCCCCCCTACATTTCTCAGCTCTCCCCGCATTTTCATAATTATTCAACGAAGATAATTAGCTGAAAAGGTTTATAAAATGCAGCTTAATGCTCTCTTCTTCAAATTCCATCATGGAGAGCTGGTGATCAAACTCCATCAGAAGGCCTGTCTCCCTCCCCCCCCCCCCCCCCCCCCCCCCAACAAGATCAACTCGGCACCTGCATGCTGAGGCGTACCAACTGCCAGCATGCCGCGGGACTCAGTACCGTCAGAAGTCATTCTTCCCTCGGACCATTGCCGCGAGTGGAACGCTCTTCCACCGGTGGCAGTAACATCAGCCACCGGTGGAAGCCTTCAGGAACCAAATCTAACCCCCCTCCCCCTCTTCTCCCACCTCCTCACGTCCCTCCCCTTTCGTCCCCCTACTGTTCTCTTCGCATTCCCAGTCTGCCACTAGCCCCCCCCCCCCCCCCCCCCCCCCCCCTTCCTCACCCACCCACCCTTCAGCCAACAAAAGACTCCTCACACCATGGACGTGACCCTCTACCCCTGACTTGACTTGACTTTACTAAATGTATCCGCAGAGCCCCCCTTAGTACCATCAGAATCTTCGACACGACGGATGGTTAAAGCAGACTGTACAGTATCTTTGGTTAAAGGAAGAAGAAGGCTCAACATCAGCATGCGGTCAGGGGAAGAAACTCTTTAATTTTGTTTTGGCGCCAGTATTGCTCGAGCTACTTCCCTTGGAGAATTTATGGGACGTACCCAAACCCTTCGCCCTAGCCAAGTCTCCCCTTTCCCCACATCCGGTGTGTGTGTGTGTGTGTGTGTGTGTGTGTGTGTGTGTGTGTGTGTGTGTGTGTGTGTGTGTGTGTGTGTGTGTTCTTTAATTTAACATCTATCCACCTTACCCCCCCTCAAAAAAACAAAAAAAATAAGAAGAAAAAAAGTATGTGTATGTTTATGTGTAAGTGTATGTAATATTTTGAATGCACATCTGGGGAAGGGATGGGTACGAGTGTGTGAGGGTAAGTGGGTCTATGCATAGACACACACACACACACACACACACACACACACACACACACACACACACACACACGCACACACACACACACGCACACACACACACACACTTTTCACTAAGATTTCACTAACATTAGTTTGTCAAAGACCAATGTACCCCCCTCGCCCCGCCCCTCCCCCATGTATTTTGGTGATTTATATGTATACATTATAGACCCACTTACCCTCACACACTCCTACCGGGCGTACACATCCCTTCCCCGGATGTACATTCAAAATATCATAAACCAACCATTTGCATAAAGTAATAATAGGACTGCATGCATAACACACAATTAAAAGGAATAATATCACAAGCAAAATACATAATACATAAAACAAAGCTTAGATTATAAAAAACAAACCCACCAATACTGAATACTAGAACTGTGTGTGTGTGTGTGTGTGTGTGTGTGTGTGTGTGTGTGTGCGTGTGCGTGTGCGTGTGCGTGTGCGTGTGCGTGCACGTGAGTGTGTGACCAAAATGTATTCCACTTCATAGCGCCTAAGCCTCTGAACGAAACTTTGCAGCATTGTTTCTTTAATTGGGATGCCAAGATGCTGCACGTGCATAACATATCAATGTCTTGACCTTGACCTTGACGTATGACCTTGAAAACCTAAAATCTTTAACATGCATAAAATATGAAAGTCTTGACCTTGACCATGACGTAGGACCTTGAAAACCTAAAATCTTTAACATGCATAAAATATGAGTCTTGACCTTGACGTATGACCTTGAAAACCTAAAATCTTTAGCATGCATAAAATATGAAAGTCTTGACCTTGACCTTGACGTATGACCTTGAAAACCTAAAATCTTTAACATGCATAAAATATCAAAGTCTTGACCTTGACGTATGACCTTGAAAACCTAAAATCTTTAAGGGGCCATGCATATATTATTCTGGCTACACCACTGGAGTTACACAGTCTTCAAACTTGGCATGCAGGTGCATTTGCTTGTGACGATTCTGATGAAGGGGTACTGGTCAAGGTCAAGGACATTGATAGACCTTCAAAGTGGCTGGGGTCTAAAACTTGTTGTTTTAGTCATATTTTCCACATTTTTCTTGACAGAAGTGATCCAGATTTTCTCTGTGTGTGTGTGTGTGTGCGCGCGTGGGGGAGCTGTTGCTGGTAACTGTTGTGGTGTTCTCAAAATGGATTTGTTCTAAAAATGTCTGCACAAGTGCGAAATTATTTTTTGTGTATTTGACGGTTTCAGGTTAGGGATAGGTTTACAATTTAGTGTTGAATAGACAAAAGATAAAATTTGTTAGTACATCGATCATGATCGATTTCGCATATGCGCACATTTTCAGAACTGGGACTACGTTTCAATGGCGTTGCCATCTTGCTTACAGACCTATTATACTTACGCTCCTTCGGATTTTAAAGGCGTCCAAGAATATTTTTTTTGGGACGCCGTCTAAAGAATTTTTATCTCAAGTATTTTTCAATTGTAACATTTAGGAATGAATGAAAAATGGTGTTTTACGTCCTCTCGGTCTGGAACAGACACATATGGGACATTTGTGGATACAAAGATGGTGGGAACGATACTGGAGGCAATGCCCGGAGGCAGTGCAACTTCAGTAAAGTCCCGATTTTTTAACTATACAGATAGGTGTAGCGGTAACCACGCCTCGGTTAAACCTCATTTTTATAAAACGATCTTTATTCAAAACAACATGTTACAAAATGTACACATGCACATACAAGCAGAACAAGCCATCATCAAAGGACCACTCTCTTGCATTCATGCTCCTCAACCAGCCCGATCATGAAAAACAAAACTTGTAGGCTACATATTGTGCGTAAATATGGTACCGCCACGCTCAAATATTGCGCTATAACATTTAGGTTAACAGAGAGAAAATGGAGTTTTACGTCCTCTTGGTCTGAATCAGACACATATGGGACATTTGTAAATACAAAGATGGTGGGAACAATACTGGAGGCAATACCCGGAGGCAGTGCAACTCCAGTAAAGTCCATATTTTTTGAAAACAATACAGATAGGTGTAGTGGTAACCACACCTCAGTTAAACCTCATCGGCTATGGTACCGCCACAAGATATAGTATTATATAATGAGGCTAATGATTGTAACATTTGGGTTAACGACACGAAAATGGTGTTTTACGTCCTCTCGGTCTGAATCAGACACATATGGGACATTTGTAAATACAAATATGGTTGGAACAATACTGGAGGCAATGCCCGGAGGCAGTACGAAACCAGTAAAGTCCCGATTTTTTAAATTAGTACAGATAGCTGTAGCGGTGACCACGCCTCGGTTAAACCTCATCGGCTATGGCACCGCCACAAGTAGTAGGTGAACTGCGACCAAAAAATAAGAAAATAATGCTTTACTTTAATATTATTCTTTACGTCCTCTCGGCCGAAGCCATAATGGAGGCTACTCCTTATATTTTAAAGATTTATATATGTACGAAATTCATTTTTCTGTGGCGGTACCATAGCCGATGAGGTTTAACCGAGGCGTGGTTACTGCTACACATATCTGCCTCCAGTATTGTTCCCACCAAATGCCCCACATGGTCGAAAGACCTCAGAGGGCGTAAAATCCTATTTTCACTCCTTATATTTGATGCCAGTTGTAGTGCTTAATTGTGTAGTAGATTATATTCTTGTGATGGTACCATAGCCAATGAGGTTTAACCGAGGCGTGGTTACTGCTACACATATCTGTATTATTAAAAAACGGGACTTTACTGGTTAAGCACTGCCTCCGGGTATTGCCTCCAGTATTGCTCCCACCATCTTTACAAATGCCCCACATGGCCGAAAGGCCGAAGAGGGCGTAAAATCCTATTTTCCTCGTGGCGGTACCATAGCCGATGAGGTTTAGCCGAGGCGTTGCTACACCTATCTGTTTGTTAAAAACTCGGGACTTTACTGGTGTTGCACTGCCTCTGGGCATTGCAGCCAGTATTGTTCCCACCATCTTTGCACAAATGTCCATATATGTGTCTATGACCGAGAGGACGTAAAGCACCATTTTTCATTCATATAATTATAAAGAATCTCAATAATGAAATCATTCTTCTTTTTTTTTTATTATAGTAGATGAAATAATGTATATTCTCCATACCCCTGTATGTTACCGTGCTTTTTACTGACAACCATACACATTTTAAACCCACCCCTATTTCTCAACGGGACTCACGTCAAGAGTTATATCCCTTAATAATTTGTTGTTGACACTTTTAGGAGATTTGTTCTTTTAGTAACGCGGTTTTAGTCCTTCCTAAGAAATGAATATGTTTAAAATAATGTTACAGGATTACGTAATTCTTGTTATAGGATCACGCAAAAGCTAATCACTCCCACCATCTTTATCTCTATAAATGTCCCATATGTTTAGCAAACTTTGGAAAAGATAGCAATTATGGTCCCCAAAGGCTAACTATAAAGTGCAAGTGCTCGGTTGGGGGTTGGTCTGGGGGGCGAAGAGACCCTTTGGACGAGAGTGCAGATACACCCTGGGCAAGGCATCTCCCATAAATGAAATAAATAAACAACTTAGAGCGACAGAGAATCATTATCTCGACGCTTGTCAAATAATAGATTGTTTGTTTGACCCTTAATAAAAATCGGGCTAAAAACACCTTTGAAAGATACACATGTGTACATTTTGTAAGCTGAGCAGATAAATCAATGTGTAAAGCTGTATAATTAGGACAAATCATTCGATACACACTTTTCATTACAAAATATCAATTTTTTAAAAAGTTATTATTTTATTACGGAATTACTATTGCGTTGTTTTGATAACTTTAGCAATATGTTGAAGCAAAATAACGTTTTATATTGATTTGATAAGGGAGGCTACTCTTTCTCTTTGCTAATTTATTTTTGCTTTTCTTCTTCTTCTTTCAAATACGTCGTTACAATCCAGTAGTCTGGCATAACTGAGACGGGGAGAGATTGCGCAGAGGCGGTTTATTGATGTTGGGTTGATTAATAGCTGTGGCTTGGACGGTGCTGTTATTCAGATGGTTCCACTCTGTCGGTGCTCTGACAAAGAAAGAGCGTTTTTTTTAAACTGGTCGGTGTTTGAGGAGGGAACTTTAATTGCTTTGTTGTTGCTTCTAACTGAAGATCTGATTGGGTTCGACGAGTAAGGAAGTCTAGATCTGATCAGTCTGCTCGATTTGTGATAAGTGATGAAGTCTTCAGGGGGTAAGGCCGGTACTAACCCCTCAACCATTGTGTAGAGCATGGTCAGGCTTCTGTTTCTGATTTTGTCTGGATACATCGCAGACGCCACTTCTGACGACTAAATCTTTTCATTTCCATTACTCCCACCTTCCGTGCTTTTTAGCTCATTTTACTTATTCATTATATTTATCATCATCTTCTTCATCATTATCATTGTTGTTGTTGTAATGATCGTCCACTTAACTCTCTTAATGCATACGTTTATCCACTTGCACACACACACATACTGACACACACTGATATTCATGCGCATGCGCACACACGCATGCACACACACACACACGTACACTCTCCCACACATACACCAGCTTCTCACAGTATGAAATATCAATTAAATATAAACACGAGAATGACATTTTTTGTGTTTTTTGTAATTCTTTCTCAGACAAGATTTTTTTTATTAACATTAGGGGGGGGGGGGGGGGGGGGGACAAACTGAATGGCGTCTCAACAATGTTGCATTTATGTACCCCAAGTCACTTTGTGTGAGTGTGTATGTCTCAACAATGTAGGCGAAAATTCTTGTTTTCAATATTTGAGTGCAACAGAGTGTAAATATCATTGCTTTTTCCCAGTTAATACATGTATTTTATATCCTTAAGATTTTCTACTTACCCTTCTGTTTAGTGGCAATTAAACAAATGTGTCACAATAATGTATGGTCCAGCCAATGGTCACAAAAAAATAACGGACCATTTACGTGTGTGTGTGTGCGTGCGTGCGTGCGTGAGAGAGAGTTGCTTTGTATATGCGCTGTTGCTGGCACTCTTGAATGCTGTTTTTGTTGTCTGTTGGTGAATAATTGATTGTAAAGCGCTTTGGGCTCATCTGAGGTAAAGCGCTATATAAATGTACTATTATTATTATTAAACTTTGGAAAAGATAAAACATGTAGCGATTATGTTAACAAAGATGGTGGGAACGATACTGTAGGGAAGTGGGGTTCAAGTGTAACCGTGGTGGGGGTGGGTCAGTCTTGGGGGACGAAGAGATCCTTTGACCGAGAGAGTGGGTAGGTACCCTGGGCAAAGCATCTCCACTAAACTTTGAAGCAGTTAAAACCGCAGAGCGTCAGAGAATCATCATCTCGACGCTCGTTAAAGAATGATAACATTTGACTTATGATTCTATATTAATGCTCTAAAAACCGGTCTAAAAACACCTTTGAAAGATACACATGTGTACATTTTGTAACCTGAGCAGATAAATCAATGTGTAAAGCTGTATAAACAGGACAAATCATTCGATACACACATTTTATGACAAAATATCAATTTGTTGAAACGTAATTATTTTATTACGGAATCACTATTGCGTTGTTTTGAGAACTTTAGCAATATGTTTGAGGCAAAATAACCTCTTATATTGATTTGGGAAGGGAGGCTACTCTTTTTCTTTGCTAATTTATTTGTGCTCTTCTTCTTCTTCTTCTTCTTCCGCAGAGGCGTGTTTATTGATGTTGGTTGATTAATAGCTGTCTTTTGAAGGCCTCGTTGGCTTGGACGGTGCTGTTATTCAGATGGTTCCACTCTGTTGGTGTTCTAACAAAGAAAGAGTTGTTGAACTGGTCGGTGTTTGAGGAGGGAACTTTTATTGCTTTGTTGTTGTTTCTAACTGAAGATCTGATTGGGTTCGACGAGTAAGGAAGTCCGGATCTTTATCATCTTATCAGTCTGCTCGATTTGTGATAAGTGATGAAGTCTTCAGCCACTCGACTCTGTAGAGCATGGTCAGGCTTCTGTTTCTGATTCTGTCTGGATACATCGCAGACGCCACTTCTGACGACTAAATCTGTTCTTTTCCATTAGTCCCACTTTCCCTGCTTTTTAACTACTTCACCCCCCAAAATGCAGCAGAATCTTCTACCTGAGGCGAAGAAGAATAAGAAAGTGAGATCATGAGGCAAGTCTACCCTATAGTCAGTTAAATTAAAGCTTCATGATGGTTCTACTGATGTGTTGTCATATCATCATCATCATCATCATCATCATCATCATCATCATCATCATCTTCATCATTTCTGTTTTTCTTATTATTACTAATATGATTAGTATTGGTAGTGGTGGTGATTCTCATTTTACTTATTCATTATATGTATCATCATCTTCATCATTATCATTGTTGTTGTTGTAGTGATTGTCCACTTAACTCTCTTAATGCATACGTTTATCCACTTGCACACACACATACTGACACACACACACACACACACACACACACACACACACACACACACACACACACACACACACACACACACTCTCTCTCTCTCTCTCTCTCTCTCTCTCTCTCTCTCTCTCTCTCTCTCTCTCTCTCTCTCTCTCTCTCTCTCTCTCTCTCTCTCCCACACACATACATAAGTCGACCATTGATATCATGCACACACAAAAATTATTTGTAATCATCTTCTTCTTCTTCTTCTTCTTCTTCTTCTTCTTCTTCTTCTTCTTCTTCTTCTTCTTCTTCTTCTTCTTCTTCTTCTTCTTCTTCTGTGGTGGTAACCAACTTCCTTATATAGAAGTAACTGTACAAAATTAAATGGCTTCGACGAAATTACTTTCAATCATAATTCGTGTGAGAATTTAAACTTGCCCAGATGATTGATGTTTATTCTCACAGTGTGTATATACACGTGCATGCGCACACACGCATATATACATGTACACGCGTGTGCACGCACGCGCACACACACACACACACACACACACACACACACACACACACACCGTCACACACACACACACACACACACACACACACACACACACACACACACACACACACACACACACACACACACACACACACACACACACACACACACACCAGCTTCACACAGTATGAAGTATCGATTAAATATAAACAATGACATTTATTAATTTGGTTGTAGACATACATTTATGATACTCTAACAATAAACATACATTGTAATATAACAAAAGCCTTGTATATAATACTAGCGAGAGAGAGAGAGAGAGAGAGAGAGAGAGAGAGAGAGAGAGAGAGAGAGAGAGAGAGAGAGAGAGAGAGAGAGAGAGAGAGAGAGAGAGAGAGAGAGAGGCTAAGTCAATAATTGACGTAATCAAATAATACACTAATCATAATAAGTCATAAGTCATGTCATAAGTTTCTTTATTGTCCATTGGCATTGTACAACGCACATGGAAACTTGTCTTCCACCGTGTAACATAAAATTGTTAAATAAAAGTATGAAACATAAATTTACATTAACAAAATAGACTATGTAACTCTCACACCACACCCAATCATTCCTCCACTCTCCGCTATCTTGCTCACTCATCATGCAACCCTCCACCACTTCCACCTTCATTTTTAACCCTTTTCTCTCTTTTTTTTCTTCCTTTCCTCCTTTTTTCATTATTCCTTTTCTCTCCCCCCCTTTCCCCCCTTTTTCCTCCCCCCCTTTAATTTAATTTTTATATTTTTAGGTAGGCTTTTTCTCGCTCTCTTTCATCCTATTGTCTGTGTGGCTGACTAAGATGGACGTTTCCAAGAGCCTTAAGTGTTGTTATTTGATACAAAAATGTCTGGGTTTCTGTGTGACCTAGTGTTTGGTGTACTGACACATTCATACTGTGTGAAGCTGGTGTATGTGTGGGAGAGAGAGTGTGTGTGTGTGCGTGCGCGCGCACGCGCGCGCGCGCGTGTGTGTGTGTGTGTGTGCGTGCGTGCGTGTGCGTGCGTGCGCATGCGTGTACATGTATATATGCGTGTGTGCGCATGCACTGACATGCATATGCACACTGTGAGAATAAACATCAATCATCTCGGCAAGTTTAAATCCTCACACGAATTATGATTGAAAGTAATTTCGTCGAAGCCATTTAATTTTGTACAATTACTTCTATATAAGGAAGTTGGTTACCACCACAGAAGAAGAAGAAGAAGAAAAAGAAGAAGAAGAAGAAGAAGAAGAAGAAGAAGAAGAAGATCACAAATTTTTTTTGTGTGTGCATGATATCAATGGTCGACTTATGGCGATTATTTGCCCGCCAGGGGGCAGTCAATCCACTAGGGGCATATCACGCGATTTTCTTAGTTGGGTGTAGTGAGAGAGAGAGAGAGAGAGAGAGAGAGAGAGAGAGAGAGAGAGAGAGAGAGAGAGAGAGAGAGAGAGGGGGTGGGACTCATCCCCCTCTCTCTCTTTCTTTATCCCCAACTAAGAATATAGAGAGGATTAGCCCCACTCGAGCGTTATGCCCCCTGGTGGTAAAAAAACACACCCCGCTAAGTCGCTCTTTAAAATAAACTTGAGCTAAAACTGGAACCGCTACGTTTTTTTAAATTTTGTTGTTGTAGTAATTACAATCATACAAGCATGTACTACTTTAATAATGAGCACTACACATTGTACATAGACTGAAGAAGGGAAACATAGGGCCCAAAGGAATAGCGAAAGAGAAAAGAATGCCAAATGAACTGTAGTATACAGGCCCTAATGAAGACCTTGAAACAATTCAAATGGTCGTGTAAAGTGTAATGACACCTTTTCTGTAACTGTTCATAAAAAAGAAAACAAACAAAACATGTGCAACGCCGCCGAGAGGCTGCAAAGTCCCCTCGCAGCATCGCCGAGCTACTCCGAAATCGGAATGTGTCGGCTGTACACATACATAAAAACGCATAAAAACAGCACGTAACTACATAAAAACGCATCAAAACAGCACGTAACTGAATAGTTTTTTTTTATATATAGCCTTGGGGTTCGGACCCCTGGCGCGACCTTGACCTTAATGTAAAACTAAATACATCAGTGGATAGCTTGCATCTTGGCAAACTAGTATACCAAATTTGATGATGATAGACTGAATAGTTTTTGAGAAAAACGGCGGGCCTGTGACACAAAGGGCCTAGGGCACAGCGGGTAATGTAAAACTAAATACATCAGTTGATAGCTTGCATCTTGGCAAACTAGTATACCAAATGTGATGATGATAGACTGAATAGTTTTTAAGAAAAACGGACGAATAGCCGGACGGACGGACGGACGGACGGAGGCACGCCGGAGGCACGGACGGATCAGACAGAAACAATAGCTCCTCGAACCTTCGGCTCGGAGACTAAAAATCATTAAAAAGCCGTTCCCAGTTTAAGTAATGAAAGAATACAGTAATCCCCCATAGATAATATAACTACACCCCCCCCCCCCCCTCTTTTTCTCTCTCTTCTTGAAAATAAAGCTAACTGTCACATTTTATTCACGCAGTGGCATACATTAATGCATAATTGTTTTACCGTAAAATTAATAACGCGTTCGAGAGACGCAAACCCCCCGTTTCTGAAAATTTAAATTAAGGCGAAGAAGAAAAATAGTGTTTTAGGGGAAGACGGGGTAAAAAGCGCATGGGCGGGTAAGAAGCCCACCCCAATTATCTCATGAAATGAAGCAAATTTCAGTCTCATTTTGCCCATGAGACGAGCGTTATTTCATGAGATAATTGGGGTGGGCTTCTTACCCGCCCATGCGCTTTTTACCCCGTCTTCCCCTACGTCCTCTCGGTCTGGAACAGACATATGGGACATTTGCAAATACAAAGATGGTGGGGGAACGATACTGACTGGAGGCAATGCCCGGAGGCAGTGCAGCTCCAGTAAAGTCCCAATTTTTTAACAATGCAGATAGGTCGGTAACCACGCCTCGGCTAAATCTCATCGGCTATGGTACCGCCACAATAATTAGTATAATAAGTTAAAAAAAATTAAGGCGAAACAAAACTTATAGGGGAAGACGGGGTAAAAAGCGCATGGGCGGGTAAGAAGCCCACCCCAATTATTTCATGAAATGAAGCAAATTTTAGTCTCATTTTGCCCATGAGACGAGCGTTAATGTCTAGCATTCGTCTCATGGGCAAATTTGACTGAAATTTTCTTTATTTCATGAGATAATTGGGGTGGGCTTCTTACCCACCCATGCGCTTTTTACCCCGTCTTCCCCTAAGTATCGTGATTTAGCGGCAAGTAAAGAGACCGACCTACGTATCCTATTCAGTTTAGTCGTATTTCTATCCAACTGTGAGGCATGATTCCGGTGAAATGCTAT
>CM065705.1:40575572-40583072 GCA_017654935.2 Phymorhynchus buccinoides | reverse complement strand
CAATCAAACCTAATCTTATATGCACACGCATGTTGCAGCGGACGAACATTTTTTAAGTAAAGATGATACAGTTTGCAAACATAATATAGTAAAAGTCATACACACAAGCATTCCCTACGTATTCATTTAATAGTGCATACATTTATAATTTATATTGTAAAAATTGAGTTTAGTCTGACACAATTTCGCTTTAGTGGTGAGTAATTTCAACAGACTCAAGTATTGTGAACGTCATGTACAGTAACAGGGTGATGGAGGGGGATGGAGGGAGGGACAACAGAGAGAGGGAAGAGAGAGAGAGAGAGAGAGAGAGAGAGAGAGAGAGAGAGAGAGAGAGAGAGAGAGAGAGAGAGAGAGAGAGAGAGAGAGAGAGAGAGAGAGAGAGAGAGAATATCAAAGTAGTTTATTCATTAAGTGGGTCTTCATTAGCTTGTTGAAAGTTGATGGTCTTTTGATTGTCTTCAAGTAAGCTGGCAGGTTATTCCAGTAGGTTGCGCCACTATACGTTAGACTGGCTTTAAATAGGTCTAGTCGTGGAGTTGGAATTATCAATTTTTGTAAATGCCTGTAACTGTTGATCGAAAAGCGGTCTATCAAAGACTGAGGAGCATTTCCGGTCATAATTTTGTGCATCATCACTGCTTTATTGTGTTCCAACTGAGATTTAAAAGGTAAAATATCAACAGCTTTGTAATCACTGGTCGTAAGTGAAGTTGATTTGAGGAGTACCAGTTTAACAGCTCGTTTATGCAGTCTAACGAGATGTTTTAAAACATTTGCGCTTGCTGAATCCCACAAAGTAGATGCATAGTTGATAAGGGAATTAATATGTGCATAGAAGAATTGCTTCCTAGCATTTATATCAAGGAAGTGTTTAATTTTCGATAACTGGAAGATTCTTTGGGATATCTTTTTGCTTAATAATTCAATATGTTCTGACCATGACAGTTTATTGTCAATCATTAGTCCAAGGACTTTGAGAGAATTAACTTCCTCGATTCTTTGGCCGGATATGTAAATAGGTAATGAAGTAAATGACTGATGTTGGCGTTTTTGGCGCGTTGTTAGACACATATACTTAGTTTTAGTTGGATTCATTAGCATATGGTTTAGTTCAGCCCATCGTTTCAACTGTTCTACATTTTCTTGGACGTTTGATGACAAAACAGGTAAGGAATGATGACTTGACTGCACTGAGCTATCATCTGCAAAGAGATTGCATTTATCTTTAACAAATAGAGGCAAATCATTAATGTATAATAGGAACAACAGTGGACCTAAAACTGAGCCCTGTGGAACACCATAATTATTTGGGAGAGGAGAAGACTGGTAAAGACCAGTGCATACCGCTTGCTGCCTATTTGATAAAAATGAATCAAATAACTCGTACATTTGGTTTCCTATTCTGTAAACGCATAATTTCCTCATGAGTAGTGAGTGGTTGATAACATCAAATGCCTTTGCAAAGTCAGCAAAGATGATTCCAGTGTATTGATTGTTGTTTATATTTGTGAGCCATTCATCAACCATGTTAACTAGAGCTGTGTGGCATGAGTGTTTCTGCCTAAAGCCTGATTGCCTCGGATGTAAAAGATCATACTTTTCCAAGTGCTGTAGTAGATGCTTATGGATGTGTTTTTCTAGGGGTTTGGACAGAATAGATAGTATGGATATTGGCCTATAGTTGGAAGGGTCCTTCTCGTCACCGGATTTATAAAGAGGGATGATTTTGGCATTTTTAAGCTGAGTGGGAAAGTAACTTCTATCTATACATAAATTGTATATATAGGTTAGAGTGTCGGCAATGACAGGGGCGGCAAGTTTAAGTATAATCCCATCAAGTCCGTCCGTGTCCTTTGATGCGGATTGTTTCAATTGCATGAGAGCAGTATGTACTTCGTATAGCGTTAGTAGTGGAAGAGAAAGTGTAGACTGAATGTTTTTGGATGAACAGAATTCTTTCAAAGGTTTTAGGTCATTTTCTTTCCAAGCATCATTTTGTATTAGGTTTTCCGCAGTTGATACAAAGTGCTGATTTAATAAGTTAGGAGAGGGGATGTTTGACTTAGTTGATTTCTTAACGTAATTTTTGTTTGTTAAGGTATTAATAGCTTTCCATACTTGTTTAGGGTTTTTGTCTAATAATATATCTCTAAAATATTTCTGTTTAGCAGCACGTTTCATTGTGTTAACAAGGTTGCGCTGCGCACTAGCCCTCGGATCTTTGGTTGCCTTATAAAAATCTCTAAGATAAGAAGCTTGATCAATGTCGTCTGTTATCCATGGTGGTTTAGGTTTATTTTTTACACGTTTTATTCTAAATGGGGCATTCTTATTATAAACATCACAAAATGTTTTTTATCCAATAATCTAAGGCTTCCTCTGGGTGACTGTATTGATATACGTTGGATAAACCGGAATTAAGCAAGTCTGAGAGAAATTTGTCTTTATTAAAATGCTTAAAACACCTATACCTGATTGTTTTGTGCCCTACTTGGGGAATTTTTGTTCCTTTCTTTATCCAGGTTAGGCACACGGGATAGTGGTCACTACAATTAAGGACTGGGGAGCATACTTCTGCTATGTTGGTCGTAGATGATACATAAATATGATCGATGATTGTGCTCGAAGCGTCAGTCACGCGTGTTGGTCGATCAATAAGTTGATGAAAATTGTATGATTCATAAAGTTTCACCCACTGTGTTTGATGTTTATAAAGGTCAATATTAAAATCTCCTAGTAATATTGTTTCATTTCCTTCCAGTACTGCTGCATCCATCATTACAGCGAAATTGTCGTACCAGTCGTTTCTTTCGGTGGGATTTCTGTATAAAAAGCAGATTAATAAAGGTTTAGAGTGCTTTAGCTTAATTTCAATCCATAATGATTCTGTGTGGTATTGTTCAAGTTTCGAAATTCTGTTAACTGTAAGCGTTTGCGAGTAATAGAGCAGAAGGCCCGTTTCTTTCTTTTTTTTATGGGATCACAACGTATAAAATCGTACCCCGGTATGCATAAATCCGAATCTGGCATTTGTTCACGCAGTCTAGATTCTGAAAAACAGAACGCGTGAAAATTATTGCCGTTATTGTCTAAAATAGCTGCTATGTCGTCCAGTTTATTGTATGCACTATTAATATTCAGATGGCCAATACGTAGGCCTTCTTTAGAGGGCCACGCGTCTTTAGTTTGGAACATAGCCATGACAAATGGTAAAACAAAGCAATAATAATCCAATCAAAACAAAAATGTAATAAAAAACAAAAACACACGACTTAAAACATCAAATCTAAAGCAAAGGAAAAAGAAACCACACCCTTAATTTACACCAACAAATGTAATGTCAAAAAATTAAAGCAGGAAAAGGATACACACACACACTTATGAAGCACACACAATGACCAGAAAATATATAAAAGAAGAAAAAGACAATAATAGACAAGTATAGACAATGTCCACAGATAAATTTTCAATGCTTTTTCACGAACAAAGAATCAAAATAAAACGGGAAAGGGAAGTTAAATTGAATCGAGTGGTGGGAAATCCACGTACACAGCGATACGACAATCTGTATAACAAGTTTTGAGCATTCAAATTTCACTTGTTATTTAAGAGTCACTTTGCACTTTTATTATTTGAATAAACTAATGGGGAGTCACACGTATACACCGATAAGACAGTCCGTATACAAGTTTTGAGCATTCAAATTTCACTTGTAATTCAAGAGTCACTTTGCACTTTTATTATTTGAATAAACAAATATGAAGTCACTTTGAATGATTCAACCAGTCACGTAGCACTTTTGTTATTAAGATGTCCTTCTGCGCGTTTGTTATTTGAACAAACTATTAAGAAGTCACTTCGAATGACTTAATCCGTCACTTTAAACTATTATTATTTAATATCAAAGTGAATCCAAAGACTTCAGCACTAGGTCTACATAAGGGAGAGCATAGCAAGAGCATTAGAGCTTTAGAGCTTTTGCTTATATGCACACCGGCTTGATAGCTCTCTCTCTCTCTCTCTCTCTCTTCTCTCTCTCTCTCTCCCCCCCCTCCTCTCCCCCCCCCCCCCCCCCCCCAACTAAGAGAGAGAGAGAGAGAGTAGAGAGAAGAGAGAGAGAGAGAGAGAGAGAGTGTGAGAGAGAGAGAGAGAGAGAGAGAGAGAGAAGAGAGAGCGAGAGAGAGAGAGAGAGAGAGGAGAGAGAGAGAGAGAGAGAGAGAGAGAGAGAGAGATCAAGCCCGAGTGTGCATATAAGCAAAAGCTCTAATGCTTGCTTGCTGATCGAAAATGAAGTGATGCCAGATCAACGAATGGTGGATTTCATTAATATACAATGAGCAGCTAAGGACGCGCATTTTACCGCCAGGGGGCAGTCAAACCAGTAGGGGCTTAGCGCGCGACATTCTTAGTTGGGCGTAGTGAGAGAGAGAGAGAGAGAGAGAGAGAGAGAGAGAGAGAAACGCCTTGGGGGAAGAGAGGTGTGGACGAGGAGAGAGAGAGAGAGAGAGAGAGAGAGAGAGAGAGAGTCCGAGAGAGAGAGAGGGAGTGACTCCTCTCTCTCTCTCTCTCTCTCTCTCTCTCTCTCTCTCTCTCTCTCTCTCTCTCTCTCTCTCTCTCTCTCTCCCCCCCCCAACTAAGAATATAGAGAGGATTAGCCCCACTCGAGCGCTATGCCACCTGGCGGTCAAATTGGCGAGCTAGGTTAACCATGAAATTATAACGCGTTAGCGCCGGATACGCCCTCCGTACGTCATGGAAAATATAAAAGCACGAATCCTCAGTACCAGCAAGGCCTTGATCTTTAGCATCAGCTTAATCTTGAGCAGAATATTAATTACACGGCTAACACTTTGCTACCTCCAGATTTTGGTCATATTCATACAGGAGTACTTGCTCGCTCGACCCCCCCCCCCCACCCCGGACCCCCCCCCCCCCCCCCCCCCCCCCCCCCCCCGACTGATATTTCGTAAAAAAAAACCGAAGAAAGCGTTTATGACTTAAAAGTCATCATTATCATTAAGGTCAAAAAACATATGAATCATCATCATCATCGTCGACATAACACACAGACAATAGGATGAAAGAGAGCGGGAAAAAGCCTACCTAAAAATAATTTAAAAAAAAAAATAAAAAGGGGGGGGGGGGGGGGTAGAAAAGAAAAAAAAAGTGGTAGGAAAAAAAAGGGGGAGGGGAGGGGAAAAGGAACAAAGAAAAGAAAGGGTTAAAAATGAAGGCGGAAGTGGTGGTGGGTTGCATGCTTTTCCATGACGTTGTACAGTGAGCAAGATAGCGGACTTAATGACTTATGGAGCGGATGAATGATTGGGTACAAGAGTGGTGATGTGTGAGAGTTACATATTTGTTAATGTAAATTTATGTTTCATACTTTTATGTAATATTTTTAGCTTACACGGTGGAAGACAAGTTTCCATGTGCGTTTGTACAATGCCAATGGACAATAAAGAAACTTATGACTTATGACTTATGACTATAATATCAGTGTTTCCCATATAAGGATAAATTGTGAGGGTCCCATGGACCCTCTGTGCAACATTTTAAGGGTCCTTTTCAAAATGTTAAGGGTCCCGAAGCAACATTAAAAAATCTACAGTCCTGTAAATTATGCAAAACACACAAGCTACATGCATACGGTACCTTGTCATAGAGAACACTTCTGTTGTGACTAAGTGAGAGATTAAACTTGGCCTATGAAAAGTGTGTGCGTCCCTGAGATGCACAGTGCTGAAATGAAAGAGTCCCTTCCTGATTTTAGTGCTTCAGGGACGCACAAATGTGCTTTATGGGAAACACTGAATATTGAGCACGTGAAAACGACAGAAAACAAAACGATGCAAAACTAAAGGATGGATAAAAAATATTATAAATAAAAACCAAACTAAAGCTGAAAAGCCCCCCCAAAAAAAAACCCCCCCACCCAAAAAAACAAAAACAAAAAACAAACAAACAAACACTGTTATAACATCTCTAGAAGACAGAAAGAGGGCGAAAGAAAGCCTATGGGAAAAAACAAAACAAAACCAAGCAAAGCAAAATAAAACAAAACAAAAAACGGGCATAAACCTCTAGGTGGTGAAGACTGGATAAAAAGCCCATAGGCGGGTAAGAAGCCCATGCCAATTATCTCATGAAATGAAGCAAATTCCAGTCACATTTTGCCCCATGAGACGAGTGTTAATGTTTAGCATTCGTCTCATGGGCAAATTTGACTGAAATATTCCTTATTTCATGAAATGATGGTCAACCTATGGCGATATTTTTCACGCCAGAGGGCAGTCAATGCACTAGGGGCTTATCACGCGATTTTCTTACTTGGGCGTAGTAGTCATACCTGAGTGTGTCGAGATAGAGAGAGAGAGAGTGATGGTAGGACCACTCACTGTCTCTCTCTCTCTTTCTTTATCCCCAACTAATAATATAGAGAGGATTAGCCCCACACGAGCGTCATGCCCTCTGGCGTGAGAAAAATCGCACTAAGTCTCTCATTGGCATGGGCTTCTTACCCGCCCGTGGGCTTTTTACCCCTTCTTCACCTATAGCACGACATAAAAAGAAAAACAACCCCGTCACAAAAGAAAGCTGGAGTTACAAAAAAACTAAACTAAACAAGCAAACAAACAACCCCCACCCACATCAATATTAAACAAACAAAAAAAAAGCACGCAACGCAACAAAGCAAAACACACACAAAAAATCCGTCAAGTTGACAGGAGAAAAACGGACGGGAAGGCGGTGTCAATATCTCGTCTAGGAGACGTCAATCTGACACGTCACTTCCGCTTTATGTCACGTGATGCTGTCAACAAGGGACACCACTGTTGCAGCGTTCGTTCAGTGTGCAGGCATGTCTGTCTCGCTATTTACTGGTCTCTCTTTTACGTGTGGGTCTGATTGTCTGTGTCTGTCAGTCTCCAATGCTCTGTCTTTGTCTGTCTGTCTGTCTGTCTTTCACCCTCTCATTCCCCCCCCCCCTCCTCTCTCTGTGTGTAAGGTAATTTTATGTTCTTAATTTTTATTTATTTTATTTTATTTTGTTACTCTTCCAGTCTTTGCTAGGGGAAGACGGGGTAAAAAGCGCATGGGTGGGTAAGAAGCCCACCCCAATTATCTCATGAAAATAAAGCAAATGTCAGTCAAATTTGCCCATGAGACGAATGCTAGACATTAACGCTCGTCTCATGGGCAAAATGAGACTGAAATTTGCTTCATTTCATGAGATAATTGGTGTGGGCTTCTTACCCGCCTATGCGCTTTTTACCCCGTCTTCCCCTAATTCTCTTTCTTCATACATTGTCAATTTATGTTTTAATTCGATTCGACGTTCTCTTTCCTTGACAGATAATGTCGTGCATCGTGTCATCATTCATAGTAGATTTTTTTAAATTTATTACATTACATAATTTAATCTTTCTTCTTTCACATTTCTTTCCTGCACCCACCGTCTCTCTCTCTCTCTCTCTCTCTCATCTCTTCTCTCTC
>CM065705.1:40545572-40558072 GCA_017654935.2 Phymorhynchus buccinoides | reverse complement strand
CCGTTGTTTTAACTCAACTTTGAAAGTTTTTTAAAAACTTTTTATTATAAAGAATTGAATTATTTTACAAAATATTCATTCAAAGTAAGTAGGTTGCCAAGGCGAGGATGGAGATAGATACATTAGATAGCGTATGAGAAAAAGTGTGTGTGTGTGTGGGGGGGGGGGGGGGGGAGGAGACTATAAGTTCCGTTGAAGGATCTTGTGAAGTCTTGTGCTCTCTCTGTATATCTCTCCATTAATGATGGATGCGAGGACAGAGGATGAGAGACTGGTGGAGAGAATCATCAGACACAGATCGACCCACCCTCCGTGGGGATACCGGGGGGGGGGGGGGGGGGGGGGGGTCTTTTGCATAAATAGTTCCCCCGCCTTCTGGAAGTTCTGTGCTAGTAACTTCCTCTAATCTGTCACTCTCTTTCCCTCTGCCTTTTCCCTTTGCTTACTGTCATCTACTATCTTTCTGCCTTACCAGGTCCATTCTCCTGCCTTTTGTTTTTGAAGAAACACTTTCAAAAACATTTCCTCCGGCCGAAGTCGGACTTGCTGGGCCTAACTATTTGTTAGTTAGGCGCATAACGGCAGCATGATGCATCTGCGCTCATAATTGACAGGCCACTGTCTGAGCGATCGAAGAAGAAGAAGAAGAAGAAGAAGAAGACGATCGATCCACTGACACACAGACAGACAGACAGACAGGACCTGATCATCAAAGTCTCTCTCTCTCTCTCTCTCTCTCTCTCTCTCTCTCTCTCTCTCTCTCTCTCTCTCTCTCTCTCTCTCTCTCTCTCTCGTTATGTGTCATTATAACCCCCCCCCCCAGCCTCCCTATGATACGGGCAGAAGGCCTATTCATTAAAATTGTTGTATTTCAATCTCTCTCTCTCTCTCTCTCTCTCTCTCTCTCTCTTCTCTC
Organism: Phymorhynchus buccinoides; assembly: GCA_017654935.2. NCBI lineage: Eukaryota > Metazoa > Mollusca > Gastropoda > Neogastropoda > Raphitomidae > Phymorhynchus > Phymorhynchus buccinoides. The sequence continues at coordinate 40,557,156 of CM065705.1, read as the reverse complement.
TCTCTCTCTCTCTCTCTCTCTCTCTCTTCTCTCTCTCTCTCTCTCTCTCTCTCTCTCTCTCTCTGTCTGATGGTGTATGGTGATTTAGGTAGATATCCGCTCTATATTAATTCATATGTCTCTGTTATCAGGTACTGGTGTAAACTTTTACAGATGAAAAAAGAAAGATTGACGTATAAAGCTTACTTAATGCTTCTGGATCTTGATGAAGCTGGTAAGCAATGTTGGGTGTCAAACGTTAGAGAGATTTTATGTTTATCGGGTTTCAATTTTGTTTGGCTGTATCAGAGTGTTGGCAATGTGAATATGTTCCTGATGAATTTCAAACAAAGATTAATTGACATTTTTTATACAAGAATGGACAGGCAGTATTAGAGATCGAGACAGATATGACAGTTACAGATCGTTTAAAACAATATTTGAGAAAGAAAGATATATTACGAGTATGGACACATATTGTTTTCGAGTGGCCATAACCCAAACGCGATTTAATGTTTTACCTCTTAATAATAATGTTCATCGCTATAGTCATCGTATTCAGGATAAACATTGTCCATTCTGTAAAACGAAAGTCGAAAATGAAAGCCATTTTTTATTGGAATGTAAAATGTACCATGATTTAAGAGTTAAATTTCTAAACATCAGCAATGTTCACACTGTGTATGCACTTCAAATGCTAAAGGCATATAATAATGATCACATGTACAGTTTATCTAGGTATGTGTTTCATGCCATGAACAGGAGAAAATCGGTCATGTGATGTATGTGATGTGTTTTTTGTTTGTAAGGTTTTCATTATGTGCGTTTTCCGCTAAAGTGGATTAATTTACAAAAGTTTCATCTTAAGATGTTGGTTACATTTATGTTATAGTTTGACTCTATCAGAATCTAGAGTTATTTTGTTAGTTCTTATATATTATAAAATGTTAAAAGAAATACTGGGAGAAACACTGACAAGTTACTTTGATAATATGATTCCTGTAACCGATTCGCTTCCCCTTCCCCTAACATGTATTGTGGTCCATGGCCAATATGCATTAAACATTTTCAGTGTTCAGTGTTCAGTGTTCTCTCTCTCTCTCTCTCTCTCTCTCTCTCTCTCTCTCTCTCTCTCTCTCTCTCTCTCTCTCTCTCTCTCTCTCTCTCTCTCTCTCTCTCTCTCTCCTTTTACTGTATTGATTTTGCTTCTATTTTGAATGTACATTCGAAATGGTGTTGCAGTTGATTTGCTAACTCGCAGATACTCTTTGATGCAAAATTAGATATGCTTTGCTTATGTTTGTTGAAAGTTTAATGTATTAGTTAAAGATTTATTGTTTTGATTTCTTTCTTGCGCCGCTTCCCCTCTGGTCCCTCATGACACGGGCAATGGCCTATTCATTAAAATGGTTCGTTCGTTCTCTCTCTCTCTCTCTCTCTCTCTCACTCTTCTCTCTCTGCCTCTCTCCCTCTCTTTCTCTCTATCTCTCTCTCACTCTCTATCTCTCTGCCTCTCCTTCTCTCTCTCTCTCTCTCTCTCCTCTCTCTCTCTCTCTCTCTCTCTCTCTCTCTCTCTCTCTCTGCCTCTCTCTCTCTTTCTCTCTCTGTCTCTCTCTCTCTATCTCTCTCTCTCTCACTCTCTCTCTCTCTCTGCCTCTCCCTCTCTTTCTCTCTCTCTCCCTCTCTCTCTGTATGTGCCTCTCTCCTCTCTCTCTTTGCCTCTCCCTCTCTCTCTCTCTCTCTCTCTCTCTCTCTCTCTCTCTCTCTCTCTCTCTCTCTCTCTCTCTCTCTCTCTCTCTCTCTCTCTCTCTCTCTGAGACTCTATATCTAAGCTTAAACACAAAACAATATGTGTGCGTGGGAAAAACCAACATTATGGTAAGTCGCTCAGAACGTTTATTGAGCAAAAGCCAAAAACAGTAAACAAACTCCAAACTACCATATTGTTTTAAATTTAGGGGATATGTATGTCTATTTGTATGTATTCTACCAGTATCCAAGACACGAAAGACAATTGTGAATGATGTCTTTGTTTATTTAAAAAATAAGTCAAGTCAATAGAAACAAAGAGGCAAAATTGTGTTTCTTATGTCCGATTTATGCAAATGGTCTATCTCGAATGGCAAACTTCAAATAGTTATATAAAATAACAAAAACTAGACAAGATAACTCAATTCGGTGTTCTGTGTATCAACAAGGAATCTTTGCTCCCTCGGCTCTCCCCGCATTTTCACACTTGCCTTTCTGACCAAACATTAAGCTGTATTTTAGTAACCTTTTCAGCTAATTATCTTTGTTGAATAATTAATCGCAGTCATGATAAAGGCCATTATCTAATCGCCCCCCCCACCCCCCACCCCCATGTAGTGCAGTACACACAACAGCCGCGGAGCATTTGTCACAGTCCTGGTTCATTGCGTTTTTCCGTCTTGCCTTTATCTTCTACTATTATTGCATGTGTTTAATGATGTAAATGGATGAAGATTAGTGTTAAATATAGGAAACGATAGAGGATGAAGTACTCAATCTGCAGTAAGAAAGGCAAGACTGAAACAGTGGAAACAACCGAGAAATGGAGGAGGGGGTGGGGGGGGGGCATCTTTACGTTTACCGAGGTAGGCGGACAGTGTGCCTTTATCTCATTGGTGGATTTGAAAGCTAGCTAGGGGCCAACGGTAGATGAGAGCGAAAGGCACGGTGAAACCTGTCCGCGAAATCCAACCAGAGTCCTCTTTCAAAAGAGCATTGAAAACTCACCTCTTCCGGTTGTATTGTCCCAACTAACAGTCTATGCCGCACCCTTCTGTCTTGTTGCGAGGGCTCTGTCCCTGGCTTTCTGTCTCTGTCTTTGCCTGACTGTCTGTTTGCGTGTCTGTCTGACTCTCTCTCTCTCTCTCTCTCTCTCTCTCTCTCTCTCTCTCTCTCTCTCTCTCTCTCTCTCTCTCTCTCTCTCTCTCTCTCTCTCTCTCTCTCTATCCCTCTCTCTCTCTCTCTCCCCTCCCCCCCTCTCTCTCTCTCTGTGTTTCTGTCACACTCACACACTCTTGTGTGTTTGTCTGTCTCTCTCTCTGTGTCTCTCTCCCTCTCTCTGTCTGTCTGTCTCTCTACTTTTCTTTCTCTCTCTCCCATCCCCTTTTCTCTCCTCTCTCTCTCTCTGTCGTTGGCTTGCCCGTGTTTTGGTCTTGCAGTCAATCAACATCGTACATTTCTCTCTCTCTCTGTCGTTGGCTTGCCCGTGTTTTGGTCTTGCAGTCAATCAACATCGTACATTTCTCTCTCTCTCTGTCGTTGGCTTGCCCGTGTTTTGGTCTTGCAGTCAATCAACATCGTACATTTCTCTCTCTCTCTGTCGTTGGCTTGCCCGTGTTTTGGTCTTGCAGTCAATCAACATCGTACATTTCTCTCTCTCTCTGTCGTTGGCTTGCCCGTGTTTTGGTCTTGCAGTCAATCAACATCGTACATTTCTCTCTCTCTCTATCGTTGGCTTGCCCGTGTTTTGGTCTTGCAGTCAATCAACATCGTCCATTTCTCTCTCTGTGTGTGTGTGTGTGTGTGTGTGTGTGTGTGTGTGTGTGTGTGTGTGTGTGTGTGTGTGTGTGTGTGTGTGTGTGTGTGTGTGGTGTGTGTGTGTGTGTGCGTGTGCGTGCGTGTGTGCGTGCAGTGTGCGTGCGTGCGTGCGTGCGTGCGTGCGCGCGAGTGTGTATGTGTGAGTGTGGGTGGATGGGCCCGGTGGTGCGGGTGTGCGCGAGCGTGCGCACGTGTGTGCGCGTGCGCCTGTGGGTGTGGGTGTTGGCGTGTAAGTGTACCGCCGTGTGCTATTATTGTATTGTTGTTTCTGTGCAGTCATATTTCAAAAGTTGTATATTTCCCATAGTTTTTCGTGTGACCTGCTGTTTTACATTGTCTTAATTGATAAATGTTTTTATTCAATTTGTTATTTTATGTATGACACTAATAACTATATAATTATATGCTTTACATAATTAGTTATGCATGTTGAATCTTTTACTATTTAATATGATGCTGTTAACTATATTTTGTGTGTGTGTGGTGCAGGTCATATATATTGAACCTTTTTATGATTCGTAATGCCTTTATGACGTTGTAAAGCGCGATGAGCCCAATGTGGGGTATCGCGCTATATAAGTATTATTATTTGCGGTGCATGGATGTCGCATGGATGATTTTTAAATAACAAGAGGCCAAACCTTCAAGGCTCACTCGAACAGGCATATGTGAGACAACAACAAACAAAGATTGAGGGGGGTGTCTAAAGTACAAGATTGCCAATACAATTTTTACAAATGAAACTATCATTAATGTGTACAACTTTAAAAACAAAAAAGTGTCCGTGCCGAGAATCGAACTCAGAACCATTGGCATGACAGACAGTGAGATATCGAGGCTTTCAGTGTTGATGAGTTTCTTAACTCATGTTGCTTGTTGAATACTCTCTAACCCACTAATCTAAAATGTTATCTGTTTGTTATCTGTTTACAGTGTTGTTTTAAGTATTTAATTATTCAAATCATTTTTGTTTGAAAGCTTGCATAGACATGTATATGTGTGCAAAGTTTGAACAATGTACGCCTTCTATTTCCCGAGAAAAAATGCCAACGTTAAAGTTTGGAGATTAGACAGCGGACGCAACACACACACACACACACACACACACACACACACACACACACACACACACACAAACACACGCACGCACGCGCGCACACACGCACTCACACACACACACACACACGCACACACACACGCGCGCACACGCACGCACACGCACACGCACACGCACGCACGCACGCACGCACGCACGCACACACACACACACACACACACACACACACACACACACACACACACACACACACACACACACACACACACACACACACACACACACAGAGATATAGCCAGTCATACAGGTAGAGAGATAACCACACTCAAACAGTCAGAAAAAAGCATAAAGTATCTAAATCTGTTCAAAGCTTTTTTTAAAGTCAAAACCCTTTCATCGCCACTGTCGCCTCTTGGCACCACAATGATTTAACACCCATGTCAATAAAATGCATCAAACGAGGGTCTGGTATCCAGTGACCTTAACAAAAAAAAGTTCTTCATTTTGGGAGGTAAGGATAGGCCCTGTTTTATGCACGTCACAGAGGAATCCCCAATATTGCAGACAGAATCTGTTCTCTTTCCAGGTAAGTTTAATGGAAAGTTCTGGCTGAAAAATGGTCAACCTATGGCGATATTTTTCACGCCAGAGGGCAGTCAATGCACTAGGGGCTTATCACGCGATTTTCTTACTTGGGTGTAGTGAGAGAGAGAGTGATGGTAGGACCACTCACTGTCTCTCTCTCTTTCTTTATCCCCAACTAATAATATAGAGAGGATTAGCCCCACACGAGCGTCATGCCCTCTGGCGTGAGAAAAATCGCACTAAGTCTCTCATTGGCTGGCGTGGAAAGGGTTAAAAGAAAAAATAGATACCACACAGACTTTACCAAAAAATCCAAAAACATCGTCAATTTCAAGAACGTCAAGAACGTAACCTTACGTCAGAGCCCCTGGGATACTTCAGTAAGAAAATATACGGCATCAAGGCAGCATTTAGCGAGGTAATGGGACTAAGTATCTAACTCGTCTGTTGGCAAGTGGTTGTAATCGTCAGGGATGTGGTTCTTGGCAAGGGGGTGGTGACAAATGAGTTCGGGTTGGGGCACGCCATTTGGCTAGGACTGTACGGTAAAGCGATGTCGAGTGGTAGTCAAGTACAACTAGAAATGCACTGTGTGACAGTGACAACCCTGGCCAGACCGATGCATAGCAAACGTACTGACCAACTCATGCTGTGAACCTCGAGTTGGGTTGGGGCACACCATTTGGCTAGGACTGTAGGCTACAGTAAGGCGATGTTGAGTGCTTCAAGTACGACTAGAAATGCACTGTGTGACAGTGAAAAAACCGGTCAGACCAATGCATAGCAAACGTACTGACCAACTCATGCCGTGAACCTCGAGTTTGGTTGGGTTACGCTATTTTGCTGTACAGTAAAGTGATGTCGAGTGGTTCAAGTACAACTAGAAACGCACTGTGCGACAGTGAAAAAACCGGCCAGACCGACGCATAGCAAACGTACTGACAACTCATGCGTGAACCTCGAGTTTGGTTGGGTTACGCCATTTGGCTAGGACTGTACAAAAAGGCGATGTGGAGTGGTTCAAGTACGACTAGAAATGCACTGTGTGACAGTGAAAAAACCGGCCAGACCAATGCATACCAAACGTACTGACCAACTCATGCCGTGAACCTCGAGTTTGGTTGGGTTACACCATTTTGCTGTACAGTAAGGCGATGTTGAGTGGTTCAAGTACAACTAGAAACGCACTGTGTGACAGTGAAAAAACCGGCCAGACCGACGCATAGCAAACGTACTGACCAACTCATGCCGTGAACCTCGAGTTTGGTTGGGTTACACCATTTTGATATCGAGTGGTTCAAGTACAACTAGAAACGCACTGTGTGACAGTGAAAGCTCCGGCCAGACCGATGCATGGCAAACGTACTAACCAACTCATGCCGTGAACCTCAAAACCTGTCTGTGTAGCTCTTCCCCCCCCCCCTCTAACCATTTCCCCCCGCCCCTGAGCTTACATTTCTCCAACTTTCCCTGTACTCGCTGTCCAGTCAGCGACTCAGCAAAATGACAAAAGTTTAACTTTGGTAAAGGAAGGTTTCTCTACACTCAACTTATGACGTGGATTTGACCACCAGGGGGCAATCAAACCACTAGGGGCTTATCACGTGATATTCTTAGTTGGGGGTAGTGAGAGAGAGAGAGAGAGAGAGAGAGAAGAGAGAGAGAGAGAGAGAGAGAGAGAGAGGGTGGATTTATCTCCCTCTCTCTCTCTCACTACACCCAATTAAGAATATTGCGTGATAAGCCCCTAGTGGTTTGATTGCCCCCTGGTGGTCAAATCAGCGTCCTAAGTTTCTTATTGGCCACTGTAAAGAACACCTTTTGCAAGAGTGAATGCCCTTGGTGGGTGTGGGAAGATGGTTGAGCAATGACCAAACAAGGGCGTAACTCTCGCCAGTAACCCTATTTGAGGCCACTTAATGGCTGCCTTTTGCAAGAGTGAATGCCCTTTTGGATGCTGATCAACAAGGGCTTAACTCTTGCTGTCAAGGGCGTTAATAACCCTACTTGCAGTGGCCAATAGTACAGAGGTATAGGTTAAAACAAATTCATTAAAACTCAACAAAAATCATCAGGATCATGACAATTGAGATGAGTCCTTGTTAATGAAGTGTCTACACCTCTCCCAAATTTGATTAAAATACACTTGGTAGTCGTTTGAGAAAATCGGACCAGTCTGGATATAAAAAAAAAATATTCGTAACAAAATCAATAACAATCGAGATCATGAACACCGAGAGGAAACTTCCCCCAGTAAGGTGTTTACGTTTGTGCCAAATTTGATCAAAATCCATACAGTACTTTAGGAGAAAATCGATACACAGAACAAGACACACAGTCAGAGGGGACAGACAGACAGACAGACCAAAAAACAATACCCGTCCCAGACTTTTTGTCTGGCCGGGTTAATAACTGTCATGTGGAAAATGCTTCTTCGCATTGTTTGTATCAGTTTGCCCTTGTGTAGTCTTGAATGCTCTCTCTCTCTCTCACTCTCTCTGTGTCTCTGTCTCTGTCTCTCTCTCTCACTCTCTCTCTGTCTCTGTCTCTCTGTCTGTCTCTGTCTGTCTCTCTCTCACTCTCTCTCTCTCTCTCTCTCTATTCTCTGTCTCTCTGTCTGTGTCTGTCTCTCTCTCTCTCTCTCTCCCCCCCCCTCTCTCTCTACCCCCCTCTCTCTCTCTCTCTGTAGAACTCTGTTAAGTAATGATGAACAATCTACAGGGGGTGTCTCCAAATCTGAAGCACACACTGAGTTTTTGTTCTAAAAGAAGGACAGAAAAATAGTCCAAAGCTTGATCGACTTACTGAAGCACGGAATCTATAAATGGAGACAATGATTATGAACACCACAGGAGTTTTTTTGGTTTTTTTTCTTTCTAGAATTGAAGAAAAAGAGCAAACAACTGGTTCGCTCTAGTCCATAGGTGGGAATTGAAAAAAAGAGGAAGAAATGTAATGTAGTGGGTGTCCACCAAAGGAATGCTAAATTAGAATATGCAAAGACACGCACGCACACGGCACGCACGCACGCACGCACGCACACACACGCGCGCACACACAACCACACACACACACACCACACACACACACACGCACACACACATTTTTTGTGAAGCTTATTTGATATGTCTATTATTATAAGCTTATGGCTTTCTGGATATCTTGCAAAAATAATTGCGCATGCGCGCGTGCGCGTGCTCACATGTGTGTGTGTGTGTGTGTGTGTGTGTGTGTGTGTGTGTGTGTGTTGTGTGGAGTGAGAGAGAGATGAGAGAGAGAGAGAGAGAGAGAGAGAGAGAGAGAGAGAGAGAGAGAGAGAGAGAGAGAGAGAGAGAGAGAGAGAGAAATAGACAGACAGAGAGATAGACAGACAAATAGACAGACAGATAGACAGACGGATAGACAGACAGATAGACAGACAAACAAGCATCCTCACCCCCTCTCCTATAATTTGCCAACCCCTCTCTTATTTCGCGCCTGCAAACCTACTACTACTATTATCCTTCTCTGCTCATCATGATGATGATGAGACACTTCCCAAGCTGAACTGAAAAGACATTCCTACCTCCCCCCCTCCCCCCCACCTCTCCTCCCCCCCCTACATACCCCCCTCCCCCTACTCTTTGTCGCTGATCGAGTCAACTACTACGCGAACCACCACCGAACTCCAAAGACTGCTAAATGCTGACTGCGTTAGTGCCTTGCTAGGCTGGCACTGCAGCTCGCTCGCTTGGTAGTTCTCTCTCCCTCTCGCCCTCTCGCGCCCTCTGCGCTCGCCACCCGCCCAGTTTTGCCATGCAAGTCAGCAAGCCAGCTTAGAGTAGTAGGACTAGTCTGTCGCACCACCTCCGCGCCGTATAGCTTTGATTCTACTACTTCTATTCTACTACTACTACTACTACTACAACTACAACTACTACTTTTTTTGTTGTTGCGACGATGTGTGCATATCATTCTACTTAGTAAGTACTTTACGACCGCTACGACTGTTTCGATTGTGGTGATGGTTAGCAAGGAAGCAACGAAGACCGCGTGTTATCTTCGGTTGATGCGACGAGGAAAATGGTGATGAAATTGTGAGGTGTATCAGCGAGAGGTTGACATTTATTCTTGGGGGCCGTCTCGTGTGAGCGAAAAAGGCTGAAAGAAAGAGAGAGAGAGAAAAAGAGAGAGAGAGAGAGAGTGAAAGAGAGAGAGTGATGTAGGGTTTTGCGACAGTTGCAGCAGCAGCAGCAGCAGTATTGGTTTGGTGACACATAGAGAGAAGGTGAGAAAAGGTCGTTTCGATGCGTAATTTCTTGTCCATGTTTCATTCAGTCTGTGAATGTTGCTGCAATTTTGTTGTTGCAAGCAAGACTCGGATGTTTTTCAGTTTTTGTCTTTCTGCGAATTATGTGGAAATGTCAGGGTCTCTCTCTCTCTCTCCTCTCTCTCTCTCTCTCTCTCTCTCTCTCTCTCTTCTCTCTCTCTCTCTCTCTCTCCTCCTCTCTCTCCTCTCTCTCTCTCTCTCTCTCTCTCTCTCTCTCTCTCTCTCTCTTTCTCTCTCTCTCTCTCTCTCCTCTCTCTCTCTCTCTCTCGATAATTTCGTATGATAAAAAAGGGTGGTATGTTCAGTCGATTCGTTGTATTGTGGAAGTAGGTTAGTGAAAATGAAAATGGAGGGTGGGGGGGAGGGTGGGAAGAATGAGGTCGTGGTTGGATGATTAATTTACTTATTGATGAGCTGATTACTGGCTTGTGGCGGGGTTGAGGGGAAAAATCGATTGAAGGGAATGAGGAAGAGTTTGTGGCTTGTTGTAGTGTGGTGTGGTGTTGTTGTGTGTGTGTGTGTTGTGTGTGTGTGTGGTGCGTGTGTGAGTGTGTGTTCGCGCGCGTTGTGTGTGCGTGAGCGTGCGTGTGTGTGCGTGTGCGTGGGTGCGTGCGTGTGCGTGCGTGTGCGTGTGCGGTTTGCGCGTGTGTGTGTGATTCCCTCTATCTCTGTATGTGTGTGTGCGTGTGTATGTATGTGTGTGTGTGTGCCCTGACTCCTCTCTCATCTCTCTGTATGTGTTTGTGTGTGTGTGTGTGTGTGTGTGGTGTGTGTGTGTGTGTGTGTGTTTGTGTGCGCGTGTGCGTTGCGTGCGATCCGCGTGCGTGCGCCGCGCGCGCAGGTGTGTGCATGTGTGTGTATGTATGTATGTTGTGCGTGTGGTGTGGTGTGTATGTGTGCGCGCGCGCACGTGCCCATCAGTAAGACAACAACAACCAGTCACATGAAATTGTTTGTCTGCATTTTGTTGATCAGATGAATCAATTAAAAAACAACTGCTGTTTGCCTCATCCCCCCCCCCCCTTTATTACCATCATTATCATTTTTTCATCTGTCTTCAATGGTCGACTTATGGCGATTTTTTTCCCGCCAGGGGGCAGTCAATGCACTAGGGGCTTATCACGCGATTTTCTTACTTGGGCGTAGTGAGAGAGAGAGAGATGGTAGGACCACTCACTGTCTCTCTCTCTTTCTTTATCCCCAACTAATAATATAGAGAGGATTAGCCCCACACGAGCGTCATGCCCTCTGGCGTGAGAAAAATCGCACTAAGTCTCTCATTAACTTGGTAAATACGAACAATTCGACTAGGAAGAGTTACTATCCCTGAACATGGTCGGAGTGTTGCAAGCAACGCCGTACCCGTAGCCACTGTTTTTTAAAAATAATTTCAAATTGATATAATTTACAGTTGTCCCATATACTTGACGCATAGTCAATCATCAAAAGAACATGAGCACTAAAAATAACTTACGCAAATGAGTATCTAAGAAATATTTTATTTTTCTTAGTTAAAATATTTTTGGTGGAAATATTTCCCCCAAGAGATGTATGTTCAGTCCAAGTTAGATCCTTATCAATTATTACGCCTAACATTTTGTGTGTGAATCAACTTCCTCAGTCTTTTTTTGTTACTTTGAATAGTGGTTTTCGTCTTTTGAATGAAAATATTAACGTAACGAGATCCAAAAAATGTGTGCTTTTTATGTTTGTTTGGTAGGGGAAGGCGGGGTAAAAAGCGCATGGGCGGGTAAGAAGCCCACCCCAATTATCTCATGAAAATAAAGAAAATTTCAGTCAAATTTGCCCATGAGACGAATGCTAGACATTAACGCTCGTCTCATGGGCAAAATGAGACTGAAATTTGCTTCATTTCATGAGATAATTGGGGTGGGCTTCTTACCCGCCCATGCGCTTTTTACCCCGTCTTCCCCTATTCATTTTGTTTCAAATTTAAAATGAGGGCCCTATGTTTGCGTGATGCATTTTTGTATGATATGAACACATGTTAAGTTCAGCGAATCTTTAGCACCTTGCAGGTGGGAGCAACCCGAAATTTCACAGAGGCCCCTGAGTCTGTGACTATC
>CM065705.1:40535572-40538072 GCA_017654935.2 Phymorhynchus buccinoides | reverse complement strand
CGAGAGAGGAAGATAAAGAGAGAGAGACGAGAGAGGAAGATAAAGAGAGAGAGAGAGAGAGAGAGAGAGAGGAGAGAGCAAGAAAGATTAAAGAGAGAGAGTGATAGAAAAGGGCAGAGAGAGACAGAGAGACAGAGAGAGACGACAGAGCTGATCGGAGAGAGAGAGAGATGAGAGCGAGAGAGAGAGAGGAGAGAGACAGAGAGAGAGAGAGAGAGAGAGAGACAGAGATACAGAGAAAGAAAGATAAAGAGAGAGAGAGAGTGATAGAAAAGGAGGCAGAGAGCAGACAGAGAGACACAGAGAGAGAGAGAGAGACGAAGAGCAGGAGAGAGAGGAGAGAGGAGAGAACGAGATCTGAGAGAGAGGAGAGACAGAGAGAGAGAGAGAAAGAGAGACAGAGAGACCGAAAAGAAAAGATAAAGATCGAGAGAGAGAGTGATAGAAAAGGGCAGAGAGAGAGAGCAGAGAGAGAGAGAGAGAGAGGAGAGAGAGAGACGAGAGACGAGAACGAGAGAGAGAGAGAGGAAGGGCAGAGGAAGGGAAGAAGTATTCCAAAGAGTTTATGTCGTATTGAATCCATATCAAGCCCATAAACTAGCGCCTGTCACAGTTTTTTTCTCCAGGTTGCGACGTAATGATTTTTAGTCATTCCTCAAATGCGATTGTGCATCTTATTGAACTTCTTTTTTCATTTGCTTCTTTTTTCTGCTCCTTCTCGTCTACTTCTCACATCTTTAATCATCATCTTCATAATCCATCAATCTCATCATTCACATCATCATCACCATCATCACCACCGTCGTCTCTTCTTCTCCTTCTCGTCTTCTTCTTGTTTCTGTCTCTTCTTCTCTCCTCTTCTTCTTCTTCTTCTCCCCATCGCTCTCCTCTTTGAACTCCACCTCTCCTTCATCATCATAATCATCATCATCATAATCCATCATCATCATCATCATCATCATCATTCATAACATAACCATCTTCTTCCACTTCTTCTCTCATCAACCCTCCTTTTCTCTCTTCCACTCCTCTCCTTCTTTTCCTCTTCTTCATTGTAACGATAGGAGGTAAACAAGAAACAAGCTTTATCAAGTAGTTTTTATCCGTCAATATAAGATCAATTTTGAACTTGACTTGACTGATGACTTGACTGGACTTGTAATGTTTTTCATACATCATCAATCATGATCATATTCATAATCGGCTCATCATCTATGTTGTGTTGTTGTTGGTCGTTCTCCTCTTCTTCTTTTTTCTTCTCTCCTTCTCCTCCTCTCTCAATAATCATAATATCTTCTTCTGTTTGCTTCTTTTCCTCTTGCTCCTCATCCTACTGACGCCTACTCCATTCTTATTATTCTATGTCGTCTTCTGCTCGTCTGATGATTAGGTCTCTTCTTTTTTTTTTACCTTTCTTCTTCTTCTTCTCTCTTCCTCTTATTCTTCTTACTCTTCTCCTCCTCCTCCTCTTCTTCTTTCTTCTTCTCTTCTTCTTCTTATCTTCTTCTCTTCTTTCTTCTTCTTATTCTTCTTCTTCTTCTTCTTTATTCTTCTTCTTCTTCTTCTTCTTCTTTTTGGGAGCCTTTAAAAATTTTTAAACGGGTGGGGCGGGGTGTGGGGGATTCATCTTCATAATCATTTCGTTGGGTCCTGTAATCTATTTTGGAGGGTGACTTCTCGGACGAACCAATGAAAAACGTTGCTGATAGTCACGTGATTATTCTCCGAGTGCAGGGACATATTGGCACAGAGAGGATGGAGAGAGAGAGACGATGAGAGAGAGAGAGAGACGAGAGAGCAATGAACATGAACATCGTTTTAATGCCACAATGGCTTAGGCCATAAATACCACATGAGGCGGAAAATCTCGGAATATAATTTAAAATAAATCTAACCGTGTTAATTATTTTCAGTGTTCAGATTCTCTCTCTCTCTCTCTCTCTTCTCTCTCTCTCTATCTCTCTCTCTCTCTCTCTCTCTCTCTCTCTCTCCTCTCTGTGACCAGGAAGTGATTATCATACTGCACATCATCATATCAATTTATGCTTGCCAAATTAATTAATAAGTGAAGACATATCGGGCAAAGTTATCAGTTAAACTCTCCCCCCCCCCCCCCCCCCCCTTAAATTTGCACATTGAAAAATGTCATGAGAAACCACATTCTTCCATTTTCGGGAAAGGGGTAGGGTTAGGATCAGACTAGGGTAGCATCTGAAACCGAAAGAAAGCAGGACTTGGAGATTGATGAGAGTCGTAAACATGAGTGCTTTTCGGTCAGTATCTTATCATGACACTAATTGGAAACTAATATTATGGGACGCGTTTTTTAGAATATTATTTTTTGTTGGGTTTAAAAGTAATATAATGTATTTCCATCTTGGAAAACTTCGCCATGTATTATACCAAGGACCTTCCTCCGAAATCGGAATGTGTAGTCTGAAAGCAGCGAGGCGAATAGTGAACTGAAAACCGAACGCATAGGTGTTTAAGCCATACTAAT
>CM065705.1:40528818-40535072 GCA_017654935.2 Phymorhynchus buccinoides | reverse complement strand
GAAAAATAATTATAATAATAATACATATACTACGAATCTAATAATACTCAGAATATCCTAATACTACCTCAATTATTCAATATTAATATTCATAATTACAGAGTTCTAATATCAAACCCTACCCTTATCCTAAGCCATCCTTGGCCTCTACTCTCTACTTCTCAGCCTCCTCAACTCCTTATCCTCCTCTCCTTCCTCCTCCCCTACTGCCTCCTTCTCCTACCCATCCTCCTCCTCCTCCTCCCCTCCTTATCCTCCTCCTACTCCTACCATACTTCTCCTCATCCTCCTCCTAGCACCTCCTTCTCCTCCTCCTCCTCCTGCCCTCTTCTTATCCTCTCATCCTCATCCGCGGTCGTTCTCCTCGCTCCTCCCCTCCGTCTCCTCCTCCTCCTAATCATCTCCACTTCTCCTCCTCCTCCATCCCTCCTTCTCCTCCTCCTCCCCTCCTTCTCCTCTCCACTCCCCTCCGCTCTCATCATCATCCCGCCCTCCTCTCTCTCCTCATCCTCCTCCGTCCTCCATCCTCTCTCTCCTCTACTCTCTCCTCTCCTCTCTCTCTCCTCACCTACTTCTCCGCCTCTCTACTCCTCATCTCACCCTCCCTCTCTTCTCTCTCCTCATCTCTCCGATCGCCACTCCTCTATCGACTCCTCTCTCCTCCTCTCTCTCCTCCTCACTCGGTCTCTCTCTCTCTCCTACTTCTCCTCTCTCAAATCCTCCCTTCTCCCTCCCTCATCTCCTCCTCCTCCTCTCTCTCTCTCTCGCCCACCTCCTCTTCTCCTCCTCCTCTCTTTACCTCCTACTTCTCCTACTCTCTCACTCGTCACTCTCTCTCTCCTCCGCCTCCTCTCCTCCTCATTCTCTCCATCTTCTCCTCCTCCTCTCTCTCATTCTCTCTCTCCTCTCTCCCTCCTCCTCCTCTCTCCTCTCCTCCTTCTCTCCTCCTCCTCCTCAAATCTCCTCTCTTCCTCCATCTCTCTCTCTCATGCCCTCGACCTCTCTCCACCTCCTCCTCGTCTCTCCTCCTCTCTGCCTCTCCTCCTCTCTCCCGCTCTCGTACTTCCTCGATCCCCTCCTTCTCTCCTCTCTCCTTCTTCTCTCTCCTCTCCCTCCTCTCACTCTCTTCTCCTTCTCCTCCTCTCGCTCTCCTCATCCTCATTCCACCCTTCTCCTCCTCTCTCCCTCTCTCCTCTCTCATCGTCTCCTCCCTCTCCTCTCTCTCTCTCTCCTTCTCTCTCGTCCTCTCTCCTCTCCTCCTCCTCCTCCGTCCTCAATCTCTCTTCTTCTTCTCTCCACCTCCTCCTCCTCTCTCCTCTCCTCCTCCTCTCTCTCCTCTTCCTCTTCCTCTCCCCTCTCCTCTCTCCTCTCTCTCCTCTCTCTCTCTCCTCCTCTCTCATCTTCCCTCCTCTCTTGCCTCTCCTCCTCCTCTCCTCTCCTGCTCCTCTCCTCTCCTCCTCTCCCTCTCTCCCTCTCTCCTCCTCCTCCTTCCTCCTCCCTCTCCTCCTCCCTCTCTCTGTCTCTCTCCTCATCTCTCTCTCCTCTCTCTCTCTCTCTCCTCTCTCCTCTCCCTCTCTCTCTCTCTCTCTCCATCTCTCTCTCCTCCTCTCTCTCTCTCTCTCCCTCTCTCAGATCAATCTCCTCTCCTCTCTCTCTCATCTCTCTCTCTACTCCTCTCATCTCTCTCTCTCTCCGTCTCCACTCTCTCCTCTCTTCTCGAAACTCCTCCTCTCTCTCTATCCCCTCTCCTCTCTCTCGTTCTGTCTCTCTCTCTCTCTCTCTCCGTCATCTCTCTCTCTCTCTCTCTCTCTCTCTCTCTTCCTCTATCTCACTCCTGCTCTCTCTCTCTCCTTCTCCTCTCTCTCTCTCTCATCTTCTCCTCTCCTCTCTCGCCCTCTTCGTTCTCTCTCCTCTCTCACTCGGTCTCTCTCTTCTCTCTATCGTTCTCTCTCATTCCTCTCTCTCTCGATCTCTCATCTCTCTCCTCTCTGTCTCTCTCGCTCTCATCAATCCAATCTCCACCTCACTCCTATCATCTCTCCATCTAATGCTTCTCTCGGGTCTCTGCTCTGTCTCTCCCCTTCTACTCCTCTCTCTCTCGGGTTCTCGCTCCCTCTCAATCTTCCTCTCTCTCTCTCTCATCTCCGTCGCTCTCCTCAAATCTCTCTCTCTCTCTCTCTTCTCTCTCTCGTCTCCCTCTCTCTCTCTCACCTCCTCACTCCCCGCTCTCTCTCCTCTCTCTCTCTCTTCTCGCTCTCCCTACCTCCCTCCTCCTCTCCCTGCCGTTTCCTCTCTCAATCTACTCTCCTCTCATGCCGCTCTGTCTCCTTCTCTCTCCTTCCTCTCTCCTCTCTCTCGCTCCTAGTCTCCTTCTCTCCTCTGACTCTTCTCCCTCTCTCTCTCTCTCCTCTCTCTCTCCATCATCTCCTACCTCTTCTCTCAACTCAATCCATTCTCTCCCTCTCTCCTCTCTCTCTTCAAGTCCTCTCTCCCTCCGTTCTCTCTCCCAATCTCATCTGTCTAGATCCACTCCGATTCTCTCTCCTCATCCTGACTCTCTCCCCGGATCTTCTCTCTCTCTTCCTCCCTCTCTCTGCTCCTCGTCTCCCTCTCTTCTCTCGGTCGGGGACTCTATCTCACTCTCTCTCTTACTTTCTCTCTCTCCCTACTCTCCCTTCTCATCTCTCTCTCTCCTCCTCTCCTCTCATCTCTTCTCTCTCTCATTCTCTCTCTTCTCTCCTCCTCTCTCTCTCTCATCTCTCTCTCTCATCTCTCGTTTCCTCTCTCTCTCCTCCCCCTTTCTCCCCCGTTCTCCCTCCTAGCCTCATCAGAAAGGACTCTCTCTCTCTGTCTCGCTTCTCTCTCTTTTCTCTCTCTCTCTCTCTCTCTCTCTCTTGGGAACTCTCTCCTCTCTCTCTCTTCTCTCATCTCTCTCTCAATTCTCTCTCTCTCCTCTCTCTCTCTCCTTCTCTCTCTCTCTCTCTCATCTCTCTCCTCTGTCTCGACTGAAGGATGATATGTCATTGATAATGCTTAGCTCAGGATCTCTTCAGGCTCATTTATTCATTCCTCTCTCTCTCTCATCTCTTCTCCTCCTGTCATCCCTGTCTGAGGCCGGTCAACATTTATTAAAGTCAGGTTCCTCTCTAGGTCTCATTACTCTACTCTCCCACTGGTTCTCTGCTCTCTCTCTCTCTCCCTACTATCTCTCTCTTCAGTCTCCTCCTCTTAATCGCTTCTCATCTTACTCCTCATCTCTCTTCCCTCTCTCTCTCTCCTTCTCTCATCTGTCTTTTCTCTCCCTCTCTCTCCCTTCTCTCTCGTCTCTCTAGTCTCACTATTAAGCTCTCTTTCAAAGGTTTCTCTCTTCTTCTCTTTTCTTCCTCCTTCTTCTCTCGTAGGAATCTCTCTTCTCAGAGGAAGGAATCAAACGGAAGAGATAAAGAGGGGGCAATGTGAAGTGTGTCTCAAATCTGTAAACAAATCAGAATTGACAGTGGAGAGGAGAGGGAATGTGAGGAGACAGTATTGAAGATCGAAGAGACGAAGGGGGGAAACAAGCTATGAAAGAATGAGGAAAGATATATAAGGAGTATGGACACATATCTGTTTTCGAGTCTGTTCTGCCCAAAAGCGCTGTATTGGGTTTTTTAAAAAATGCCAGTAATAATAAGAGAAAAGTGACAGTGAATGAATCTCAAGGGAAAAAAGGGGTAGAAGCTAGGAGAACGAGTTTGCAGAGGAATGGGAGCGCAGGTTTTATTGGAAAGGAATGAAAATTAATGCGGGAAAGGAGATTCTTGATTCTCCAACATTGAGCAATGTTCACACTGTTGTATTGGACTTCCTTGCTAAAGGGCATATTAATAATAGATTGAGAGAATGAAACATGGTTATCTAGGAAGGGTGTTTCATGCCATGAACAGCGGAGAAAGTCGGTCAGGTGTGAGTCCTGAGATTATATGGAGTGTCTTTATTCCAACATAACAAGAGCGACCCAAGGTATTCATTTGTGCGTTTTCCGGCCAAAGTGTATTAATTTCGCACAAAGAGTTTCATCTTAAGATGTTCATTTATGTTATAGTTTGACTCTATCAGAATCTAGAGAGTTATTTTGTTAGTTCTTATATATTATAAAAGCGTTAAAAAGAAATACTCCTACCGCCCGCGAGAGAGAAGCACTGACCAAGTGGATACTCTGTTTAGAGATATGATTAGAGCGAGGTAGTAAAGATGGTTAACCGTATTTTTTCGCATCCTCTATCTTCGTTCAATAACATCGTTGTATCGTAAGGGGCCATTGGCCAATTTGCAGTAACTCCATTTTCTGTTTCAGTCGTTCAATGTTCTCTCTCTCTCTCTCTTTCTCTCTCTCTCTCTCTCTCTCTCATATGTAATGCAGCTCTCTCTCAGCAATATTCTTTCTCATCTCTCTCTCTCCTCTCATCTAGCTCTCCTCTCTCCTCTCTCGTCTCTCTCCTTTTACTGTATTGATTTTTCTTCTATTTTGAATGTACATTCCAAAATAATGATGTTGCAGTTGATTTGCTAACTCGCAGCTACTCTTTGATGCAAAATCTCATATGTTTTGATTATGTTTTTTGAAAGTTTAATGTATTAGTTAAAGATTTATTGTTTTGATTTCTTTCTTGCGCCCCTTCCCCTCTGGTCCCTCATGACACGGGCAACGGCCTATTCATTAAAAATGGTTCGTTCGTTCTCTCTCTCCTCTCTCTCTCTCTCACTCTCTCTCACTACCTCTCCCTCTAGCATTCCTCCTTCATCTCTCTCTCTCTCTCTCTTCTCTCTGCTCACTAAAGCATTCTGTCCTCTATTTGATCTCTCTCTCTCTCTCAATCTCTGTCTCTCCTCTCTCTCCTCTCCCTCTCTCTCTAGGTCTCTCAGCACTCTCTCTCCCTCGCTCTTCCTATCATCTCTCTCTCTCTCTCTCTCTCTGTCTCTCTTCTCTCTCTCTATTCTCTCTCACTGCTCTCTCCTCTCGCAGCAGCCTCTCTCTCCCTCTCTCTCATTCATCGGTCCGCCTCCATCTCTCATCTCTGTCTCATGCCTCTCCCTCTTCTCTCCTCTTCTCTCTCTCCTACTCTCTTCCTCTCTCTCGGGTACTATCTCTCTCTCTCGTCAAGGTCTCTATCTCATCTCTCTCTCTCTCTCTCTCTCTCTCTCTCCTATCTCTCTTTCGCTCTGTCTAACTCTCTCTCTCTCCTCTCTCCTCTCTCTCTCTGAGATCTATTATGTTCTAAGCTTGAAAAACACTTCACAAAACAATATGTGTGCGTCGGGAAGAAAAAACCAACATTGATGGTAAGTCGCTTCAGAACGTTTATTGAGCCAAAAGCCCAAAAGAAAAAGAGGTAAGTCAATTTTGTGGTAAACAAAACTCCAAACTACCATATTGTTTTAAATTTAAGGGGATATTGGTATGTCTAGGTTGTATGATACTAATTTCTACCAGTATCCATCCAAGACACGCAAAGGACAATTGTGAATGATTTCTTTTGTTTATTTAAAAAAAACAAGTTCCTCTATTACAGTCAATCTAGAAAACAAAGAGGCAAAAATTGTGTTTTCTTATGTCAGATTTATGCAATCATGCGTCTATCTCGAAGGTGGCCCCGCAAACTTCAAGATTTCTTCCCTTAAAATAAAAATAACAAAAAACTAGACGGAAGAGTCCCCCTCAATTCTAGTGTCGTTCCTCTGTATCAACACAGGGAATCTTTGCTCCATCGGCTCTCACCCGCATCTTTTCGACACTTGCCTTTTTCTAAGACCAAGGTAAGATTAGATCTGTATTTTATTAACCTTTTCAGCCTATTATCCTTTTGTTTAATAATTAATCGCAGTCATGATCTTTCGAAGGCTCATTATCTAATCCCCCCCCCCCCCCCCCCCCCGGTGTAGTGCAGTACACACAAACAGCCGCGGAGCATTGTGTCCCACAGTCCTGGTTCATTGCGGGATTTGGGTTTTTTGCGTTCTTTCCGTCTTTGCCTTTATCTTCTACTATTATTGCATTCCCATGTGTTTAATTGTTATGTAAATGGATGAAGATTTGTTGTAGTAAGAGGTGTTAAAATATATAGGAAAACGATAGAGGATGAAGTACTCAATCTGCAGTAAGAAAGGCAAGACTGAAAAAAGTGGAAACAACCGAGAAATGGAGGAGGAGGGGGGGGGGCGCATCTTTACGTTTAGCCGAGGTAGGGCGGACAGTGTGCCTTTATCTCATTGGT
>CM065705.1:40523818-40526318 GCA_017654935.2 Phymorhynchus buccinoides | reverse complement strand
TATATAGAGAGGATTAGCCCCACACGAGCGTCATGCCCTCTGGCGTGAGAAAAATCGCACTAAGTCTCTCATTGGCTGGCGTGGAAAGGGTTAAAAGAAAAAAAGATACCACACAGACTTTACCAAAAAATCCAAAAACATCGTCAATTTCAAGAACGTCAAGAACGTAACCTTACGTCAGAGCCCCTGGGATACTTCAGTAAGAAAATATACGGCATCAAGGCAGCATTTAGCGAGGTAATGGGACTAAGTATCTAACTCGTCTGTTGGCAAGTGGTTGTAATCGTCAGGGATGTGGTTCTTGGCAAGGGGGTGGTGACAACTGAGTTCGGGTTGGGGCACGCCATTTGGCTAGGACTGTACGGTAAAGCGATGTCGAGTGGTTCAAGTACAACTAGAAACGCACTGTGTGACAGTGCATTAACCCTGGCCAGACCGACGCATAGCAAACGTACTGACCAACTCACGCGTGAACCTCGAGTTGGGTTGGGGCACGCCATTTGGCTAGGACTGTACAGTAAAGCGTAGCAAACGTACTGACCAACTCATGCTGTGAACCTCGAGTTTGGGTTGGGTTGCGCTATTTGGCTAGGACTGTAGGCTACAGTAAGGCGATGTTGAGTGCTTCAAGTACAACTAAAAATGCACTATAAATGCTGTGAAAGTGCAAAACCCGGTCAAATCGATGCATAGCAAACGTACTGACCAACTGATGCTATGAACCTCGAGTTTGGTTGGGTTACGCCATTTTGCTGTACAGTAAAGCGATGTCGAGTGGTACAGGTACAACTAGAAATTCACTGTGTGACAGTGCAAAACCCTGGCCAGACCGACGCATAGCAAACGTACTGACAACTCATGCGTGAACCTCGAGTTTGGTTGGGTTACGCCATTTGGCTAGGACTGTACAAAAAGGCGATGTGGAGTGGTTCAAGTACGACTAGAAATGCACTGTGTGACAGTGAAACCTGGCCAGACTGATGCATACCAAACGTACTGACCAACTCATGCTGTGAACCTCGAGTTTGGTTGGGTTACACCATTTTGCTGTACAGTAAGGCGATGTCGAGTGGTTCAAGTACAACTAGAAACGCACTGTGTGACAGTGAAAACCCCGGCCAGACCGATGCATGGCAAACGTACTAACCAACTCATGCCGTGAACCTCGAGTTTGGTTGGGTTACACCATTTTGCTGTACAGTAAGGCGATGTCGAGTGGTTCAAGTACAACTAGAAACGCACTGTGTGACAGTAAAAAACCCGGCCAGACCGATGCATACCAAACGTACTGACCAACTCATGCCGTGAACCTCGAGTTTGGTTGGGTTACGCTATTTTGCTGTACAGTAAAGGGATGTCGAGTGGTTCAAGTACAACTAGAAACGCACTGTGTGACAGTAAAAAACCCGGCCAAATCGATGCATACCAAACGTACTGACCAACTCATGCCGTGAACCTCGAGTTTGGTTGGGTTACGCCATTTTGCTGTACAGTAAAGGGATGTCGAGTGGTACAGGTACAACTAGAAATGCACTGTGTGACAGTGAAAACCCCGGCCAGACCGATGCATGGCAAACGTACTGACCAACTTATGCGTGAACCTCAAAACCTGTCTGTGTAGCTCTTCTCCCCCCTCCTACCCATCCCCCCCCTGAGCTTACATTTCTCCACCTTTCCCTGTCTCACTGTCCAGTCAGCGACTCAGCAAAATGACAAAAGTTTAACTTGGTAAAGGAAGGTTTCTCTATGGCTGGTACCCACGTGCCATATTATGGGAGACCGCCATCTTAGTCAGTAACTTTGTTTGAAAAATGCCAGATCGATGCTGTTTACACACAAATCTGACTAAGATGGCGACACTTCCGTTGGATGCGCACGCAGGTGGGGGGGGGGAGCCATAGTGAGCTTATGACGCGGATTTGACCGCCAGGGGGCAATCAAACCACTAGGGGCTTATCACGCGATATTCTTAGTTGGGCGTAGTGAGAGAGAGAGAGAGAGAGAGAGAGAGGGTGGGATTTATCTCCCTCTCTCTCTCTCTCACTACGCCCAATTAAGAATATTGCGTGAGAAGTCCCTAGTGGTTTGATTGCCCCCTGGTGGTCAAATCCACGTCCTAAGTTTCTCATTGGCCACTGCAAAGAACACCTTTTGCAAGAGTGAATGCCCTTGGTGGGTGTGGGAAGATGGTTGAGCACTGACCAAACAAGGGCGTAACTCTCGCCAGTAACCCTATTTGAGGCCACTTAATGGCTGCCTTTTGCAAGAGTGAATGCCCTTTTGGATACTGATCAACAAGGGCTTAACTCTTGCTGTCAAGGGCGTTAATAACCCTACTTGCAGTGGCCAATAGTACAGAGGTATAGGTTAAAACAAATTCATTAAAACTCAACAAAAATCATCAGGATCATGACAATTGAGACGAGTCCTTGTTAATGAAGTGTCTACACCTCTCCCAAATTTGATTAAAATACACTTGGTAGTCGTTTGAGAAAATCGG
>CM065705.1:40493818-40498818 GCA_017654935.2 Phymorhynchus buccinoides | reverse complement strand
TATGACGTTTGTCTGTTTCTGTTCTGATTTCAGATACCGATTAAAACTCCCACAACTCCAAAGTCGCGCCTGTAGCAATAAATAGCCTTTGGTTGTATAAGGAACGGAACGAGAATAGACTGACATACTGCGCTGCTTTTGGTTCCACTGCAGCCTGGATCAAGATGGATATTGCCCACGTTACCTGGATCACCTAGCATCTCTCTACTCCCCCGCGCCATTTGGGGATTAACGACGCAAGTCTTAGACAGGGAGGAGGAGGAGAAGAAGAAGAAGGAGGAGGAAGGAGGAAGAGGAGGAGGCGGAGGAGAAAGAAAACTGGACTACTTTTCTTGGAGGAAGAGGACACACGAGTTTTGAAACGATTTTTTTAATCCTCGGTATTCTTCCGCTGATCTGGTGTGGTGTGTGTGTGGAAACGGTTTTGTGTGTGTGTGTGAAACACGAGTTTCTGGGGAGTAAACTGATTTAGAAAAGCACAACATTCTCGATCGCACTTGTCAAAAGTTGCGACTATTTCCATCCTCTTGTGTGTATATATATGTGGGTTTTTTTTCCAAATGAACATCAAGAGTCAGTGTCATAATAAAGCTTGACTCAAAAAGGACAACCGCATTTGGATTCATTCCGCTGCTTTTTCTCCTTCCACCCCCCCCCCCCCCCCCACCGGGGGTCCAACCAAATTCGAAACGATTTATTGAAATATGAACTGTTAGTAAACATTTTTCAACAGAACAGAAATGAGCCTGAAAAAAGAGAGAAAAGACGTCAGAAGTTGGGTTTTTTAAGGAACTGACAGCAAAATAAAAGGGATTTCAATGTGAAAAAACACACACACACCAACAACGCCATCAAGAAACATGTCTTTATTTGGTCTTTACGTACGTCAGTGTGCGACACGTGCCTGTGTGTTTATTTTTGCCCGAAACTTGATCCCTGTACTACGCACTGGCTAACATCAGAACAAAAACAAAGCAAAACCCTGTCATATTTGATGTCGGATTACTTCGAGTCAGGAAGAAAAAACCAAAGCGAAACTAGAGAACCTGTTTATTGGAGTTTTTAATCTTTTTTTTTTTTTTTTAAACATAAGACCACGCGGGTTTTTAATAATTATCAAATATATCAATCTAGAAACTCTAGATCAGCATCACCCCACCTACTATATACATACAATACCCAAACTGAAACCAGACCCAACTCCGTCCGGGCCTTAGATGAAAATGTAGACAGAAACAAAAATATTAGAAACTGCTAATCAAAACATCACGCATCCACAAACTCCACAAACAAAAAAAAGAACAAGAAAAAAAAAGAGATTTTTTGAAAAAAAAGCACCAAAAAAGCATCAGTCTTTGCATCATCACATCAGCATCATCATCAGCAGCAGCAGCATCTTCCAGGGGTGTTCATTTCAAGCTGGATTCCAGAAACTAGGAGCGGGAACCATGATGGAAATGAAGACGAAGAAGAAGATGATGGTGATGATGGTGGTGGCGGTGGTGATATGGACGTCGTCTCTCATGGATTTAACACTGTCGCACGACCTTGGTAAGTTACGACATATTGAGTCTATTTGTTTGGTACTAGGTGTGGTGGTTGTTTACTGCGATGTGTCTCTCTGTCTTGTGTTTTGTTCTTAATACCGTCGTGAACATTGTATTGAACCATCTATGTCTAGGGTGCGCTCTCTCTCTCTCTCTCTCTCTCTCTCTCTCTCTCTCTCTCTCTCTATCTCTCTCTATCCTCTCTCTCTCTCTCTCTCTCTCTCTCTCTCTCTCTCTCTCTCTCTCTCTCTCTGTGAATCTCTTTGTCTCTGTGTCAGAGATATTCTCTCTTTCTCTCTCTCTCTGTGCCCATACTTATTATACATGTATTGTTAAAAAATCCGGACTTTACTGGTGTTGCACTGCCTCCGGGCATTGCCTCCAGAATCGTTCCCACCATCTTTTATATCTATTGATGTCCCATATATATATAAAAAAGTCTACGGGTGTAGGCGAAAAATTTGAAAATCTTTAAAATAAATAAACAAGGCTAGTTGGGAGTTGTTTTCCGACTTTGCATTTTTAGTTAAAATAAGTTCGTACAAAATATGTGTGGAGTGGGAAGCCTAGCTGTGCGGTTGTTATTTTTGACTGTTTTATATATATATATATATATATATATGTATAGTTTGCTTTGATAAAGCTTTTCTGTGTCCAATGTCTTTCATGCTATATATATATATATATATATATGTGAATGTGTGTCAGAGAGATTCTATCTGTCTCTCTCTCTGTGTGTCACACTTACTATATCTGTATTGTTAAAAAATCGCGACTTTACTGGTGCTGCACTGCCTCCAGGCATTGCCTCCAGGATCGTTCCCACCATCTTTATATCTACTGATGTCCCATATGAGACAGGGAGACACAGAGAGAGAGAGAGAGAGAGAGAGAGAGAGAGAGAGAGAGAGAGAGAGAGAGAGAGAGAGAGAGAGAGAGAGAGACAGAGACAGAGAGAGAGAGAGAGAGACAGAGAGAGAGAGAGAGAAACAGAGAGACTTAGAGAGAGACAAAGAGAGTCAAATTCAAAGAGAGTCAGAGGGAGAGAGATAGAGACAGATAGAGAGACAGAGTGAGAGAAAGAGAGCGAGAGAGAGAGAGAGAGAGAGAGAGAGGAGAGAGATGAGAGAGAGAGAGCGAGAGAGAGAGAGAGAGAGGCGAGTTACGAGAGAGAGAGAGAGAGAGAGAGAGGGAGGTGGTTGTGGTGGAGGCACGGACGGGCAGACAGATAGACAAAAAAAACATAAGACGCAGAAGAAACAAAATACCCCCCAAAAAACAGTGACCATTGATCAGTCAGCGGATTTGGGGAGAGATTTCAGGCAACTTGTTCCAGCGAAAAAAGTCAATATCAGCCAGACTGTACAGACAGCTTTCAGACATAGATCCCTGGGTAGTTGAACATTTCTCTCTGTCTTTCTGTCTCTGTCTGTCTGTCTCTGTCTCTGTCTCTGTCTCTCTCTCGTTATCTCTCAGACGGTATAAGCAATGTTTCGTTAGTTCTGCATAAAGCTTTCAGACATAAACCCGTTATCTCTCGGACGTTATAAATACTTTTAAAACATAAAATTTCTGTATAAAGTTTTCAGACATAAACCAGTTATTTCTTAGACTTTATATACGCACGAACGAAAAGTGGTGTTTAACGTCCTCTCGGTCTGGAACAGACACATAATGGGACATTTGTAGATACAAAGATGGTGGGAACAATACTGGAGGCAATGCCCGGAGGCAGTGCAACACCAGTAAAGTCCCGATTTTTTAACAATGCAGATAGCTGTAGCAGTAACCACGCCTCGGTTAAACCTCATCGGCCACAATATAATAATGACGTTATATACGCAATTTTTTCTTTATTTCTGTATAATATAAAGGTTTCAGACATCAACCCGTTATTTCTCAGACGTTATATACGCATTTTTTCTTTATTTCTGTATAAAGCTTTCAGACATAAACCCGTTATCTCTCAGAGGTTATACGCAATTTTTCTTTATTTCTGTATGAAGCTTTCAGACATAAACCCGTTATTTCTCAGACGTTATAAATACGCATTTTTTCTTTATTTCTGTATAAAGCTTTCAGACATAAACCCGTTATTTCTCAGACGTTATAAATACGCATTTTTTCTTTATTTCTGTATAAAGCTTTCAGACATAAACCCGTTATCTCTCAGATGTTATACGCAATTTTTCTTTATTTCTGTATAAAGCTTTCAGACATAAACCCATTATTTCTCAGACGTTATATACGCAATATTTCTTTATTTCTGTATAAAGCTTTCAGATATAAACCCGTTATTTCTCAGACGTTATATACGCAATATTTCTTTATTTCTGTATGAAGCTTTCAGACATAAACCCGTTATTTCTCAGACATTATAAGCAATGTTTCTTTATTTCTGTATAAAGCTTTCAGACATAAACCCGTTATTTCTCAGACGTTATATACGCAATGTTTCTTTATTTCTGTATAAAGCTTTCACACATAAACCCGTTATTTCTCAGACGGTATAAATACGCATTTTTACTTTATTTCTGTATAATATAAAGCTTTCAGACATAAACCCGTTATCTCTCAGACGTTATATACGCAATGTTTCTTTATTTCTGTATAAAGCTTTCACACATAAACCCGTTATTTCTAAGACGGTATAAATACGCATTTTTACTTTATTTCTGTATAATATAAAGCTTTCAGACATAAACCCGTTATCTCTCAGACGTTATATACGCAATGTTTCTTTATTTCTGTATAAAGCTTTCACACATAAACCCGTTATTTCTAAGACGGTATAAATACGCATTTTTACTTTATTTCTGTATAATATAAAGCTTTCAGACATAAACCCGTTATCTCTCAGACGTTATATACGCAATGTTTCTTTATTTCTGTATAAAGCTTTCACACATAAACCCGTTATTTCTAAGACGGTATAAATACGCATTTTTACTTTATTTCTGTATAATATAAAGCTTTCAGACATAAACCCGTTATCTCTCAGACGTTATATACGCAATGTTTCTTTATTTCTGTATAAAGCTTTCACACATAAACCCGTTATTTCTAAGACGGTATAAATACGCATTTTTACTTTATTTCTGTATAATATAAAGCTTTCAGACATCAACCCGTTATCTCTCAGAGGTTATAAGCAATGTTTCTGTATTTCTGTATAAAGTTTTTAGACACTGATAAATCCGTTATCTCTCAGACGTTATATACGCATTTTTTTCTATATTTCTGTATAATATAAAGCTTTCAGACATAAACCCGTTATCTCTCAGACGCATTTTTTTTCTATATTTCTGTATAATATAAAGCTTTCAGACATCAACCCCTGAGTAGTTTAACACCTCTCTCTGTCTCTCTTTAAGTCTACTCAAACACACGAAGCGAGAGCTGGGGGATCTACCTGATGTTAGAGTAACTTCCCCTGTTTGACCGATTGAATTG
>CM065705.1:40466318-40473818 GCA_017654935.2 Phymorhynchus buccinoides | reverse complement strand
TAAAATTATTGAAAAGCCAGGGGAGGTGACTCATGATTGGAGTGGTAAAAATAGACCGCGTGCCACAAACTGTTGCGATTTCGCGCTTGTTTAAAAAATCCCTTTCTCGTCAGCGTATGAGGAAAATGTTTGAATACATGTTGAGTTGAATGGAATAATGACAACACCCGACTTGTTATTCAGTCATCAAATGCTTATCTGTCCTGTCAGACATTCATCGTTAAAATCTCTCTCTCTCTCTCTCTCTCTCTCTCTCTCTCTCTCTCTCTCCTCTCTCTCTCTCTCTCTCTCTCTCTCTCTCTCTCTCTCTCTCTCTCTCTCTCTCTCTCTCTCTCACTCTCTCTCTCTCTCCCTCCCTCCCTCCGGCTTAAGCAAATCTTTAATATTTCCAAACAACACACATTACAGAAAGCAAAAGAGAGCATCGACAAGCTAGCGCTTACAGCGTGCTCCTGAAATATTACATGAAAAATATTTGGTGAATGACAGACTGTGTAAGTACAAAAATACATCGTTTATACTTGATAATTGAGCAAAAGAAAAGGGAAAAAAAAAAAAAAAAAAAAAAAAAAAAAAATCGAACACACACAAAGACAAAAAATCAATCCTCATCTCTCTCTCTCTCTCTCTCTCTCTCGCTCATCATATCTCTCTCATCTCTCTCTCTCTCCTCTCTCTCTCTCTCTCTCTCTATAGCTTCTCTCTCTCTCTCTCTCTCCTCTCTCTCTCTCTCTCTCGCTCTGCTCTCTCTCTGTCTCTCTCTCTCTGTCTCTCTCTCTCTCTCTCTCTCTCTCTCTCTCTTCTCTCGTCATCTCTCTCTCTCTCTCTCTCTCTCTCTCTCTCTCTCTCCTCTCTCTCTCTCTGCTCCTCTATCTCTCTCGTCTCGCTCTCTCTCTCTCTCTCTCGCTCTCTCTCTCTCTCTTCTCTCTCTCGCTCTCTCTCTCTGATCTCTCTCTCTGCTCCTCTCTCCTCTGCAAATCGACTCTCTCTCTCGATCTGTCTCTCTCCTCTCTCTCTCTCAAAATCCTATCTCTTTCTCTAATATCAAAAGGTCATCTCTGTGCATCGCTCTCTCTCGCCTCTCTCTCGTCTCTCTCACTCTCTCTCTGTCCTCTCTCCTCTCTCATGTCTCTGTGTTTCTGTCTCTCTCGCAGATCTCTCCGCTCTCTCTCTTCTCTGTCTCTATCATTCCCTGCTTTCTAATCTGCTCTCTAATCCTCTCTGTCTCTCTTCTTAAGGGACTATCTTCTCTCTACTCTCTCTCTACTCTCGATCTAGAAAGCAAGACTACTCTCTCTTCCCCTCTCTGACTTCTGAAGAGAGACTCTCTCTCTCTCTCTCTCTCTCTTCTCTCTGTCTCTCTATCTCTCTCTCTCTCTGTCTCTCTCTCTCTCTCTCTCTTCTCTCGCTCTCTCTCTCGCTCTATCTCTCCTCTCTCTCTCTACTCTCTCCTCTCTCTCTCTCTCTGTCCTCTCTCTCGCTCTCTCTCTCGTCTATGTCTACTCCTCTCTCTCTACTCTCTACTCTCTATCTCTGCTGTCTTCTCTCTGCTCTCTCTGTCTGTTTCTCTCTCTTCTCTCTGTGTACTCTCTCTCTCTTCTCTCTCTCTCTCTCCTCTATGACTCTCTCTCGCTCTGGCTGCTGCTCTCGCTCTCTCTCTATCTGTCTCTCTCTTCTCTCTCGTCTCTGTCTCTCTCTCGCTCTCTACTATGTCTCTCTCTCTCTATCTCTCTGTCTCTCTCTCGGTCTCGTCTACTCTCTGTCTCTCTCTCTCTCTCTCTATGTCTCTCTCTCGCTCTCTCTCTCTCTCTCTCTCTCTCTATTTTTCTATATCTCTCTCTCTATCTCTCTCTTCTCTCTCTCTATGCTCTCTCTCTCTCTCTCTCGCTCTCTCTCTCTCTGCCTCTTACTCTCTCTCTCTCGCTCTCTCTCTCTCTCTCTCTCCTCTCTGCTCTCTGCTGTCTGCTCTGTTCTCCCTCTCTATCTCTCTGCTGTCTACTACTACTACTCGCTCTGCTCGATAGATGATACTGATAACAAAAAAATCCTTTTTACTAATACAAAAGGTCATTCGGTGTCGTGCACTCCCTCCCTCCATGGAGCAGATTACTCAAATGTCAAAAGTTAATGGTTAAGGGACTACTCATACACATTAGAAAGCAAGAATTCCCCGGTGACTTTGAAGAGAGACAGATTCTTCTTGTGCATGATTTCGCAATGAGTTTCTAGATCTATTACTACTACTACTACTGCTGCAATACTACTACTACTGACTGCTGCTGCTGCTGCTGCTGCTGCTGCTGCTGCTGCTGGCTACTACTACTACTACTACTACTACTACTACTACTACTACTACTACTACTACTACTACTCCTGCTGCTGCTACTACTCACTACTACTACTACTACTACTGCTACTACTTCTACTGCTGCTGCTACTACTACTACTACTACTACTGCTACTGCTGCTGCTGCTGCTGCTACTACTACATGTACTACTACAGTACTACTACTACTACTATACTACTACTACTACTACTACTACTACTACTGCTGCTGCTGCTGCTGCTGCTGCTGCTGCTACTACTACTACTACTACTACTACTTTTACTACTACTACTACTACTACTACTGCTACTGCTGCTGCTGCTGCTGCTGCTGCTGCTGCTACTACTAGGGGAAGACGGGGTAAAAAGCGCATGGGCGGGGTAAGAAGCCCACCCCAATTATCTCATGAAATAAAGAAAATTTCAGTCAAATTTGCCCATGAGACGAATGCTAGACATTAACGCTCGTCTCATGGGCAAAATGAGACTGAAATTTACTTCATTTCATGAGATAATTGGGGTGGGCTTCTTACCCGCCCATGCGCTTTTTACCCCGTCTTCCCCTACTACTACTACTACTACTACTACTACTACTACTACTACTACTACTACTACTACTACTACTACTACTACTACTACTACTACTACTACTACTACTACTACTACTACTACTACTGACTGTTAGCATATTGTGTCGAGACTAAAACATCCCGAGACTAGACAAGAGATGCGGATGATGGTGTACGAAATGAAATGAAATGATTACAAGAGGTCAAAGCTACAAAACGGTCAACTCGAGATGACAGGAAGTAGGAGGGATTGAATGAGTGTGCTTTTCATACGATTCGAGATTTCTACCCTTTCACCGCCAAAGTCACATTTTAGCACCACAGTGATTTAACACCTATGTCACTAAAAGGCATCAAATTGGGGTCTAGTATCCAAAGACCCTATTGTCTTAGTTTTGGGAAGTAAGGATAGACCTTATTTGATATATGTCACAGAAGAATCCCAAATACTGCAGATGGATTTTGTTCTCTACACAGATACATTTAATGGACATTTTTGGCTGAAATATGGCTGGCAGTGAAAGGGTTAAATTGTCTCGTAGTTTTCCATTGAAGTACTGTCCTGCCTCTGTATGTGTCTCTCTGTCTTAATTTGTCTCTCAATTTAATTCAGTTCAATTCAAATAACTTTATACCCCCGTGGGGATATTGTGTGTGTGTGTGTGTGTGTGTGTGTGTGGGGGGGGGGGGGGGGGTCTTTTATATAAATAATTCGCCCACCTTCTGGAAGTTCTGTGCTTGCTCTAATCTACCACTCTCATTGACTCTGCCTTTTCCCTTTGCTTGCTGTCATCTACTATCTTTCTGACTTATTGGCCCATTCTCCTGCCCTTTAAAAAAACAAATCTTTCAAATAATGTTTCTCCTTTGAGCTCCTCCGAAATCGGACTGTGTCGGCTGTGCGGAGCAGGGAGACCAGTGAAAACTGAAAACCGGACACATACGTACCTTACCCATTATGGCCATATGGCATGGGAACGCAGAAGATTAAAAAGAAGAGATGAGAGGAAGTAGGAGGGATTGAATGAGTGTGCTTTTCGTACGAATCGAGATCTCTATTAAATTGCGCAGTAGTTTTCCATTGAAGTGCTGTTCTGCCTCTGTATGTATGTCTCTATGTCTTAATTTGTCTCTCAATTCAATTCAAAATTCAATTAACTTTATACCCCCCACCTTCTGGAAGTTCTGTGCATGTAATTTCCTCTAATCTGTCACTCTCTTTGACTCTTGCCTTTTCCTAAGTTGCTTACTGCCATCTACTATCTTTCTGCCTTACCGGCCCATCCATTCTCCTGCCTTTTTTCTTTCTGTCAAGAAACGCTTTCAAAAACATTTCCTCCAGACGAAGTCGGACATGGCTGGGCCTAACTATTTCTTACTTAGGCGCATAACGGCAGCATGACGCATCTGCGCTCATAATTGACAGGAAACTGTCCGAGCGATCGAAGAAGAAGAAGAAGAAGAAGAAGAAGAAGAAGAAATAACTTTATTAATCCCTGAGGATAGATAGATAGTTAAAAGAGACAAGCCCCTTCTACCATAAACTGTGATATCGGAGCTATTCACTGTGTGTCGAAGCACAAAATAGAACAGTTCTCCCACGTGAAACCACAAACATTTCTAAAAAACGATCAAACTAAATCTTATAAAAAATGTTCACTTCCTTTAAAAACTCGAATATCACAGACACTTGAACATCTCTAAAAAGCTTACCGAGTGACATCTTTGTAAAAATATTTTTCTCTTATTTCACTGAGGTCGTCACACTCGGTAAGCACATGTTTTAAAGTATAGAAACAGTCGCAAGCGAAACAGTGTCAAAATTGATTGAAAATTCTGATCGCTTCTCGGCCTTTTGGCTAAGACAGTGATTCAGGAACATAATTTTTTGTTTATACCCTGGTTTGGTTTGTTCAGCCCGTCGTACATGGCGAAAGCCGATAGGCGACGTTAAACTGAACTTCCATCCCCCAACAATGGGGTCTTTCCTCTCCCTTTAAAAGATAAGAATGGGTCATATAGCTGTGACCAATAGAGTTGAGAACCGGTTCAAAAATCGGAACCGGTTTGTAAACCGGTTTTCCCTCTTCGAACCGGTGTTGTCGAACCGTTTTTTTTAACCAGTACTCGCATCACTAGTTTCACCTATGCAAACGCATATTTATTTGTCAGAATATTCACACACACACGCACGCACGCGCACACATACACACACACAATAAAGAAACTTATGACTTATGACACACACACACTCAACTCGATCAACACTCAGTCAATACAAAGTCAAAGCCATACACCACCACAAACTAGAAACAGCTACTCTTGGTTTGCAAACACCCAATCTGCGCTGAGAATTTCGAAAAGAATGCGTTATTCTAAGAAAAAAACTTACTTTCAGTGTGCAGTTAAAAAACCGGTTCAGAGCAAGTCGAACCGGTTTTTGGAACCGCGAAAGTTTAGCACCGGTTTTTCGGTTCAAACCGGTTTTTCCCCCCACCTCTAGTGACCAATACGTATGCGAGTCAGAACGCATTCCTCACGTCTGCTTTTGCAAACTGAAGGAAGCCATTCAGACAAAATGAGGAAGGATCCCTGCGGGAATTAAGATGCACAATCGCAGGCTTCATAAACTCTAGGCCTATAAATAACAATCATGCACAGTATCACATCCGCCTGCAGAGAGGGCTCGACTTAGCCGCGTGTCTACCAGCCCGCCCGCAACGACATCGACTCCCCGGTACGGAGCAGGTCGCCCTGTGGTCCTGACGACGGCCTTAGGAGGAAGTAGACCATCTACAGCAGGAGCTATCTTTGACACCAACGCCAACGGCAGCGACAATTTTGGTGCATCAGATGCTCGCATCTATGCACCAAAATTCAACGATGCTAACATCAGCATCACGCAACAGTTCTAGACTCGGATCCCGTCCGAGATGTTCCCGCAACCGACAGCGTTATCCGCGATTCCAGGGTGCGCAATGTGTTCCGTGTCATCGAAAGATGACGTATGCCACGTCACGAACTCCACCTTTCATCATTCAACGGCCCCCATCATCATCATCATCCAACGAGAAGACTACCCAGCCTTCATGCAGAACGTCCATAAGGACCTACGGTCAATTGGACGCAAATCTCACCCTCTCAATACATCCGATATCTAGTGTTAGACAGTGATGTACCGAGGAAGGAAAAGTGACAGGACAAACTGTCCTGGGATAAGAGAAATCAATAGGACAATGTCCTGGCTCTTGCAGAAATCAATAGGACAAAACAAAACGTGCCAGTGTTAAAAATTCGATCAGACATGAATTTTGTCCTGACAGGGGAGAGAACACAATAGTACATTTTCAATTTTAATAGGTCAGTGGCCTATGACCGGGGTCTCGGGACATCACTGGTTACACTGGTCGCTGGTGTCTGACTCTTGACTTTTTAGTCTCCCGAGCCGAAGGTTCGGGAACTATTGGTTTCTGTCTGGTCCGTCCGTCCGGCGTCCGTCCGTCCGTCCGGCTATTCGTCCGTTTTTCTCAAAACTATTCAGTCTATCATCATCAAATTTGGTATACTAGTTTGCCAAGAGGCAAGCTATCCACTGATGTATTTAGTTTTACATTAAGGTCAAGGTCGCGCCAGTTACGGGGTTCAAACCCCGAAACACATAATCGCTAATATATCGCGAAGTTTTGCATGTATTTCAATGCAGTTTTTTTCACAACATTTCTTGATGAATGGTCTATAACACAGTTGTCATGAATTTGTCTGTGCGCGCGTGTGCGCATGATCGCGCGTGCTCAAATCACGGGTCCGAACCCCGAGGCTATATATAAAAAAACTATTCAGTTACGTGCTGTTTTTGATGCGTTTTTATGTAGTTACGTGCTGTTTTGATGCTTTTTTTTTTATGTAGTTGTGTACAGCCGACACATTCCGATTTCGGAGTAGCTCGGCGATGCTGCGAGGGGACTTTGCAGCCGCTCGGGCGTTGCACTTGTTGTTCTTGAATCCGTCTGGTTCTTTTTCTGTCTCACCGTCCCCCACCCCTCTCTCTCTCTCTCTCTGTTCGAGTGCGTGTCTTGTTTGTAACCATCTTTAAAATGTGTTTTCAGGTTTCCAGTCAATTTTTGTTTTCTTTTAACCAAGGGCAGATTGAAGGAATATAATCTAAAATTAAATCTTAATCCTTGTTAATTGTTTTCAGTGTTCAGTATTCTCTCTCTCTCTCTCTCTCTCTCTCTCTCTCTCTCTCTCTCATCTCTCTCTCTTCTCTCTCTCTCTCTCTCTCTCTCTCTCTCTCTCTATCTCATCTCTCTCTCTCTCTCTCTTCTCTCTCTCTGTCTCTCTCTCTCTCTCTCTCTCTCTCTCTCTCCCTCTCTCTCTCTCTCTCTCCCTCTCTCTCTCTCTCTCTCTCTCTCCTCGCCTCCTCGTTCTCTCCTCTCGCTCTCTCCTCTCTCTCTCTCTCTCTCTCTCTCTCTCTCTCTCTCTCTCTCTCCTCTCTCTCTCTCTCTCTCTCTCCTCTCTCTCTCTCTCTCGCTCTCTCTGCTCTCTCTCTCTCAGCACATTGATTGTTTGAGATGCAGCTTTTGAGATCCCCCCAGTTCTGACCGT
>CM065705.1:40453818-40458818 GCA_017654935.2 Phymorhynchus buccinoides | reverse complement strand
GTGCCTTACCGGTCCATTCTTGTGCCTTTTTTCACGAAACACTTTCACAAAACATTCCCTCCAAAATCCGACCGAAGTCGGACATGCTGGGCCTAAATTATTTCTTACTTAGGCGCACAACGGCAGCATAACGCATCTGCGCTCATAATTGACAATGACAGGAAACTGTCTGAGCGATCAAGAAGAAAAAGAACAACAACAACACGAGACTCCTGATCAATCTACGTCCTTAACATCATACTCCTCCTGGTCACAACTCCTCATACCATCAATGTCTCCATCATAACATCCTCCAGATCAATAATCCTGCCAATACTCCTCCTGATCAATACTCCCTCTAGAGCCCTCCTCTCTGCTTTTAGCGGCTGGCTTTTCACCGGGGGGGTGAATAGAGAAGAGGGCCCTTCCCTAGGAATGCTTTGCTTCACGTTTGCTTCGTTTAAAAGAAGGGACAAAACTGGGAAGGCGACACACTGTCTCTCTGGTCTTCTGTCTGTCGCTCGGTCGCTTTCTGTCTGTTTTGTCCCGCGTGTCCTCTGTCCTCGTCCCTTTGTTTTTAACGTGGCTCCCCTTCTCTGAACGCATATATACCTTTCGCTCTCTCTCTCGCTCTCTGTTTTTCTGTCTGTCTGTCTGTCTGTCTGTCTTGTCTCTCTCTCTCTCTCTCTCTCTCTCTCTCTCTCTCTCTCTCATCTCATATCTCTCACTCTCTCTCTCTACTCACTCTCGTCTCTCGTCCTTCTCTCTCCAGAATCTATCACTCTCTCCCTCTCTCTCTCTCTCTCACATACACTCACACATACACTCCCTCTCTCTCTCCTTCTCTCTCTCTCACTCTCTCATCTCCTCTCTCCTCGTCATCTCCTCACTCTCTATCCACGTTTTCTCCTCTACAAAGTCTCCTCTCATCCCTCATCTCTCTCTCTCTTCTCTCTTGCTCTCTTCCTCTCTCGTCCTCTCTCTCTCATAACTATTGTGCCTTTTCTCTCCCCCTCTCCCCGTCCCCACTGTTTTTAGAAATGCTTGCGTGTGTGTGTGGGTGTGTGCGCGTGCGCGCGCGCGCTCGCGCGTCACATATGTATGTGTGCGTGTTTTATATTAACAATGCAGCTCTAGTTTTTGCAACTGGAACTGCTACGTTCGAGTCCATTTTGGCTTTGAATTGATTTTTATTTACCAAACGCACATATTACAAATAAATCAAATATATCAACAGCAACAAGCTTAAAGACCCCCCACGTCACGTGTAACATTCCCTCTTATGCTCGGAAGATTTCTTAAGAGTTCGTACCTGCTATAAGATGGAAAACACGTGAAAATCGTGGATTTTGACACGTGACGTGGTGGGTCCTTAAAAGCTTATCTCTACATGTGCCCAGCTTATTTTGTATGAATTTCAGTATGACGGCTGGCATGTACAAGACGAAAAACAGACTGATCTGCACAATTAATGGATGCAATAAAAGGATCGAGACCGTTTCAGTTGTTCTTGTATTTTCTTCGCTAAACCATCATTTCAATTCCAGACAAAGTCGTACATTAGATTCATGAGAAAAATCAATGTGACCCAGCACCTAAGTACGGAAAGGGACATTAAGTCGCTGGGCTGGTTTTCTCTCTCCAACACAGGCTTGCAAAGATCAAGAATCTCATTTTTTTAATTAATCCATTTTGAATGATGTGGCATTTTTTTGTGACCTCCTATGTCTTTTAATAAAGGATAATCTTTAATAATTAATAGGTCTCTGCATACTTCTATAAAAGAAAGTGCTTCAGAATTAGTAGGTTGATGCATTTTTCATAGGATAAGTCTAGACTTTAGACTGTCATATTGTGTCAAATGGCCGAGATCGGTCATCATTTCCCAAATTTAAAATGCTCGTAACTCTGCAACAACAAAAGGATACAAGAAATGAGGTTTTGCTAATTGTTAAGAGAAGAAGAATTGTCTGAAGCTTCCTAGGCGGGTCCATTTCTCAAGATCAGTATTGTAACGCTTAACCTTTTTCCACCGCCAAAAGTGGCATTTTAGCACCACAAGTGACTTAACAACTACTACCTATGTCACTAAGAAGGTACAATCAAATTGGGGGTCGACTTATTCCAAAGAACTCTGTTGTCTTGAGTTTTTGGGAAGTAAGGATATACCTTCATTTGTATATATGTCACAGAAGTACTCCCCAATACTGCAGATGGATTGTTGTTCTCCCTACCCAGTCAAATTTAATGGATTTTTTTCCTGAAATATTGGCTGGCGGTGTGAAAGGGTTAATGTTTCCTTTTGTGGGGTTGAGTGGACGAGTGTAGGCTAGCTCAAAATAATAACTCGTAACTCAGGGAGTAATGGTTCCCACCGTGGGTGCGGTGGTGTGGGGTGATGGTGGGGTGGTGTGTTGGGGGTGGGGGGGCTAAGCAAAACGCAACAAGTACTCCAACAAAAATCGTTCGTGGTTGTGAACACGAAGTAAGGACACAACCAATTAAGAAAATACACTTATCTAAGGGCGTTTTTCAAGGACTCCAGGGACAAAAGAGTGACGTCCGGGTCAACAGACGATAAGTCGTTGTCCGTCGTGAGAGTGCTCAGTTCACACCTTGACATTTTTTTTTCCCAGCGGGTGAATAAACTTTTAATCTTGGCCCCAGTGTATAAATTTATCTACTGCTGGGGGAATGATAGAACGTGACAATTCTTGAGTGCAATTTTGGGTTTATATGTGTGTGTTGTGTGTGTGTGTGTGTGTGTGTGTGTGTGTGTGGGTGTGGTGTGGAGTGTGTGTGTTGTGGTGGTGGGGCATAAGTAAGTAGATAGGACGTGTAGTTTCGTACTCCGCACCTACCCCCTGTGGTGTTAGCACCCCCCGCACCTACCCCCACCCCTTTATGCACCGCAACCACTCAAAACAGCACGCACGCACGCACGCACACGCACACACACACCACGCACACACTCACACAGAACACACCACACACACACACACACACAAGACAAACACACACACACAGCACACACTCTCTCTCTCTCTCTTCATCGTTCTCTCTCTCTCTCTCTCTCTCGTCTCTCTCTCAAACCAATTGGAATAAAGAGTGTCTGCAGTTCGGAAGCGTCTCTCACTCTCTCGCTTCTCTCTCTCTCTCATCTCTCTCCCTCTCTCTCTCTCCATCTCTCTCTCTCTTCACCTCTCCTTCTCTCTCTCTCTCTCTCGCCCTCTTCTCTCTCATCTCTCTCTCTCTCTACACCACAAAACACTCCTCTCTCTCTCTCTCTCACTCGTCTCCTCTCTCTCACTCTCGTCTCTCTCTCTCCTCCTCTCTCCCTCCACTCTCTCTCTCATCCCAGAACGTTACCAAATAGGTAATCTATATCCATCATCGAATGTCACACCAGAGAGAACTGTAAACAACATACTAGCCTTCGTTCCCCCCACCCTCCTTCCTCTCGCGCCGCCCCCTCCCCTATATCCCCCCAATTCTTCGCCCTGAGACCTTCGAACTGATAGCAGACCACTGGTCAATCAACTTCACCTCGACAGTATACATACATATCTCTGTCCCTCCCTGCTGGTCAATCAGACTGTCTTGTCCGAGCAATGACCGTTGGTAAATTATTTATTGACCACTGGGTTGTTGTGGAGAGAAGGTACTAGTCTAGGCATTATTGGTACGAGGGTCTAGGAAAGGACAGAGTTGAACTAAAAGGAGATGTGTGTATGTATGTGTGTATTGTAATGATGTGTGTATGGTAATGATGTGTGTATGTATTGTATGTATGTATGTATAGTATGTAATGTATCTATGTATGTAATGTATGTAGGTTTTACTTGTATGTATGTATGTATGTATGTATATTATGTAATGTATGTATGTATGTATGTATGTGTGTGCATGCAATGTATGCATGTATCATGTTATGTATGTATGTATGTATGTATGAATGTATGTATGTATGGCCATGGTATGAATGTTATGTATGTATGTATGTATGTATGTATGTGTGTATGTATGAATGTGTGTATGTATGTATGTATGTGTGTGTGTATGTTGTGTATGTATGTAATGTATGTATGTATGTATTGGTGCATTATGGTTATGTATTTATGTATGTATGTAGCAACTGTATGTATGTATGTATGTATGTATGGTATGCATGTATGGCTGTATGCATGTTATGTAGTATGCATGTTATTGCATGTAATGTATGTATGTCATTTTGTTAGTATGTATGTACTGTATGTATGTATGGCTATGTATAGTATATGTGTGTGTATGTATGTATGTGTATATATATGTGTGTTTGTGTGTATGTGTGTATATATATGTATGTACTGAGTATGTATGTATGTATGTGATGTCTATTATCTATGTTGGTGTGTGTGGTATGTATGTAATGTATGTATGGTCTAGTCTATGTGTGTATAAGTTTATGTATGTATAAGTATGTATGTATGTATGTATGTATGTATGTATGTATGTATGTATGTATGTAATGCAATGTATTGTATGGTATGCATGTATTATGTATGTATGTATGTATGCATGCATGCATGTAAGCATGTATGTATCTTAGTCATCTGAAACGACATATTGTTTTTGTATACTTGAAATCATCAAAAACTTTATCTCATCTTATTTTTTTTGAAAGCATACCAAAGTGCTCACGTAATCTCTCTCTCTCTCTCTCTCTCTCTCTCTCGTTCTCTCACTCTCTCTCACTCTGTCTCTCGGTCTCGTTCACTCGTCAATCTTCTCTCTACTCTCTCTTTGTTTCTCTTTGATTCTCTGTCTATCTCTCTCTCTCTCCTCGCTCTCTCTCTCTCTTATCTCTCTCTGTCTCTCCCTCTCATCCTCTCGCCTCTCCCTCTCTCTCTCTCTCTCTCTCTCCCTCCCTCGTCTCTCTCTCTCCCCTCTCTCTCTCTCAAGTCTCTCTCTATCTCGCTTCGCTCTCGACTATTCCCTCTCAACCTGCTTCAAATCTCTCTCCTCCTCTCTATCTCTCGCTC
>CM065705.1:40411318-40416318 GCA_017654935.2 Phymorhynchus buccinoides | reverse complement strand
ACGAAAAACGTTTCACGCTTTACCGAGAGTCCAGAAAACCTGCAAATAACAAGTAAATAGTACAGGGGTCCGGGTATGTACTAATAGGCAAAAGACGCCATGTCTTAATTGTGACCCAGCACCACGAAAGGGACATTAAGTCGCTGGAAGGCTCGCAAAGTCAAAAATCTCATTTTTATTAATTTTTAGTTATGTGTATTTTCGTGCTCTCTAACATCTCATCTTTCATATTTATAAAGGACTATCTTTGTTATGGTCTCTAAATACTCCAAAAAGTGTTTTGAAATGAGTAGGTTGATGCATTTTCTTCAGCTAGGCTAAACTTTAGACTGTGATTTCTCAACATGGCCGACAGTCACCCTACCAACGTTTTATGCTCATAAGGCCGGGTTAGGTTTAACCGAGGCATGGGTACCGCTACACCTATCTATATTGTTAAAAACTCGGGACTTTACTGGTGTTGCACTGCCTCCGGGCATTGCAGCCAGCATTGTTCCCAACATCTTTGTATTTACAAATGTCCCATATGTGTCTATGACCGAGAGGACGTAAAACATCATTTTCATCATCAGACGCGTAAGTTCCGTAGGGAAAACCCTAAATAAGTGAAGAAAGATGGATAACAGTTTACGCATATAGGGGAAATTTGGACATGTATGTGCGCAAATCTTTTCCCTTCTTTGTTTCACTTATTTATGGATTGCGCACGGGTTTCCGCACGGAATATCCGCTTATGTGTGTACACGGCCTTACTCTAAAACGAAAAAAGTTACAAGAATGGTTCTGATATCATTGGAAAGAGAATTGTCTGAAGACGTTAACTGGACCATTGCCTCAGAAAGGTCATTTTCACACTTAATGTCCCTTTCGTGGTGCTGGGGCTCAATTATTTTCTTTCCGTTCTCGGCTGTTGCCTCCACGTGGTGGTGGAATGTGGGTGTGTAAGCTATTTCAATGACAGTTAAATGGGTCGGTTTCCTCCGAAATGAAGTGGATCCCACTGAATAGAGCATTGGTACAGAGGGTGGGGGGTGGGGGTGGGTGGTGCGGGGTGGGGTGCGGGGGGTGGGGGTGGGGGTGCGGGGTGGGGTGGGGGTGTAGTTCTCTACTTATCTTTAACACCCCCCCCCCCACCCCACCCCCGGAACAACAGCTCTCCATTTTGTAAATATACAGCTCTGTTTTTAATGCGATATTACCCAGACTCGGCCGATAATATGTTTCGGTGCCCCTAGAGTCGTAGGGTTTTAACCCTTTCACCGCCAAATAAAAGTCGCATTATAGCACCACAGTGATTTAACCCTTTCGCCGCCAGCCATTTCTTAGCTAAAATTTTAAATTAAATTTACAAGGGTAGAAAAAAGATTTCGTCAGCAATATTGGGGATCAGTCTGTGACATGTTTTAAATAAGGCCTATCTTAAAAAAGCTCCCAAAATTAAGAACACAAGGTCATTGGATAGCAGACCATGGGTGTTAAATCATTGTGGTGCAAAAATGTGACATTGGCGGTGAAAGGGTTAACACCTATGTCACTAAAAGGTATCAAATTGGGGTCTATTATCCAAAGACCCTATTGTCTTAGTTTTGGGAAGTAAGGATAGACCGTATTATTTTATATCTGTCACAGAACAATCCCCAATACTGCCGGTGAATTGTGTTCTCTACCCAGGTACATTTAATGGACATGTTTGGCTGAAATATGGCTGGCGGTGAAAGGGTTAAAAGCTAGGGATCCTCACTCTATCTCTAAATAACACATTGCACTCAGACGCAAAACACGTCTCGAATCAGACACAATACCAACAGACAAGGCAAAAGTTCTTGTATATTAGACGTAATACAAGTCAATAGTAATTTTTGAGCTTACATTTTTTAAAACTCTTTGTTGGAAATAAAGATTACATGTAAATAGTGTAAATTGTCTCTTGACCTTAATCGATTTTTCAAGATTTATATTGCTTTTTAAAAAGGTGGTCCTGAAAATGTTAATCTCCAATAGCTCAGGGAGTACTAACTAAGACTTACGTAAATTTTATAATAACATTTTAAGCAAAAGTATATACATTTATAACTTAGAGTAGTCTTTGTGCGAGCCATGGCACCGAACAACATCTTGACCTATTATTCAAGATAAAATTCAGACTAAAACCCCCCACAAATCATACTAAAATAACTAGGGGAAGACGGGGTAAAAAAACCCATGGGCGGGTAAGAAGCCCATGCCAATTATCTCATGAAATAAGGTAAATTGCAGTCACATTTTGCCCATGAGACGAGTGTTAATGTTTAGCATTCGTCTCATGGGCAAATTTGACTGAAATTTGCTTTATTTCATGAGATAATTGGCACGGGCTTCTTACCCGCCCATGGGCTTTTTACCCCGTCTTCCCCTGTATATAAAGAAAAACTTTTTTCTTCTTCTCCCTCCCCCCTCTCTCCGATATCTAAATTAATAATAATGTCCCATATGGCCTTCGGCCCAGCGGACGTAAAACTATAACTTCGTCGAACTGAAGGGATATCTTAGCTACGTAAGCAGTGGAAGTGACAAAAAATGCACTAACCAGACCTGCTTACCCCCAACACAAGTCTTGAGTAGTCTGGATAGCTAAAATGAGTAATTTTGGTGCAAAATGTGTAGTTTTATTCATTAAGCCATCAAACACTGTTCACACCGTTGTTTTATATTGCCCCTAAAATTCATGTAGATTAGATTTACTTAATTGTGTTGTGTATTTTCTTTTTTTTCTTTTTTGTATACTGGTCTCCAAAATTTAAGGGCCGGAAGAACGATCTTCTCTCTTCTGTCTCGGAGGCATGCTTATTGAGAGCTCTGGTTGCCGCCCTTAAATACACATTCGTGTCTAACTTTTGCTCAGCAGTGTTCACTACAGTCATGCCTTGCACGTGCAATAGGCAAGAAACCTGCATCAGCCCTGATTCTTCAGCGAAAAGAGACCAAACTTTCGTGAAATTCTCGTGAATTTGCCACATTTTAAGCGTACCTGAAAACGCTGTTGCTGTACTGCAATGTCTGCAAAACTGGTTTCAGGCACGTGCAACAGGAAGGAAAGTTATTGAGTAGCCTAAGTTTTGCCATTTTCTTCATTGTTGTCTTAGTGTACAATAAATAGATATCAAGCTACTGAAAACAGAAGCCGGCCCTTAACTTTTGGAGACCAGTATATATAAGTGTTTACTACTGTTGTTGCTTTTATGTTATTATTTTTCATTGAATGATTAGTTTTGCGTATGCAGCCCTTACTGTGCAACTCAAGCAATGGAGTACCCTGTATAAGCTCTTAGCTTGTTGTACCAGTATGAATCTCGAAGTGTGTTATAAATGTATTGCTGCTTTGTTACATTTTGTTTCTTATGATTTTTCCTAGTTCTGTGAATAAATTCTTGTTTAAAACCAAACACTGTTCACTGAAAATGAGTAGTTAGAGCATTATTTTCAAATTTGAAGAGTAGTAGAGGTCCAAATTGAGCCTAGGAATACCTACTCGAAAAGGTCTGACTAACTCTTCTTCTGTTGCCAAATTCTCCTCCGTTCGCTGACATGTTGTCTCGGTAAAAGGGGAAGAGACACTGCCTACGATTCGATTCACAGCCATACGATTGTGACTATTTGTTAGTAGGCATGATTGACGTGAAATTCTACTGTCTTAACAAATCTGATGAAATCCTACTAGTTAATCCGGGATGTAAGTTGTAAATTAGCATATTAAGCCGCCCATCGTTTGGGCAGTTTCTTCTCATTAAAGACACACTGACGCGCCACGATTAAGTCCCTTGTTTTTTTTCTGGGTAGCTGTGACCCACATATAAATGTCCCCATGTTCAAATTGAGGTTGCTCTTTAAAATGATGTTAAGCTTTGAATTTGGGGGCATTTGTGAGGCCTGGTCAAAACAAGATTTCTTTCCAGCTATAAGAGGGAAAACACACGTGTGAAACCCGTGATTTTGACACGTGATCTGGTGGGTCTTTAGCATGTTACATCCCGGGATTAAATGTTTAAGACTCACTCGTAACTACTACCGCACCTGAACTGTTTATCCGTAATGACCAACAGACCCGAAACACCCAGTAGTAGATGGAGGCAACTCTCTCGACAAACAAATACTGAACAGGAAGAGGCGAGGCCGCCATCTTGAGTGCTTTTGATGAACCGGTCCCACACTGCACCTGCCAGATTAAAAGCCCCTGATATGTTCTAGCAGATGATCCAACACCCTCCTTGTTAAAGGTGGACCCTGACGGCTGAGTTTTATGCAAGAAATACGTCGAGATCACCAGAAAGACAGTCTTTTCAAGGATCGGAACAACTCACTTTGCTCTGGTTTCCTAGAAATCAAGCCGTCAAAACGGCGATCCCTCCTTGGCGGAGATGCTTGAGAGAGAAGCCATTTTGGATGGGGTGGGGTGGAAGCCACTCATTGTGGTTGAAGCTTTTTCTTCTTTGTAGTGCAGTAAAACAAACAAAAAGAGCTATTTCCTTTGTTGTGAGCGAAACTCTTTTAGGTAAACTGCATAAAAAATACAAAAAATAAAATGAAAA
Organism: Phymorhynchus buccinoides; assembly: GCA_017654935.2. Lineage (NCBI taxonomy): Eukaryota > Metazoa > Mollusca > Gastropoda > Neogastropoda > Raphitomidae > Phymorhynchus > Phymorhynchus buccinoides. Next base: position 40,411,753 of record CM065705.1, on the reverse strand, counting down.
AGGCTTGTATTGTGGAAAGTTTCGTGCATAAAGATTTGGTCTAAACTCAGGCGGCCATGCATTCTCTTTCACGGAAATAATGTGACTTCCAGCACCTCCGCCCAAGGAGGAATCGCCGATTTGACCCCTTCCGACGTTTGATTTCTAGGAGACCAGAGCAAAGTGAACTTTGTGTTCGTGCGGGATTCTTGTAAAAGGCTGTCTTTCTGTTTTCCGCTGATCTCGACGCGCCGTTTTTCTTGCACACAAAAAAAAATCACTCATCCGTCAGGGTGGTCCCCATTTAAGAATTACAGGACAGGAAAAATAAAAGAGAGAGAAAGATAGTTTTCCCTCGTAGTTCCTTTCCTGTCACTGCAATGCTAGTATGAATAATCTGCAAATGTTTCGATGATGTATTACCCCCACTCCTTGCGTTATGAACTAATGAATTTC
>CM065705.1:40409813-40410818 GCA_017654935.2 Phymorhynchus buccinoides | reverse complement strand
TTGTTCAGTCCGTCGTACAATGGCGAAAGTCGATAGGCGACGTTTAACTGAACTTCCATCCTCCAACAATGGGGTCTTTCCTCTCCCTTTAAAAGATAAGAATGGGTCATATAGCTGCTGTGACCAATAGAGTTAAGAAACCGGTTCAAAAATCGGAACCGGTTTTAAACCGGTTTTCCCTCTTCGAACCGGTGTTGTCGAACCGGTGTTTTTTAACCAGTACTCGCATCACTAGTTTTCACCTATGCAAACACATATTTATTTGTCAGAATATTCACACACTCGCACGCACGCGCACACATACACATACACACACACAATAAAGAAACTTATGACTTATGACACACACACACTCAACTCGATCAACACTCAGTCAAAGTCAAAGCCAAAGCCATACACCACCACAAACTAGAAACAGCTACTCTTGGTTTGCAAACACCCAATCTGCGCTGAAGAATCAGTGTCGAAAAAAGAATGCGTTATTCTAAGAAAAAAAACTTACTTTCAGTTTGCAGTTAAAAAAACCGGTTCACAGCAAGTCGAACCGGTTTTTCGAACCGCGAAAGTTTTAGCACCGGTTTTTTTTGTTTTTCGGTTTTTTTTTTTTTTGTTTCTTCAAACCGGTTTTTCCCCCCACCTCTAGTGACCAATACGTATGCGAGTCAGAACGCATTCCTCACGTCTGCTTTTGCAAACTGAAGGAAGCCATTCAGACAAAATGAGGAAGGATCCCTGCGGGAATTAAGATGCACAATCGCAGGCTTCATAAACTCTAGGCCTATAAATAACAATCATGCACAGTATCACATCCGCCTGCAGAGAGGGCTCGACTTAGCCGCGTGTCTACCAGCCCGCCCGCAACGACATCGACTCCCCGGTACGGAGCAGGTCGCCCTGTGGTCCTGACGACGGCCTTAGGAGGAAGTAGACCATCTACAGCAGGGAGCTATCTTTGACACCAACGCCAACGGCAGCGACAATGTTGGTGCATCAGATGCTCGCATC
>CM065705.1:40377313-40392313 GCA_017654935.2 Phymorhynchus buccinoides | reverse complement strand
GCACACACGCACACGGCACGCACAACGCAACGCGCACCGAACACCACAACACACACCACGCACCACACGCACGCCACGCACGCAACGCACGCACGCACGCACGCCACACTCACCCACACCACACACACAAAAACACACACACAACGCACACACACACCACCACACACACACACCACACACACCTGCACCACACACACACACACGCAACGCACACACATACAAATCTTATATATATATTATATAAGATATACACACACACACCACACACACACACACCAGCGGCTCGTTTCTGCGATTGCTGCTTTTTTATATATAGAATGTTTGCATTTTGATTTTTTGGAGTTATCATAGTTCAATTATGGTATTAAAAAAAAACACCAAATTTTTTAAACTGGTTTTAAATTAGCTAATTTTTTTTTTATATCCATCTAGATCACATAAAACTAGCACTTTAAGAACCACACAGAAACACCATGAACATATCCGCGCGCGCACACTCAACACACACACTTTCAGTCTAATATCACGTTAAGTGAAAAGACGGAAATTAAGAACAACAACAGGCAGCAACAAACAAACAACAACAACAACAACAACAACAAAAACACACACACACAACCACACACAAACACACACACAACATACACACACACACACACACACACACACACATACAACACCAGCACACACACACACACCACACATAACACACACACACACACACACACACACACACACATACCACACACACACACACACATAGAAGTACTTCTCTTTCTCTCCTCTCTCTCTCTCTTCTCTCTCTCTCGCTCTCTCTCTCTCTCTCTGTCTCTCTCTCTGTCTGATTTTCACACACATCTCAAGTCCATGCATTAGTTTAGTTATCAAACACACCTACACTCACAACAAACAACAAACAACAACCCCCCATCCCCTTCCCGTGTAAATCTGTTGTTCTCATTCCAACCCACCTATTCTTTGGTATTTAGGACTCTCTTCTCCTCTCTGCTTCTCTCTGTCTCTCTCTCCTCTCTCTCTCTCTCCTCTCTTCTCTCTCTTCTCTCTCTCTCTATCTCCCTCTCGGTCTCTCTGTCTCTCGCGTTCTCTATCTCTCTACCTCGCGCTCTCTCTTGCTCTCTCTCTCATCTCTCCTCTCTCTCTCTCTCGCTTCTCTCTGTCTGTCTTGTCTCTCTCTGTCTCTCGTCTCTCTCTCTCTCTCTATATCTCTCTCTCTCTCTCTCTCGATCTCTTGTGTCTCCTCTCGTAGGTCTCGGTCTCTCTGCTGTCCTCTGTTATCTTCTGGTATCTCGTAGGTCTCTCTCTCTCTCGTCTCTGTCTCTCTATCTCTCGCTGCTCGTGCTACACGGAATAGAGTAGAGGGTCGAGCTAAGCTGTCTCAAGGTCTCAAACGCTGTATCTCTCTGCTCTCTGTATCTACCTCTCGCTATTAGTCTAGTATGATATGATAGAGATATACGTACGATCTCTCTGTCTCTCTCTGTTCTCTCGTGTTCTCGTCTACTCATCTCTCTCTCTGTTTCTCTCTCGAGCTTCTCTCTCTCTCTCTCTCTCTCTCTCTCTCTCTCTCTCTCTCTCTCGGTGTCTCTCTTGTCTCTCTGTGTCTTCTATGTCTTCTCTCTTGTCTGCTTCTCTCTCTCTCTCTCTCTCTCTCTCTCTCTCTCTCTATATCTCTCTCTCTGCTCTGTTCTCTGTCTCTCTGCCTCTCCTTCTCTCTCTCTCTCTCTGTCTCTCTGTCTCTCTCTCTCTCTCTCTCTCTCTCTCTGTCTCTCTCTATCTGTGTCTCTGTCTCCCCTCTCTCTCTCTCTCGTCTCTCTCCCTCTCTCTGTCTCTGTCTCTCTGTGTCCTCTCTGTATCCTCTGTTCTCTCTCTCTATCTCTGTCTCTGTTCTCTAGTGGGTCTCTCTGTCTCTCTGTCTCTCTTTCTCTCTCGGTTTCTCTCTTCTCTCTCTCTTCTGGTATCTCTCTGTCTCCTCTGTCTCTCTGGGTTCTCGCGTGTACTCTACTATCTCTCTCTGTCTCTCTCTCTCTTGCTTCTGTCTCTCTCTCTAGGGGGGGAGAGGGAGAGAGAGGGGAGAGAGGGAGAGAGGAGAGGAGAGAGAGAGAGAGGGAGAGAAGGGAGAAGAGAGAGAGCAGGGCGAGAGAAAGAGAGAGGAGAGAAAGAGAGAAGAGAAGAGAAGAAATGAGAGCGAGAAGATAGAGAAAGAGAGCAGCAGGAGCAGAAATCGAGCGCGTAGAGGATATAGAAAAGAGAGAGAGAGAGATAGACGAAAGAGAGCCTCTCTCTCTCTCTCTCTCTCTGTCTCTCTGTCTCTCTGTCTCTCTCTTCTCTCTCTCTCCATATCTCTCTCTCTCCCTCTCTCTCTCTCTCCCTCTTCTCTCTCTCTCTCCCTCTCTCTCTCACTTCTCCCTCTCTCTCCCTCTCTCTCTCTCCCTCTCACTTACTCTCTCTCTTTCGATCGCTCTCTCTCTTTCGTTCTTTCTCTCCAGCCCCACCCTTTCTTTTCTCCGTGGCTCGTTCTATTCTTCTTCTTCTTGTTCGTGTGCGTTCAGCATCTTGTTGTTGGGTGTCTCAGACTTGTTTTCATGCGTGTGCAGCTAGTATTGTTTCGGCATGTGACGGGGTGATGAAGTGGCCAGAGAAGAGAGAGAGAGGGAAGATAGGGGTAGAGAGGGGAGGGAGAGAGAGAGAGAGGGGAAGGGAGAAGAGAGAGAGAGGGAGAAGAGGGTGAGAGAGTGAGGGAGAGCGAGAGAGGGAGAGAGAGACATAGGAGAGACAAAGAAGAGCAGAGACTGACAGAGAGACCTGACAAGAGCGAGGAGAGAGAGAGAGATAGAGAGAGAGATAGAGAGAGAGAGGAGAGAGAGAGCACAGAGAGGAGACGAGGAGAGACAGAGACAGAGACCAAGAAGAGCAAAGACTGACGAATGACAGAAAGAGAGAGAGAGAGAGAGAGAGAGAAGGAGGAGAGAGGAGAGTATAGAGAGAGAGAGAGAGAGAGAGAGAGAAGAGCAGACAGAGACTGGACAGAGCTGACAGAAAGGAAGAGGAGAGTGAAGAGAGAGAGAGAGAGAGAGGAGAAGAGGAGAGAACGAGCGAGAGAGAGAGACATAGACAGAGACGAGATAGACAGATAAACAGACAGACAGACACAACAAAAACGGAGAGAGGCACAGAGACAACCATGATTATATGGAGACAGAGACAGAGATAGCGAAAGTGACACGGAGTTGACACGGACAGACAGCACAGACAGACAGACAGACAGACAGACAGACAAGACACTGAGACGGGAGAGACAGAAAGACAGAGAGATAGAGACAGAGTAACAGAAACAGGCAGCAGAGAGGGTGTAGTGTATGAAAACGCACGAGTGGAAATCCACACTCTGGGGAGAGAATTGCGAATGGGAACAAGCGAATACCTTATTCCCAATAGGCCAAGCCGACCCTTATGAAGGGAAGTGGAACAAACAAGGTCAACAGCCCATAATAAATCTTAGTCAATCCATCAATAATAAAAAAAAAGGCATACATATCATCATCAATAATCAATACACATACATCTGTATTGTTAATATTCGGACTTTACTGTGTTTGCACTGCCGCCGTGCGATTGCCGTCCAGGATCGTTCCCCGTCATTTTTTGATATCTACTAATTGTCCCATTATTTTTTCTGGGCTTAAACACAGATTTTCCAATACACATGATACTAGTATCGAGCTTAGAACAATGCTAACAACTTTGCTGTAAGCATATCGCAATAGAGAGAGAGGAGAGGAGAGAGGAGAGGAGAGAGAGAGAGATCGAGAGAGAGAGAGAGAGAGAGAGAGAGAGAGGAAGAGAGAGAGAGAGAGTGAGGGAGAGAGAAGAGAGAGAGAGAGAGAGAGAGAGAGAGAGAGAGAGAGGAAGAGGGGATAAGAGAGGGGAGTGTGAGAGATTGATTTATTTTTCCAAAGGATGAAGAATTAGGTGAAAGCCGCTCTTTTTTTTTTTTACAATTGTCCTTGTATATAATATAAGAACTATTGAAAACGCAAAGGTAGCTGAAATCATACTAAGAGATACCAGAAAGAGAGAGAGAAGAGAGGAGAGAGAGAGAGAAGAGGAAGAATAGAGAGGAGAGGGGGGGGAGGAAAACAAACAGAGTGAGGAGGGGAGAGAGAGGAGTAGAGAGAGAGGTAGAGGGAGAGGAGAGAGGAGAGAGACTAGATATTTATTCCTTTTTTCTTCTTTCTTTTTTCATTTTTTCCAAATGGGATGAAGAATTTTAGGATGGAAAGGACCTCATTTTCTTTTATTTTTTTTTTTTTCAATTTTATTTTTTTTACAAATAATATGTCCTTGGCATGGCAATAACAATACATGAGAATGCAAAGATTCTAGCTAAAATCAACGAAAGGAGAACCAGAAAGGAAGGAAAAGGAGGAAAAAAAAAGAGGAGAGAAGAGGGGACGAAGAGAGGCGGAGGAGGGAGAGAGAGAGAAGGAGAAGAGGAGGAAGAGAGAGAGAGAAAAGAGAAAAGGGGAGAAGAAGAGTGAGAGAGAGGAGAGACACAGGGATGGACCTCAAAGAGAGAGAGCGGTCCAAGGATGAAATTTTAGTTTTGAAGCCTCTTTTTTTTTTTTTTTATAATAAATAAAATTTTTTTTTTTTTTGTTTATTTTTTTTTATTGATTTTTTTTACAAGTATATCCTTGGTATGTATACAAATGGCTGAAATACAAAGGTAGGCTCTAAATCAATAAGAAGATACAGTAAATAGAAAGAAGAGAAGAGAAGGGAGAAGAGAGAGAGCTTGAGAGAGGAACGAGGGCGAGATAAGGGGGGAGGAAGAAAAAGAAAGGAGGGAAGAGAGAGAGGATAGAAGGACAGGTAACAGGAGAGGGGTTCAAAGAATAGAACAGGAGGGAGAATGAGTAGAGGAGAGAGGAAGATTATTTTTCATTTTTTTTTCATGGATAAAAATTCTATGTTTAAGGGGGTGACGAAGTCTATCTACTTTTTTTTTTAACGAAATCTGTCCATTGCACATTTTTCACAAAATAATATATTCACTACAAAAGGGTAGCTAGAATTCCATACTAGAAGAGCGAGAGGAGAGACAGCATATAGTACAGACAGATAGACAGACAGATAAACAGAGAGATAGACAACAGATAGAGCAGACAGATAGACAGCAACAGACAGATAGACAGACAGTAGGGAGGAAGGAGGGGGAGGGACGGACAGAATAGACAGACAGATAGAATACAGTGAAAACAGACAGACATACATAAACAAAGATAGATACAGAGACATTTAATGTGATTGTGGCTGTATGCAGAATGGAACGCGGTGAATGGGGCTCCAACTCCTTGCCCACTAGACCGTCTATATTTTTGCCCGTATTAAAGCAATAGGTTGCTCCAACAGGTATTAATCAATAAAAACCTCTGACTAACATTGCTTTTTAGTCAAATTGAACTTTCCAATTTCCAAATAAAAAATGGAAAACAAAAAATGCGTATTATGTGGTTAAAAAACCGTGCTGGGCTTCAGGGCGGCCCAGGAGTTTCGAATCCCTCCCCTCTTCCTCAAATAAGATGTTTTGAGGTCTTCTGAATGGAGAAATTAAAATTTACCCGGCCCAGAGGCCGAGGTATTGCGATCGGTTTTGTGTGTGTGTGTCTGTGTGTCCCTATCTGGGGTGTGTCTGTGTACGAGGTATCTTTAAAAAAACTACTTGTTTTGATTTTGATTAACAATTGGCAGAGGGGTAGAGCAGCTTGAAAAAAAGGAAGCCTTCCTTTTTCGTTAAATGTCAACACCGTACTGAACTCGACCTTGACCTTGAAGGTGGGTTTTGTTTTTGAAAAAAAACCTTGAAAAAACCGAGTAAGAATGGCCTTCTTTGGGCTACGTGATGTCCCCCCCAGCTTATCTCCTGAACTAACTAGTGAACAGAATCGCTTCAAATTTTGTTTGGTGGCGTACCATGGTGCAAGTAAGTTTGCATAACAGTTCAGCTGTATCTCCGTGAACTAACTGAATAGAAACATCGCTTCAAAAATTTTGGGGGCTTTATGTATTTTATTACGTTCCTTGTAAGGGTGGAAAAGTGGTGTGTTTATTGGGGGTGGGGGTGGGGGGGACAGGACATAACAACCAGCGCCTGGCCGGTTTGCATTTGTCAAACAATGCGTTGCTGCCCGCTTCGGCGATGCCGCTTGTTTAAGTGTTTTGTGTTTAATAAACTTTGACCATTTCTCTCCCTGACTGTCTGAGTGTCTTGTTAATTTGTCTGTCTACTTACTTGTCTGTCTGTCTGTCTGTCTGTCCTGTCTGTCTGTCTATTCTATCTAGTGTTGCTTTGAAAATAAACCGTTTATGTGCCCCAATGTCTGTATTGTTTTTTTTATTGTTTTTTTGTTTTGTGATGTGAAAGGCAAAAAACCTCCAGAAACCACATCTATAAAACAAAGCAATCTATGCCTCTAACCTATCTATCTATCCAAATCTCTTCTCTCTATCTAATCTTCCATCTATCTATCTGTCTATGTATCCGTATCTATCTATCTATCTATCTATCTATCTATCTGTCTGTCTGTCTGGCTGTCTGCCTGCACTGCCTGCCTGTCCTGTCTGTCTTCTGTCTGGTCCACTCCCTCCTCGTGGGGTCGTGGGGGTGGGCGGTCTATCTATCTCTATCTTCTCTCTGATTTTTGTTGGAGAAGAAGGAACCAGCATGGACAAAGAGGCAATCGTAGCCTCTCGGAAAGTCTTCTTTTAATTCCGGTACAGTTATTTATACTTGTGTTTTTTCCTCCCTCTCCCCCTTCCTCCCCCTCCCCTTCCCCCCCCCCCCTCTCTCCTTTCCCCTTGGTCTTCTTCTTTCCTTTTCTAAAAAATGCTTCTCTCTCTACTGCGATATTGCTTAAACACTAGGACTCCAGCTTCCATTAACACTGGCGTGGTTTGGCGTGTTGAAATTGACAAGCGTTGGTAATCTAGCCAGGCCTCTTTTCCTGCAACTAGTGGGACTTTGGGCCATTAACGTCTTAGCCTGGTTACTTTCTGGGAGAAAAAGGGTTACTCTTCGATTAACCCCCACATCTCAAGTTTTAGTTCCACTTTCGGCCAATATTAGCCTACATCTAAAATCGCCATCTCTCTTCTATCTGTATTGGTCCGCTGTTATCTCTCTCCTGTCTGGTCTAACTCTCTCTCTCTCTCTTCTCTCTCTCCTCTCTTTGCATCTCCTCGTCTCTTCTCTCTAGTCTCTGTGGTCTCTCTCTCACTCTTCTTCTCTTCTCTCGATGTGCTCATCCGTCTCTCCTCCCTCCACTACCTCCGTTCCCCACCCCCCCCCCCCCCACCGGCCCCGCCAGCCCTGCCCGCCTCCGGCCCCGACCACCCCGCGCGACTCTCGGCCGCCAGCACGGCGTCCCCCCCCCACTCGTACGGCCGCCGCGTGCCCAGCCCTCTCCCCCCCCCAGCTCCCCCCCCCCTTAGCCAAACCTCTCCCCCCCCCCTGCCCCAATCTGCCCCATCCAGCCGACCACCGCTATACGCCACGGCCGCCAAACCACCCCCACCAACCCCCCCGAACTACCACCCTACCCAAACACCCCACAAAGTCTAAACCCCCCTCCCAGCCCCAACCAGTCACCTTAACCCCAGCCCACAACCCCCGCGCGACCCCTCGCATCCCCTCTCAACGTCTCCCCATCCCCTCCTTTTCGTACCCACCCCTGATACCTACGCCCCGCCGTTCCCCGAGGGGCCCATTGTGCCGGACTACCGCCCACCACGGCCCCCGCTCAGCAAGTCCACCTTGGTCGTCTGCCCACCGTCGACCTTGCCCCGGCTCGCACGAGAGCCCACCTCAACCACCCGGACCAACCCACCGGAGCGATTGCCGCCGCCACCCCCGACCTCCCCCCCTCGCCCACGGCCCCACCCTTACTTCTCCTTACCCCTTCCGCTCGAAACTCCCGCATCTTTTATCCTCTCTCGTTTCCTCCCCTCTTCGCCGCGGCTCCCCCCATTCCTTTCCCCTTGCCCGCCCACCTCCCACCCCCCCTCGGACCCTCTTCCTCTCACACCTCATCACCTCCCCTCCCCCCCTCCTCTTTCTCTGCCTCCTTCCTTTCTTCACTCTCGTCCGACTGGCAGAGGGTCCACCAATCCATCGACCTCCCCTCTCTCTCTCCCCTCCGAACTCTCAAAGTTCTCTCTGGAGAATAGCTCTCTCGCTCTTAACCGGTCTTCGATGTCCACAACCTCCGGCCTTCTATTAATCGCGGAGGACTCTAACTGGAGCCGAAGTCTCTCACACCGCCTAGATACATCTCCACAGTCGGAGATAGATCAGCAAGGAATCCTCATGTTCGCCCTCGCCGGGACGATCCTACAATCAGAAATCAGAAGTTCCTCCAGAAGAGTTTCACTCGTCCGTCCAATGTCTCCTCCTCTCTCCTCGCTCTACTCTCCCGCGTCCTGTCCATCGGAGCTCTTCGTCTCGACAGCTCCAACGGGGGGGGTGATCTTCTCTCATCTCATCTGTCATCTCCTGGCTATCGTCTCCATCATCTCCCTTCTCTCCTCTCTTCAGTCTCGCCTCTCTCTCTCTCTCATCTCTCTCAAATAGAGAGTCTGTCTCATGCTGTTCTCCCTGTCTCTGTTTCGGTCCTGTCTGTCTCATCCCTGTCTTTCTCTGTCTCTGTTTTGTCCCTTCGTCATCTGTGTTTTTTGCTATAACCTGGATCCATCAATAGAGTAGAGAGTGGCTCCACGTTTCCAGCACTGTGGTGGACTTATGTGCTATAGGTGCAAGATGGAGGTGGTCTGTTATGAATTGTACTGTATGTTTTGGGTTGTTTACAGGTTGTTTGAAACCGTTGGCAATACGTGTCTTGTAATAAGTGGATCGAAAAACTTTATACGCAGATGACAGTACTGAGCTGAAACCACAGCTGTTGACGGGGACTATAAATATTGGAAAAAACTTCTCTCACTCTATCTCCTCGTCTCTATCGATCGAGTCCCGGTTCTGCGAATTCTCTCCCTCGCATAATTCGCGGTTCGTCCTGTCAAATCTCCATCGCCCTCGTGTCAAGCGCTTGTCCTCATCTTATCCACTCCGCTCATGGACTTATGATATGCCACGAGGCACGCGCAGCTCTCTAGACGGCGATCACTTCTCCTATGCGACGGCCTCTCTCTCTCTCATCCACCTCGTCCCTGCACTCTCCGACTCCTCTCAGCTCTCCTCTCCCATTCATGTCCTCCTCGAAACAAGTCCTGTCTCCTCTAAAATGGTCAAATCGCATATTCTTCGTGTGCCTCAGTGTCACCTCAGTGCTCTCATCTCTCTCTCTCTCGTCCGGACGTCCTCCTTCTAGGCCTCGTCTATCCTCGCGTCCTTCAAACATCTCCCCAGTTCTCTCGCGCTTCTCATCAGAACAACTCTCTTCACTCCATCTCTCTCCATCGTGGCCCCATCACCTATATCCCAGCCCATCATAGCTTGTCGCCTCCTCCGTCGACTTCATCCATGTCACTCACATCCGGTAGCGTCATCCGCTTTGTCGTTCTCAGCACTCTCTCTAACTGTCATCCCATCAGAACGCTCCTCTCTGCGAGTCCCGGACTCTCACGTCGTTCCGAGTCCCTGCCCCCACCTTTTCGGTCTTTTCTCGTCACTCTGTCATCCTCTCAAGTCTCTCGCTCTACATTCAACCTCTTCTCTCTCTCACGAATCATCTCTCTCTCCGCATCTCCTCCCTCCGTCCTCAGTTTCCTCTCATCCTCTCGTCGCAACCATCTCTCAGTCGTGGGCCTCAATCGCTATCTCCCTCGTCTCCTGCTCCTCTACTCTCTCCGCTACTGGCGTATATCCGCATCCCTCAAGTCTCTCTGTCGGTCCGGCCGCGGCTCCCTCACCCGGATGCTTCATCCCTCCATCCTTTGGTTGCCAAGAAAAAAGAAGTCACCCAACCTGGTCACCCGTCGTCAGTTATCAGGGGGTCGCTCACCCTGACTCCCGTCTGGTCCTCGCACATGACCCCTATCGACCTCTCCTCTCTCTCGCCTCTCGCTCTCTCCTCTCTCACACAACGTTCCTCCCGGATCTCAACAGCTCATCGCATCTGGTCTCCCGGTTCTCTCCCATCTCTCCTCTCCGTCCTTTCACTCCAGTTCCTCTCCCTCATAACCATCGCGAACAACATGCTCGACAAGCTGTATTTCTCATCGGGAGTACTCGCTTCCTCTCGGTCTCACATCCAGTCTCTCTCCCTCAGGCTCTACTTCTTGCTCCCCTCCGTCTTTCTCGACTAGCATTCATCTTCGCTTATGACGTTCTCGCTACTCCCTCCCTCTCCATCGTACTCTCCTCCCAGCTCAGGACCAGACTATACCCTCACTCGCTCATTTCTCTCCCCGATTCCTATTCCCCTCTCCGCTCACACCCCTAATTGAGTCTGTTCCGTTCCTCTCCTCGTATCCCTCCTCACTTCCTCCGTACCTAATCGTGTCTCGTCCAGGCGTCTCCACTGTCTCCAGCCAATCTCGTCTCGGGTTCTTGCCGTCCCGTCGCTTTCACTCGTCTCTATCCTCTCTCGGGGTGGCGCTCTCCTTCCCCTCCCTTCATCTCCCTCTCCCTCCTCCTCCCCCTCTCTTCTCCTTCACTCTCTCGTCGTCCATCGCCTCCGCCTCCTCTCTCGTCGTATCCCTCTGATCTCTCGTTCTCGCTCTCTTATCCTTCGTATCTCCTCTCTCCTTATCGTCTTCCTCTCTCGTCCTCCTTCAGATTCCTCCCCATCATGCACTCCTCTCTATATCTTCATTCTCCTCTCTCCATCAATATAATCATTCAGACCCCTCTCGCCGTTCCCTCCTCTTATTCCTTCTATCGTATCTCTCTGATCTTGTTCTCTTTCACTGCTGCTACTCTCTTCCACCCACCACTCTCTCCGTGTTCTCTCATCTGTCTCTCTCTCCCCTCTCTCTCTTCTCTGTTTGTTGTCTCTTCTCTGTGTCTCTGTGTCCTGTCTCTCTGCGTCTGACTAAAATCTTATCCTTGGGAAATAGAAGAGTTTTCAGTTATTTTTTTTTCACATTTCCAAAAGTTCTTCTTTTCCGCGCGTCTCTCTCTCTCTTCTCCCCTTCCGAGTCTCTCTTATCTCACCCTCTCTCTCTCCTTCCTCTTCTTCTCCTTCTCTCCACCCGTCTCCCTCTCCTATTCTCTGTCTCGGTCTTCTTCAATCTCTCCTATCTCTTCCTCTCTCCTTCTCAATCTCTCTTTTCTCCTTCCCCTCTGCCTCTCGTCCTCCCTCCTCTCTCTCTTCACCCCCTCCTGCTCCTTCTCGAATCTCTCTTCCTCTCTCTCTCTCGTCTCAATCTCGATACCGCTCTCTCTCGATCGCGTTCTCATCTCAAGTATCTCCTCCTCTACCTCTCCTCCGTCGATCGCTCGTCCTCGAGTCCCTCAACGAAATCCTCTCTATCAGTCGTCTCTCTTCTGGGTGTAAAAAAGCGTCATTGCTTTCTCATGTTCCCCATGGTTAAAATAAAAAAAAATTTCGTTTTCCTCCCCCGCTTCTCACCCAAAACCTCGCTCTCCGTCCCCTCATCGGTCTTCCTCCCGCCGATCTTATCCTCTTCATCTCTCCCCTCCTCCCCTCGTCCCCTCGCTCACCTCAATCCCGTCCCTCTCTTCTCTCTCTCCGCGCCCTCAATCCTCTCTCATCTTCGTCCATCCGTCCTCCTCTCGTCCTCCCTCCTCTCTTTCCTCCTTCCACTCCTCTCGGCGTCCTCTCATGTTCTCCTCTCCCTCCTCGTCGTCTCAACTTCCTCGCTCAGTCTCAATCTCTCTTCTCTCTGTTCCCTCTTCTTCATCATCCTTCTCAGCTCTCTCGATCGTCTCATCTCTCTCTTCCGTCCCTCCTCCTCTCGTAGGTCCGATCCTCTGCTCTCTCTGTCTCTTTCCCTCTCTGCTCTGCACTCTCCCAAATCTCGTATGTTGTTGTTTATCAGAGATGATTCATTTTATAAGGAAAGTGAGGCCTATCTGTCAGATGTAAAGCAAAAAAATAATAATATTCCACGTTATTTTCCCGCAACATTACCCCTCGCTGCGACCTATGTTGGGTCATATTAGGTTGAAACAAAAATGTGAAACCTTCATATGTGCGCGTGCCGGATGTGAAATCTTGCGTGGTTTTTGCGTTGCTGGGTGTGTGTTTTTTGTGTGGTGGTGTGTGTGTGTGTGTGTGGTGTGTGTGTTGTTTGTGTGTGTGTGTGTGTGTTTGTGTGTGGTGTGTGTGTTGTGTGTGGTGTGTGTTTTGTGTGTGAATCAAGTCAAAATCATCTTTATTGAGAAGGTTAAAGAATAAGTTGACAAAAGCTTTTTTTTCATCCTGCTCTCAGTGTGTGTGTGTGTGTGTGTATGTGTGTGTGTGTGTGTGTGATTGTGTGTGTGCCTGCGTGTGCGGCGCGCGTGTGCGCGTGCGTGTGCTTGCGGTGCGCGGTGTGGCGCACGTGTATGTGTGTGTCAAGATCAAGTCAAATGAACTTTATTTGAATCCGGTTTAAAGAATAAGCTAACAACAAGCTTTTTTTTTTTTTTCATCCCCTGCCTCCAAACAAAATACAAACACATCATGAAAATAATAATAATTAACAGGGAACAACTACCCCTGTTTGTGTTGGTTTGTGTGTGTTTGTGTGTGTTTGTGTTTTTGTTTGTGTTGTGTGTGTGTGTGTGTGTGTGTGTGCGTGTGCGTGTGCGTGTGCGTTCGTGTGTGCCGTGCGCACGGGCGTGTTGTGTTCGCATGCGTATTATTTTCTTCTAACTAAGCAATGTACTACTGAGAACGTTTCAAAGAACCCAACCAGAATCACGTGTCAAAAATCACGGGGTTTGCACGTTTTTCCCCTCATAGCTTGGTAAGAACTCTTTGTTTTTGGACCGGCTTGACTCCCATACAAATGCCCCCACGCCCCCAAAATTGCAAACCGAAAAACTCATTTTTAAAAGCTCACCTCAATTTGATTGGGGATGTTTTTGTTTGTATGTTGGTCACGCTAAAACCCCGAGAAAACAAACAACAACACGCAAGGGACTTAATCGTGGTTTTCAGTGGGTCTTTTTAAATGGTTTTTCCCCCAATTGGGTGCAGTAATTGATGGAACTTTTGTCATGGCCGGGGTAGGCTAATGAGAGTTTTAAATGATTGTAAAACTGTCTGCACCTATAATGTTTGTCCCCCTCGTCTGTCTGCCTGTCTTCCCCTGTCTGTCTGTCCTGCCTTCTGTCCTGTTCTAGTCTGTCCTGTCTGTCTTTCTGTCCGTCCGTGTCTGTTTCTGTCGCTAATGATGAATTCTGCTTAATGTGTGTGTGTGGTGTGGTGGTGTTGTGTGTGTGTGTGTGTGTGGTGTGTGTGTGTGTGTGTGGTGTGTGTGTGTGTGTTTGTGTGAATAGCCCATTGATTATTACCGCGCGCGCGCGTGCTGTGCGTGCGTGCGCGGTGCCGTGGTGTGTGACTGTGTGCTTCTCTATTATTGTGTTTGTTTGGGCAATACGTAGCTCATGACCTTTGATTTCCTTTGCAATTTTGGTTTCTTCTCTCTAACGTATATATAATATTGTTTCAAATGTTTTTGGTTCTGAACCAGGTGCTTTGTTTAAATAATGTGATTTTAATTATATTTTGATTTGATTGTAGTGCGTCATGTAGCGCTTTTGAGCTCCATGCAAAGGGAGTAGCGCTATATAATGTTCATTATATTAATTTTATTATTATTTTTATTCTTATTATTATTATTATTATTATTATTATTAATGTCCTCACGGTCCGGAAAGACACAATACGGACATAGTAGATATAAATAGGTGGGAACGATCCTGGATCAATGCCCGGAGGCAGCGAACCACCAGTAAAAGCCCAATGTTTTAACAAAACAGATGTGAATACCGAACATCCAACATTTTCAAGCTGTTCTAACGACTACCTCCAGCTTTCTATTATTCCTGCTTAGCCCACCGCCTCTTTCCCAAGCGATGGTCCAAATTTGCGATGCATGGATGTTCGTGTGATTTTTTTTAATTATTGTTTTTGTTGTTGTTGTCCACGCAGTATTTCCGTGAACCATTGTATAGGAAGCGCTTCAACGTGTTTTCCCCCCCCCTTCGCTGATAATTAGTTAATCACTTAATTATTTTTATTGTTTTGAAGATGATGTGTTCCCGTTCAAGCGAATTTGCCACTAGTGTTTTTTTGAGGCGTGTTGTGGGGGGGCGAATATGTTCGTGTGTCAGTTTCACACACACACACAACCACACACACACGACGACACCACACACCCACACACGACCACACAAGAAACACGCACAGCACAACGCACACACACACGCACAACACCACACACACACACATACACACACACAGCACACCAAACACACACCACACAAAACACGCACACACACACGACACACCATACCACACACACCGACACACACACACACCACACACACACACAACAACACACACACACACACACACGTCTTGTAAGTGCCTCTATTCGGACACTCTCTTTGCTCTGCCTTTTTTTCCCTCTTTGCTTTTCATCATCTACTATCTTTCTTGACTTATTGACCCATTCTCCTGCCTTTAAAACAATCTTCCAAATACGTTTTCCTCCTTTGAGCTCCTTCCGAAATCGGAATGTGTTCGGCTGTAAGCAGCAGCGGGAAGGAAATACCAGTGAAAAGCTGAAAAACCGGACACAGCGTATACGTACCTTACCCATTATGGCCAATATGTCCTGGGAACGCAGAAGAGGAGAAGAACATGGTGGATTGACCCGGAAGCTGACCTGGCGGTGTCAAAGGGTCGTCCCTTTCAGTGCCATCATTCAATCATTATCGACTATTTGCTTGTGTTTGGGGGGCAAGGGAGCGTGTCGTTTAAAGGTGGACCCTGACGGATGAGGTTT
>CM065705.1:40362846-40376813 GCA_017654935.2 Phymorhynchus buccinoides | reverse complement strand
CAGAGACGCCTCTGGACCTATAAAAGTACCTAATCCACCTTTCTCTCATCTCTTCTCTCCCCTATACTCTCTTACACTCTCGATATCTCTTCTCTTCTACCTCCTAGCCCCTCCCCCCTCTCTCTCTGTCTGTTCTACTGTCTCTCTCTCTGTGTATCTCATCTAATCTTCTGTTCTTATATCGTTACCTCGGGGGTCTCTCTGTGATCTTATCTGTCTCTTTCTCTCTCTCTCTCCCTTCTCTCTCTCTTCTCTCTCTCTCTCCTCCCTGTCTCTCTGTCTGTCTCTCTTTCTCTCTCTCTCTCCTGTGTCTGTGTCTATGTCCTCTCTCTCGTCTTGTCTCTCTGTCTCTCTCTCTCGTGTGTCTCTCTCTCTCTCTCTCGCTCTCATTCTTCTCTCTCTCTCTCTCTTCTCTCCTCTCTCCCTTCCTCTCCCCCTCTCTCTCTCTCTCTCTCCCCCCTCTCATCTCTCTTCCCCCCACCCCCCGACACACATACAAACGCGGGGAAGTGAACGTGAGGCATTATACAAACAACAAACACAGCGCAGTGCTAGGTTACTAACGATTAGATCTGCCCTGTTTTTATTTGTACGCTGGTCCCTTACCCCCTAACATATAAAGCTTACGTCCCTAACGCCCCCCCCCCCACTACAACAAACACCCCACCCCAACCCACCCGTGCTGTCTCACAAGAAAACCTCTGTTAGAGAAAAGGTCTAAGATTTACTGCACTGGTTTAAAGGGAGATAAATACCGAGTTGGTTATTTATTTGTTCAGGTAGCGCTACACAACACGCAAGACCGTTCAATGCTGCCACTTGTCATCTCCAAATATGGAAAGTGACGCCATAGAATGGGTATCCTTTTAAAGCCCATTGACGCAACACGATTTAAGTCCTCTTGGGGGTTTTTTTCTGGGTAGCTGGACACACATACACAGTCCTCAACTTCAAATGAGCCCTGCGCTCTTAAAGAATGTTTCGGTTTGAATTTGGGGGGGCATTTATATGGGAGTCAGACCTGGTAAGAACAAGATTGTTCCAGGTATAGACGTGGAAAAACGTGAAACCCTGATTTTGACAAGTGATCTGGTGGGTCTGTTAACCATCAATCTGAAATTTAAACTGACCCTAGCCATCACCCGAACCCTAACCCTAACCAAAACTTAAACCGTGAAATCCCCCCCAAAACAACAAAACATTACTTAAAAGTGAGTGTCCACGTTTCGAGATGAACCAAGTGCAGTCTTGAAGCCCAGTACAACAAACGTTGCTTTGTTGCAGTTTTCGCACAGTTGATATTTTGTCGACATTATAAAGGCTGGGGACTAGGGTCGAATCTTTCGGTCCTGTCTATCTCTCTCTCTCTCTGTTCTGTCTGTTGTCTTCTGTCTGTCTGTCTGTCTGTCTTGTATCTTGTGTTCTTGTAGACTCAAAACAACACTGACATTGACTTGACTCGTTGTCTAGACGTGTATGTTTCGACATGCTAGTTTGTGATTGATAATGTTTTTGAACGAAAATATTTAACCAAAACAACGTTGATTTGTTTTACCTGTGTTTTATCCCCTTTTGATACGTGGTAAGATTTAACGTGGTGACAGCCCTGACATGGCTAGTTTCGACGGGGCTATAATTTTAAATCCTTTGACTGGCTGTCTGAAGTTGCCTCTTTCTGTCTTTGACTTGTTTATGATTTTGTTTGTATACACATTTGATAATGTTTCGCCAGCCCCCGTACATGGGTTAATTGTAGTTGTCCGTTTTTGCCTTCTTACAATACATGAAAGCTGTATTTAGGGAATCCTTTTTAGCTAATAACCTTTTGGATATAACCCTATTCCCTAACCTAACCCTCTACCCCCCACCCATAAGACGGAAAACGCAACGAACACAATGTGGACAAATCGCGGTGACTGCAGTACATGTGGGGTAGGGTCCAGGTTTAGGGCTAGGGTTAGGGGTAGGGTTAGTATTCCGAAAAGAGAATTAGCTGAAAATTGTTCCTAAAATACAGCTTTATGTATGGTAGAAAGGCAAAAACGGAAAAATACAATAACCGAGAAATGCAGGTGGAGGGGTGGCACATCTTTACCTTTGCCTGTGATTACTGCATTGCCAATATTACGGTAGTTAGGGGTGAAGACGAAGTGTAAAAAAAACCCACGAAGCTTTTTTTTTAAAACTGCAATAAAATATTCGTATTCGTAAATATACGTATTAGGCTAAGATGCATTCACACCGCCTCATCAATCATCTTGGTTCTTTGCATTTTGATGAAAATTCTGTTTAACGTCCTCCGGTCTGGAAATTCAGACACATATGGGACATTCAGTAGATAACAAAGATGGTGGGAACGATACTGTATACAATGCCCGGAGGCAGTGCAACACCAGGAAAGAGTCCCGAAGTTTTAACCAATTGCAAATGTGTAGGATGCCCATTCATTGCATTTTGTTTTCAGTCGCACCTTTAAAATATTTGTAGCAAATGCGTATTTTTAATTGTTGTTTAAAAAGGATAAAAATTAACTTTAGCACTTTCACCGCCAACGTCGCATTTTAGCACCACAGTGATCTACCACCTATGTCACCTAAAAGGCGTCAAATCTGGGGTCTATTATCCAAAGACCCCGTATTGTCTTAGTTTTGGGAAGTAAAGATAGACCTTATTTTATATATGTCACAGAAGAAACCCCAATACTGCAGATGGATTTTGTTCTACTATGCCCAGCTCAGAATTTCAATGGGAATGTGATTTGCACTGAAATATGGCATGGCGCGTGAAACGGGTTAAATGTGTTAGACAAACAGAAGGAGGGTTGCTGTATGGCTCAATCTTCAGTAAGAAAGGCCATAGACCTGAAAAACAACACCGGAACGAAGACGGAGAAAATGGACGGGGGGGGTGGGGGGTGTCCTGATTCTTCGTTATTAATAATAAAAGCTGGCAATATGTCAAGAAGCGCTATGGGCTAATTCAGAAAGTTGCCGGGAAAGATACAGAACAAAAATGCCCTATCCAGCAACAACAAAAAAACCCCCCCCCCCCTCCCCTCAGAAGAAGTATGAGCAAAAACTCGAAAGGATGAAAATGCGATACGACACAGGATCAAGTGTAGAGAATGGTTCGATGAAGTATGTTCGTGCGCGGGGTCCAGTGGGGTGGGGTGTGAGGGTGCGGGTGCTAGCAGTGGATGGATGCTCATCGTTGGCCCTCCATTAGGTGGAAGGTCTAGTGACAGACCGCACCGCCCCCTCCACTAGTCTCTCTTTTTTCGTGGGGATACCGAGTGATACCGGGGATAGCGAGCACCTCCGGGTATGTAAAGGGGAGGGATGGGAGTAGAGGGAAGGTAAGGAACTTGTGCGTGGTCTGTGCGTGCGTGTGTGTGTGCTGTTTTGTATGCGCTTGCGCCGCGGGCCGGGGGGGGGGGGGGTAGGCACGTGCCCGCACAATGATGTAGTGACGTATAAACTTGCATAAACGAAGTTTTGTTAGGCCGTGTTGTGTGAAATGACATACCGCTACCATCCGACTTGTTAAGACATTTATTTGTTGTCGTTGCGTCTCTCTGTCTCTCGTCTCTCTCTCGGGTCTCTCTGTGGTCTCTGTTTCATGATCTCTCTCTCCTTTCTCTATTCCTTCTCTGATCTCTGTTTCTGTCTCTGTCTGTCTCTCTCTCTTTTCTCAGTCCTCTCCTTCTCCCAACCCTCTCTCTCTCTCTCTCTCTCTCTCTCTCTCTCTCTCTCCTCTCTCTTAACTCATCCTCCCTACTCCCTTAGTTGACACATTTATTTTTGCTGTCCTCCTCTCTCTCTCTCTCTCCTCTCTCTCTCTCTCTCTCTCTCTCTCTCTCTCGCTCTCTGTCGGTCTCTCTCTGTTCTGGACAGGTATGTCTAGCGCTCACTCCTCGCTCTGCCTATCTCTCATCTGCTCTGCTCTCTCTCTCTCTTCTCTTTTCTTTTTTGTACACAGCTCATTGTAGTAAAATTTATTTGTTGGTGTGCTCTCACTCAGAGATTGAGAGCGCGCTCCATATATTATCATATGAGATAGAGATATAAGAGATGATCTATTATTCCAGCTCTCTCTCTCTCTCTCTCTCACTGTACTCTCTATCTCTCTTCCTCATGTTATACGTTTATTGTGGTCGGAAACCCCTGTGACCAACAGCCGTCCTCGTTCTAAACTCACTCGCCAGTGGCCGACGGGAACTTATTGACTCCAGCCTGTATGCAGTACTACTGTCACGTGGCATCATACCCCATCCATCCCCCCACCCCACACACACACACATCCGCTTCACCTCTCCTCACCCCACCCCCCATCTAAAAAAACACAAAACCCTCCCCATCCTGTCTTGTCGCTGGTCTCTACCATTTGTGTGTGTGTGTGTTGGTGTGCTTTTTTGTGGTTTGTGTGTGTGTGTGTCTGGGTCGTTTGTGTCGTGTGTTGGTGTGTATGTGTGTGTGTGTGTGTGTGGTGTGTGTGTGTTGGCAGTCTGCGCCGAGCTGCGTGCGCGCGCGCGTGCTGTTTTTCTCGCCGCCTTGCGTGCGTTTTGCACGTGCGTGCTTCATTTTTGTGCGTGTGGTGTGTATTATTGTGTGCCTGTGGGGATGTGTGTATGTGCGCGCGTGCATCGTGTGCGGTGCGGGTGTGCGTGTGTGTGAAACTGGGAATTTGTTGGTAGTTTATTCTTTGATATATTTATAACCTTGAATTAGAATTCCCAGATATTTGAGATGCCGCTATAATAAGTGCTCAATTAAGTGTAATTCATTATTATTATTAATATCTGGAGTCGTACAAGTGCTCACGAAGATTGCCCTCGTTTTGGGGTGATATGCTTTTCTAGTACTGTTCATCTTAGTTATAATGTCCTGTCTGTCTGTCGTCGTCGAGTTATGCTGTCTTTCTTTCAAACGTAGGGAAACATGACCAGAGGATTTCATCAGATTCCTTTAGATAGTAGAACTCTCACGTAGAATCGTAGGGGAAGACGGGTAAAAGCGCTGGAGCGGGTAGAAGGCCCACCCCAATTTATCTCATGAAATGAAGCAAATTTCAGTCTCAGTTTGCCCATGAGACGACGTTAAGTCTAGCATTAGTCAATGGGAAAATTTGACTGAAATTAATTTATTCATGAGATTAATTGGGGTGGGGCTCTTACACGCACATGCGCTTTTTACCCCGTATTCCCCTACCTCGCAAAAGTACATCGGATCGGGTGAGGATCGAATCGTAGCAGTGGGCTGACCCTTTTTTTTTTTTTTCTTTTTTTAGTTGTACAAAGCAGTGGGTAGAACCACTGACCTGGTCGCTCGCTGCTGTTGGACTTGACTAAATTACGCTAATACGGAGCGTGTGCAAAATGTAAGTACCCTATGTTACCCCCGGGATCATCCATCGGATACTGTGAAAGTTTTGGCGTGCGATAAACCACGATAAATCTGGTTTATCCGAATCACTAACACACACATCAGACACACCACCACATCAACCGCTCAGATTATATATATATATTATTATATCTGTAATCGTTAATAAGTACTTAGTCCATTGCATGTTTTTGGGGCTGAGTTTTCATGTACTGTCGGGTTTAGTTACTGTGTCTGTCTGTCGTCTGTTGTCTGTCGAGCTCATATATATATATTCTATATATACACACGCATTCATTTACTGGAGAAATACTCGGGAGAATTCTGGCATCCTAAGGTTTGAGTCGAAGGAGGATTTGAAACTTTCTGAACACTGAAACTGTTGACAGCGGTTTGTTTGGTACGAAAAAACGTTTCACGCTTTACCGAGAGTCCAGAAACTTCAAATAACAAAGTAAATAGTACAGGGGGCCGGGTATGTACAAATAGGCAAAGACGCATTTCTTAATGTGACCCAGCACCACGAAAGGGACATTAAGTCGATGGGCTAGATTTCTCATAAAAAGGCCTCGCAAGTCAAAAAATCTCATTTTATTAATTGGCCTTTCTTGCCCCTTAAGGTTATATGTATTTTCGTGCTCTCTACATCTCAATCTTTCCATATTTATAAAAGGCGCGATCTTGTTGTGTCTATAAATACTCCAAAAGTGTTTGAAATTGAGTAGGTTGATGCAAGTTCTCAGCTAGGCTAACTTAGACTTGTGATTTCTCAACATGGCCGACAGCACCCTACCAAGTTTTATGGCTCATAAGGCCGGGTTAGGTCTAACCGAGGCAGGGTACCGCTACACTATCTATATTGTTAAAAACTCGGGACGTTACTTGTCGTTGCACTGCTCCGGGCATTGCCAGCCAGCAGTGTTCCCAACCTCTTTGTATTTACAAAAATGTCACATAGGTCTGTCTATGACGAGAGGACGTAAAACATCAGTTTCATCATCAGACGCGTAAGTTTTCTGTAGGGTAAACACTAAATAAGTGAAGAAAGATGGATAACAGTTTGCCGCATATAGGGGAAATTTGGAACATGTATGTTCGCAAATCTTTCCCTCTTTGTTCAATCGTATTTATGGAGCGCAAGGTCCGACACGGAACATCCGCTTATGTGTGTACACGGCGCTTACTCTAAACGAAAAATTTAAGCTCTACAAGAATGGTTCTGATATATGAAAGAGAATTGTGCATGAAGACGAGTAACTGGTTAAACATTGTGTCCTCCCGAAAGGTAATTTTCACACTAAGCGTCCCTTTCGTGGTGCTGGGGACCAATATTATTTTTCTTTTCCGTTTCTCGGCTGTTGCCTCCACAGTCGGTGTGGGAATGCCCTGGGTGGTGTCAACGCTATTTCATATGACAGTAAAATCTAGGGAGCCGGTTCACCTCCGAAAAGAAGTGGATCCCATGCATAAGAGCCATGTCCAGAGGGTGAGGGGTGGGGTGGGTGCGGGTGTGGGGTGCCGCGGTGGGGTGGGGTGCCGTGGTGGGTGGGGGTGTAGCCGTCTACTTATCTCTAACACCCCCCCATTACCCCACCCCCGGGAAACAACAGCTCTCCATTTGTAAAATACAGCTCTGTTTATGCGATATTACCCAGACTCGGCGATAATAGTTCGGTGCCCTAGGAGTGTAGGCGTTAACCCTACACCCGCCAATAATAAGTCGCATTATATGCCACACAGTTGATGTAACATGTCGCCGCCAGCATTTCTTAGCTAATTGTTAAATTAAAATTACAAGGGTAGAGAAAAGATTTCGTCAGCAATGTTGGGGATCAGTCCGTGACATGTTTTAAATAAGGCCTATCTTAAAAAAGCTCCCAAAATTAAGAACACAAGGTCTTGGGATAGCAGGAGGGGTTAAACATTGTGGTGCAAAAATCGCTGACATTTGGCGGTGAAAGGTGATTTAACACCTATGTCACTAAAACGTATCAAATTGGGTATATTATCCAAAGACCCTATTGAATTGTTTTGAGAAGTAAGGATAGACCTTAATTTATATATGTCACAGAATAATCCCCAATACTGCAGATGGAATGTGTTCTCTACCCAGGTACATTTAATGGATTTTGTGGCTGGCGGTGAAAGGGTTAAAAGCTAGGGATCCTCACTCTATCTCTAAATAACACATTGCACTCAGACGCAAAACACGTCTCGAATCAGACACAATACCAACAGACAAGGCAAAAGATTTTAAAATTTGTATATTGGACTTAATACAAGTTCAAAATTTATTTTTGAGTTTACATTTGTTAACCATTTGTTGGAAATAACGATTAAATGTAAATAGTGTAAATTGTCCCCTTGACCTTAATCGATTTTTAAAGATTTATACTGATTTTTAAAAGGTGGTCCTGAAAATTTTAATCTCCAACCACTCAGGGAGTTATAACTAAAACTTACATAAATTTATAAGAACATTTTAAAGCAAAAGAAGTATATATTTATAACTTTGTGTAGTAGTCTTTGTGCGAGCCATGGCACTAAACAAAATTTTGACCTATCTATTCAAGATAAAATTCAGATCTAAAACCCCCCACAAATCCATACTTAAAATAACTAGGGGAAGACGGGGTAAAAAAAAGCCCATGCGCGGTTTAAGAAACACATGCCAATTATCTCATGAACTAAAGTAAATTTCAGTCACGTTTTGCCCATGATACGAGTGTTAATGATTTTTGACATTCGTCTATATGGGCCAATTTGACTGAAATTTGCTTTATTTCATTGAGATAAGTGGCATAGGCTTCTTACCCGCTCATGGGCTTTTTACCCCGTCTTCCCCTGTATATAAAGAGAAAACTTTTTTCTTCTTCTCCTCTCCCCCCTCTCCTCCGATATCTAAATTAATAATAATGTCACATTGGGCCTTCGGCCCAGCTTACTTTAAAACTATAAACCTTTCGTCGAACTGAAGGGATAATCTTAGCTACGTAAGCAGTTGTGAAAGTGACAAAAAATGTCACTAACCGTATACCTTGCTTACCCCCTACACAAGTCTTGAGTTGTCTGGATAACTGAAATGAGTAGTTTTGGTGCAAAATGTTTAGTTTTATTCATTAAGCCATCAATAACTGTTCACCACCGTTGTTTTATATTGGCCCCTAAAATTCATGTAGATTAGATATTTACTTAATTTTGTTGTGTATTTTCTTCTTTTCTGTTTTGTATACTGTCTTTCCCAAAAAAAGGCCGAATTTTTTATAAGGGCCGGTAGAACGATCTTCTCTCTTCTGTCTTGGAGGCATGCTTATTGAGAGCTCTGGTTGCCGCCATTAAATACACATTCGTGTCTAATTTTTGCTCAGCAGTGTTCACTACAGTCATGCTTTGCACGTGCAATAGGCAAGAAACCTGTATCGGCCCTGATTCTTCAGCGAAAAGATACCAAACTTTCGTGAAATTCTCGTGATTTTGCCACATTTTAAGCGTACCTGAAAACGCTGTTGCTGTACTGCAATGTCTGCAAAACTGGTTTCAGGCACGTGCAGCAGGAAGGAAAGTTATTGAGTAGCCTAATTTTTGCCATTTTCCTTCATTGTTGTTCTTAGTGTACAATAAATAGATATCAAGCCCACTTTTTTTTTTTTTTTTCATGAAACAGAAGCCGGACCCTTAACTTTTGGAGACCAGTATATATAAGTGTTTACTACTGTTGTTGCTTTTATTGTTATTATTTTTTCATTGAATGATTAGTTTTTGGCGTGTGCATCCCTTACATGTGCAACTCAAGTCATGGTATGTACCCTGTATAACTCGTTTATCTTTTTTTTACTCGAAGTGTATAAATGTATTGCTTATTTTGTTATGATTTTCTATTCTTGAGATAAATTCTTGGGTTTAAAACACAGACACTGTTGCACTGACATTAGGTAAGTTAGTCAAGATTATATTTCAAATTGAAAGACGTAGTAGAGTCCAATTTGAGGTCCAAACAGAAAGAGTTTTTTGTGTGGGTGTCTGTTGCCAAATTCTCCTCCGTTCTGTGACATGTTGTCTCGGTAAAAGGGGAAGAGACACTGCCTACGATTCGATTCACAGCCATACTATTGGTGAATATTTGTTATTAGGCATTATTGACGTGAAATTCTACTAGTGTTTAAAAATCTGATTAAATCCTATTATTTAATCCGGGATGTAAGTTGGAATTTTAGCATATGATCAGCTCTGCCCATCTTTTGGGCAGTTATCTTCTCATTAAAGACACACTGACGCGCCACGATTGAGTCCCTTGGTTTATGTTCTGGGTACTTTGTGACCCACATACAATGTCCCCATTTTCAAATTGAGGCTGCTCTTTAAAATAATGTTAAGCTTTTGAATTTGGGGGCATTTTGTTTAGACCTGGTCAAAACGAGATTCTTTCCAGCTATAATAGCGGACTACACTTGGAAACCCGTGATTTTGAAACGTGATCTGGTGGGTCTTTAAGCATGTTACATCCCGGATTAAATGTTTAAGACTCACTCGTAACTACTGCACCTGAACTGTTTATCCGTAATGACCAACAGACCCGAAACACCCAGTAGTAGAGGGAGGCAACTCTCTCGACAAACAAATACTGAACAGGAAGAGGCGAGGCCGCCATCTTGAGTGCTTTTGATGAACCGGTCCCACACTGCACCTGCCAGATTAAAAGCCCCTGATATTCTAGGAACAATGTATGTCACCACTCCTCCTTTTAAAGTTGGACCCTGACGGATGAGTTTTTGCAAGACAACATCGTCGAGATCACCACAAAAAAACCCAGCCTTTTCAAGGATCGGAAACACTCAAATTTGCTCTGGTTTCCTATAAATGAAACCATCAAATCGGCGATTCCTCCTTTGCGAAATAGATGGCTGAGAGAGAGAAGCCATTTTGGAAGTTGTTGGGTGGAGGTCACTCATTGTGGTTGAAGCGTTTTCTTCTTTGTAGTGCAGTAAAACAAAAAAATGGAGCTATTTCCTTTGTTGTGAGCGAAACTCTTTTTGGTAAGCTGCATAAAAAATACAAAAATTAAAATGAAAAAAAAGGCTTGTATTGTGGAAAAATTTCGTGCGAAAGATTTGGCCTAAACTCAGGCGGTCATGCGATTCTCTTTCACGGTGATAATTTCTGACTTCCAGCACCTCCGCCAAGGAGGAATCGCCGTTTTGACTTTGATTTCTAGGAAACCAGAGCAGCAAAGTGAGTGTTGCGATCTCCGTAAAGGGTGTTTTCCTGGTGATCTCGACGTGTTTCTTGCACAAAAAAACCCTCATCCGTCAGGGTGCCCATTTAAGAATTACAGGACAGGAAAAATAAAAGAGAGAGAAAGATAGTTTTCCCTCGTAGTTCCTTTCCTGTCACTGCAATGCATTAGTATAATAATCTGCAAAATGTTCGATGATGTATATACCCCAATCCTTGCTTATGAACTAATGAAGTTTCTCCACAAAATCACACTGTAACTTTCGTTTCCTCAAAGGCACGGATGCACAGTCTTGCACTTAACCTAACCCTCTCTTCATAAACACGGAGCACATTTAAATCCAATTAAACCCAGGATTTTAAGGACATGTTTATCGGAAACCCAAATCTGTAAAGTTCAAATCTTCATACCTGTTTTCTAATTATTTGTTGTAGGCCTACTACGCTCCAGATTTTATTTTTCTCTCCACATTTCCTGTCTGACGAAGATGAGGTGATTTCATTCCCTGTATAACACCTTCCAGTTTCTGCTAGTAGTTTGTAGGTAAAGAGAGTCTTTGAACGTGTCAAACGGAGTCAGTAGTGGTTTGTGGTAGAAATAAGTACCGAGTTCGAACTTCCTATCTGGACTTTATAATAAACAGATTGCTGCCAAGTGAAAATGAATGCAGAATGTTAGATCAGAGAGAGAGAGAGAGAGAGAGAGAGAGAGAGAGACGATCGTGTGCAAGAGAGACGAAGAGAGAGTGGGGAGAAAAGGAGAGAGAGAGAGAGAGAGGAGCAGAGAGGATGAGAGAGAGACGAGAGAGAGCACGGTTGCCAACCGTACGGAGCTTGGAAGAGCGAGAAATAGGGAATGTCCCGTAGCCTCGAGGATTCGACAAGCTGAAAGACTCCTTTCGTCTAGAGATTGCCGCAGAGAGGTAAGTGTTCAAAGGAGGAGAGTGGAACACAGTATTCTGAGAGATGGTAGGACTGGTAGCACAGTTTCCTACTGAATAGCGGGGAGAGCCTATTAAACAGAGAGAATGAACTCAGACCCACGGTCACTATTCGGCCAGAGATCTAAATTCCAGCAAGATAGGGGGAGGGCCAACAAGTCTCCATTTTTCGCATCTTCTATTTTTCGCCTTCGATCTCAGGACGGAGATAAACCGGGAACCTAAAAACTATAATTTTCGACTTTTGAGAGCACGTGACCAACTATCATTTGGCTCGGTGCCTCTCGCTAGGAGTTACCTAGCGGTTTGTAGAGAAACGAAGGAATTCTCAGAGGATTTTTCTCGCTGGTCTTGAGAGGAAGGGGCCTAACCGAGGAGACCAAGGATCGACAAGTGCCGATGGTATAGTGAAGCAGAGATTGAGACTTTAGGAGTGAGTAGAGGGGAGTCGAAGAAACACGTCTGGAACGAGGAACCGAAGTATAGAGTCCCGTAAGCGTTTCAAACTCCGAAAGATCTGTGTGGTGGGATCCCAGATCACCCATTGTATGCAACCGTAGAAGAACGCCACCGCCTTCCCCCGTCCGACGGAGACGTATATGTGTGCGAGAGATACAGCAGAATGAGGGTTCAACGATTAGTGGACGCCACGAAAGAGAGCATAAAGTTTATAATCTTGGAGACAAGAGGCCATTCGGACGGACTGAAAATCCCTTGAGAAGGTGAGTAGTAATATTCAGGAAAGAATGGATGAGAAGTTGCTCAGCGCCGAAGATCGAACCAGAGGTCGGGAGGGAATTGAGAAGGCTCGGAAGACAAGACATGGTGACACCGAAAAGACAATAAGATGAATGTGATAGGACTAGAAGAGAGAGAGAGAGAGCTTGCATGTGTGTATGTGTATTATTATATACGTGTGTTCGTGTCTGTCTGTCTATCTGTTTGTCAGTCTGTCTGCATTTGGCGTGTGTGGTGTGCTGTTCACCCGAATTTGCTATCGTTCTAGAATCGATTCAACCGCATGACCATACACAGCCCCATTTCCTGCATATACCCCTATATGATGTTTTACATATGCTTGTGAAAGATAAAGATAAATGATTTCCACGAGCGTCAAGATTGATGAGTACTTTAAATACTTCATCAATGTTCTAAATGTTCCATTACCACCACCCTCACCCTTTACCTTACTTATGCGCGCATAAAATGCACTCATATATCATAGTGTTTTACGTGGATGCTTAAAGACACACTGACCCACCATTATTAAGTCCCTTTTTTGTGTCTGGGTAACTGTTGTGACCCACATACACATTCCCCCAACTTCATATTGAGGCTGCTCTTTAAAGTGATGTTTCGTTTCGAATTTGGGGGCATTCGTATGGGAGTCACTCCTGGTCAAAATAAGATTTCGTACCAGCTATTAAGAGAGGGAAAACACGTGAAACCCGTGATTTTGACGAGTGATGTGTTGGGTCTTTAAGCTTCAAATGATAATACACAGGTGCATAATTATATAATTCTTGAGCCCTTTCATCACCACTGTCGCCTCTTGGCACCACAATGATTTAACACCCATGTTACTAAAAGGCATCAAATGAGGGTCTGGTATCCAGTGACCTTATGTTCTTAATTTTGGGAGGTAAGGACAGGCTCTATTTTATGCATGTCACAGAGGAATCTCCAATATTGCTAACAAAATATGTTCTCTACCCGGGTAAGTTTAATGGTAAATTTTGGCTGAGGAATGGCTAGCGTTGAAAGGGTTTTAAAATCTCTCGCACACGTATACACGCATACTCGTATGTGCACGCAAGCGCACCAGCAACACGTTTTGCACGTGCACAGGGCGAGGGGTGGGGTGGGTGTGTGTGGGTGTGTGTGTTAGACACAACCACACCACTCATTAACTACACAATCCTGTATCAGTTAATTAACCTCAGCGGCATTAGGAACAAAAACAAACAAACCCGCAGTATATTGTTCAATTCATTCGCACGTCGTCGAGTCATGTGCGACGACCCTTACCAAACCCGACATCCATCACCCATCGATACGTGTGCAGCGACCTTTAACTTGTTTGTCGTGTGTCACGCGTTCCGCTAGTGATGGAATACCCGTGTAGTGTTTTGCGCGTGAGGTCGTAGTCTAATGACAAAGGTCACTGTATCATTACGCGCTTTAGTTAAAGACCCAGTGACGCTCCACGATTAAGTCCCTTGGTTGTTTTTTCTGGGTAGCTGTGACCCACATCCAAATTTCCCCCAACTCGAAATTGAGACTGCTCTTTAAACTGATGAGTCGGTTTGAATTTGGGGGCCATTTATATGGGAGTGGAGTGGAGTCAGACTTGGTCAAAACAAGATTTCTTACCAGCTATAAGAGGGAAAACCCGTGAAACCCGTGATTTTGA
>CM065705.1:40330346-40337846 GCA_017654935.2 Phymorhynchus buccinoides | reverse complement strand
CAACTTCTTTAGTGCAAATGTATGAAATTTCTCTACATGTCTGGCTGCTGCGTCTAGGCCCCATATTTCTGACCCATATAAAGCAATTGGTGCAATCTGCGTATCAAAATTTTTAAAGAGTATCTCCACTGAGAAAATATCTAA
The DNA here is from genome assembly GCA_017654935.2 of Phymorhynchus buccinoides. Taxonomy (NCBI): domain Eukaryota; kingdom Metazoa; phylum Mollusca; class Gastropoda; order Neogastropoda; family Raphitomidae; genus Phymorhynchus; species Phymorhynchus buccinoides. Next base: position 40,337,702 of record CM065705.1, on the reverse strand, counting down.
AGCATTCAACTTGCGCATAACACATAACAAAACATGTTTTGCTTTACTTGCCAAGTCTATACAGACTACATTTAAACTTAACTTAGTTGTAAACTGAATGCCTAAATATTTGTATGAATTTACAACAGGTATCAATATATCACCCAAAAACCACCTTTCTCTTGACCCTAAGTATCCACCTTTTCTAAAAACTACTACATTGGTTTTCTTCATATTAACTTTCAAACCAAGACGTAAAGAAGACCGATAAAGATTGTTCAATTGATTTTGAAGCCCTACAACAGTTTCAGATAACAGTGCAACATCATCTGCAAGCAGAAGAATAAATAATTCTAAGGCATCTGTAAGAAATGAAACACCATGTCTACCATTTTCCATAACATTCATAGCTAATTCATTTATGTACAAAGAAAAAAGAACCGGACTAAGTGCATCCCCCTGTTTTACTCCAGATGAACATGTTATAACATCAGTTAGCTTTGCACCACATCTAATTCTTGCCCTGACATTAGCGTACATACTTTTTATGCACCAAAATAGTTTCCCATTAATTTTATTCTTTAAAAGTATTGGCCACATTATCTTTCTATTAATTGTGTCAAAGGCTTTTTCGAAATCGATAAAGGCCACATAGAGTTTTCTACCATGAATAGCATTAAATTGCTTTTGAACACACGAAAACAAGGTAAAAATATGATCCATGGTTGAGTATCCCTTTTTAAACCCTGCTTGGTGTTCCCCTGTAATATTATTATCATCAACCCAAGTTTGTAGTCTCCTGTTAATAATACTCCCATAAAGTTTACTACCTATATTGCACAGACTAATCCCCCTATAATTATTAGGATCTCTATTGTCACCTTTCTTAAACAATGGTAAAATAGTCGATTCTGACCAACTCTCAGGAAATGTTCCACTATTAAACAGTACATTTAAATATTTAACAAGGAACGGAATGATTTTTGAACCAGCAAACTTTAACATTTCAGCAATCACATCATCAGGTCCTGCAGCTTTCTTTGATTTTAATTTTCTAATAGCCAACACAACCTCTTCTTCCGTTATTGGCCCATTTACACTTTCATTTTCCTCCATATCCAATATTTCAAGGTTCTCGGTTACTTGGTCATCTTCCATATCTAAAAGTGCTTTAAAATGCTTGTACCAGTCTGCTTCTGTTATTTGATTGTTCACTTTGTATCTGTTTGGAATGGCTTTACGCACATTACTCCAAAACACTTTCTGATCATTGACAGAGCTAGTTAAATGAACCAAAATCATATTATTAAAAGTGTTTATTTTAGAATCTAGCAAGTGCTTATATTCTCTTCTTTTTATACCAAGGGCATGTTGGTCATTTTTATCCAATGTACGACAGTATTTTGAAAGACAATTCCTTACCTTTCTACGAAATGTTCTGCAGTCATAATCAAACCAACCTTCTTGCCTTTGACCATTATTTAAAAAGACCCTTTTTTTCATACATCCTGAAATATCTTTCAAACAACTATTAAACGTGTCTAAGGCTAAATCGATGTCAACATCAATGAGGTTATATGCATGTTCCAATTTATCTCCAGTAGCATTTTCCAACAACTTTTCTCTAAAACATTCAACAAAATCAGGATTCCAAATGAATTTTTCGGTTACTTCTCCATTTATTCTATTTAACCCTTTAACCCGATTCTCATGAGGAAAACGTATTGAAAGTGATACGGGTAAATGTGCAGGTTCAATCCGCTCTGAAACGTTAAGTTGACAGGAATCTATTATAAAACAATAAAGGTCAGTAGATAACAAGAAATAGTCAATGACACTGCTGCCAAAACACGAAATGTAAGTATATTTACCATCTTTATCACCATTACATAGCCCATTTAAAATACAGACATCTAAGGTAGTGCACATATTCAACATCAATTTACCATATGAATTCATAGACTTGTCCTGAGAGTTCCTTTCCAAGCATGTTGATTGACTTTTTTGCAAATAATCCAAATCATTTTCTACAGAAAGAATCTGAGAGACATTAGAGGTTCTAGCATTAAGATCCCCTGAAAGAACAATACAGTAATCATTGTTTATTACAGCACCATCTATGATGATATTTTCAAGCATGCTTATTCCATCCATTCCATCACCAACAACATTATAGTACGGAGAACCCTCAGGTGGCACATATGCACAGACATACAAAACGTCTTTCTCAAGGCCAAATAAACCCTTGTTAATTACAAAAAGTAAAGTGTTTTTTTCATTTGAGTTTATCTGCCTCACAAACGGATCCAATTCCTTTCTAATTAAACACACAACGCCACCAGAGGGCCTTCCTGCTCTTGACAGTTTAGTTCCTGGCTTACAGTAAACATTAAATCCCTGAAAAACATCACAATGAATGGTAGAAACAAATGTTTCGACTAAACAAACAAAATCAAATGATATCACAAAAGACAAAAAATCTGGATCACATAGTTTTGATTGAATACCGTTAACATTCCAGTGCATGAATTTAAAGTCTCTTTGTTTATTCGCACTACCCTGCTGTGCAGGAAGAGAATACACACCATCTGATCCACTACCTTCACTATTGCTATCAGATACGTTTCCACCAAACAACGATTCATTATAAATATCCATTGTTATTTTATTCGAGCACATACTCACTTTCTCACACACAATAGAATTTTCATAACACAAAAAATCATCATAATCACAATAACAGCTTAGTTTTTCATCAGCATTAATTACATTAGGAGAATCCTGCATAACATCACTGCATTCTTCAAGAGAACCATGCTCATCGTTATTGCAATCATCCAATAAATCAAGCTCAAAATCATTGCAGACATCAAAAGAATCATGTTCATCATCATCATGCTCTTCATTATCATAAACATCAAATGAATCTTGTTCATTATGCTTATCATCATTGCAATTATTGAAAGAATCTATTTCATCATTTCTGAAAGAAGCAAAAGAAACATATTCATCATCATTTTGAAAAACAAAAGAATCACGGTCTTTATTTTTGCAATGAACAAGAGCATCACAGGAACCACCCAGGCCATCAATTCGTTTGCGCAAGCAAAGGCTGCCAACCCACTATCTGTTATTATTGCGATTTCCTCCTTCCCTCACTAACCCCTTTCCATCAACAGATAGATAGTACTTCTCCCCATCAACAATAAGATGATCATAAACCATGATTACCTTTTGCGCCCCTTCATTTCTCTTCTGTCTCATAAAGTTGCCTAATTTCTTCCTCGTATCCCTGACTCCAGCAGAAAAGTCCTCGCCGACAAAGATTTGTGTGCCCTTCAAATTCTTCTTAGCCTTCAGAATGTTCATTTTGTCTTTGTACGACACACAGTGAGCAATCACAGGAGAATCTGGCTTGGAGCTAACCCTGTGAACCCGGTCAAACTCTATGTTATTTTCAATGCCAAGCTTGTCTGTGACTATGTCTTTCAGTTTCCCTTCACACATCATGTTCGTTTCACCTTCATCCCTTTGAATTCCATAAAACAGCAGATTATTTCTTTTTGACCGATTTTCTAAGTCATCAATCTGCTTTTCCATAGTACCCACCTTAGACTGTAAAGCATCATTATACAACCTCAGTTCGTCATTTTCCAGCCTGAGAGAGTCAACATTTCCTTTCAAACCCCTTACCTCATCTTGAAGTTGAGTGAACTGATCTTTAATGTGTTTCACGTCACCTTTCACTTCATCCAGTTTGCTGTTCATTTTCTGGTCCAAGCCATCCAGTTTGCTGTTCATGTTGTCATCCATCCCATTCAACTTTGCCATTATATCTGTGAACGAAGGGTCCTTCACTGACGATGTCTGGTTGGGAGAGGGTGTAGACGCATTGGACAGTTTACATGCAGTGTTCCTTTCAGCATTCTTTTCCACAACCGAGAGTCTCGTCTGCCGCATCGTCTTCTCTTCCTGTCCTGGAAGAGGCCCTGGATTCCGTTCGACGTCTCCCGCTTGCATGAGTAACAGGCTTCCCCAGAACATGTAGACAAGGGCAATACCACACAGGAAACCATGGGTACGGGTAGAACATCGCAAACGTCGTATTTTTCCTTTCCGTATCTGTATCACTCTTTTCGCCATAAAGGCCGTAAACACGAAGGCAAAACAGCCACACAGTGAACGAAAGTCTAACTGGCCTGCTGGCATACTATACTTCAATCAATTCACAGTGGGGAAAACAAAATTAATAATAATAACAGGCGTACCAACGCGTGCAAAACAGCAGAGAGCAAAAATCACGTCTTACTCCGACCACGGCCAAGCACACACTCCAGAGAGAGAGAGAGAGAGAGAGAGAGAGAGAGAGAGAGAGAGAGAGAGAGAGAGAGAGAGAGAGAGAATACGAATACGAACGAGAGGAGAGAGATGAGGGAAATTGGATAAGCTGAGACAGCTTTTTTACACCAGAGAGGCAAAACATGAGAGAGAGAGAGAGAGAGAGGGAGAGAGAGAGAGAGAGAGAGAGAGAGAGAGAGAGAGAGAGAGAGAGAGAGAGAGAGAGAGAGAGAGAGAGAGTACGAATACGAACGTTTTGCAATGAAGGAAATTGGATAAGCTGAGACAGCTTTTTTACACCAAGCCCTCAGGCAAAACAGAGAGAGAGAGAGAGAGGGGGAGAGAGAGAGAGAGAGAGAGAGAGTGAGATGGAAGAGAGAGAGAGAGAGTAAGAGAGAGAGAGAGAGAGAGAGAGAGAGAGAGAGAGAGAGAGAGAGAGAGAGAGAGAGAGAGAGAGAGAGAGAGAGAGAGAGGAGAGAGAGACAAATACAGAGACAGAGGCAGACAAACAGACAGAGCGTAAGAATGAAGAAGGATAAGGAGACAAAGAGGGAAGAAAAAAAGAAGAAAAAAAACAATACAAAGAAGCGTTACGCGTTTTTGCCTAAAACTAAACTCATTTCACGACTTTAATAATACAGCAAAAGGAAGCGATATAATGTGAAAAATAGGTTGTATAATAAATGATGGCATCCACGATCAAATGCTTGACAGGTGCATAATACAAGAAAACCTCGAAAATTGCTTTTAAATATGAAAGGAAATAATATTGATCAGATTAAAACTAGCGTGTGCGTGTGAGTGAGTGTGCGCTCACATTGGTGTAATGATAAGGAGGATATTCTTGCAATTTAGATTAAAATCGCAGATTGAAGATGGGTATGAAGATGTTCTATTATAATGAAGACAAAATTAATGAGCGTGACACAAAAAACCAGAGTAGAGTCTATGATTGATGTGAAAAAGCAAGAGATTAAAACAAGAACAAAATAGACATGCATACCAAAATATATAATGATTATAATGGGAATTTATATAGCGCTCTTTCTTACATGAGCTCAGTGCACTTTACATTGATAACAAGAACATTAAAGGCAAACAAATAATGAATCATTAGAAAGAAAAATAAACACGATGATTGTACGCTACGTTCTCTCTCTTTCTCTGTCTCTGTCTCTGTCTCTCTCTCTCTCTCTCTCTCTCTCTCTCTCTCTCTCTCTCTCTCTCTCTCTCTCTCTCTCTCTCTCTCTCACACACACACACACACACGCACGCACGTATGCACGCACGCACGCACGCACGTACGCACGCACACATGCATGCACGCAGGCACACACACACATACACAAACACGCACACACAGACATGAATGCACGCACGCACACATACACACATGTACACACACACACACACACACACACACACGCACGCACACACGCACGCACACACACACACACACACACACACACACACACACACACACACACACACACACACACACACACACACACACACACACACACACACACACACACACTCAATTACACAAGAGTAAAATAGTTACAATATTAAAATTCTACGAAGAAACATAGACCACATTCACCTTCTCAATCAATCTTAGATACAATACTAGAAATAAAATCATACTGCCATCGACATACCAGTTACATGACTAATTATAATAGACAAATCTTGCAAGAACAAAAATACCCTTCTACCTCATTTACAAGCGTTTAAATTTTACAAAACGTAGGGGAAGACGGGGTAAAAAGCGCATGGGCGGGTAAGAAGCCCACCCCAATTATCTCATGAAATGAAGCAGATTTCAGTCTCATTTTGCCCATGAGACGAGCGTTAATGTCTAGCATTCGTCTCATGGGCAAATTTGACTGAAATTTTCTTTATTTCATGAGATAGTTGGGGTGGGCTTCTTACCCGCCCATGCGCTTTTTACCCCGTCTTCCCCTAGACATTCTACATACAACTCACGAAATATAAAATAATTGTCAAAAATATGAATATATAGCAACTTTCAGAAAATGGGCAAACACAATGATTCGTCCCTCCGCCATGTTTACGATCCTCGATCTCAAAATCTGCTTCATTCAGTTTTATGAAAATAATCTTAGGTTCTTCTTCTTCTTCGTCGTCGCCTTAGGCAGCCAACTTCATCACGTTGAAGATTCTGCTGCACTTTAGGGGGTAGTACGAAAAAGAAAGAAAATACGTTCAGCAAAGATAGGGTAGAAAGTGAACTGATGAGATATTATGGGGAAAAGATAGTCAGGAATAATTAAAGTTTAAAAAAAATACTAACCGTATCTATTTCCCAAAAATTAAAAACAAAATGTTGCTTGTCAGTGAAAGTTTTTATATGCAAAACTGTTAGGGCGTGGGTGGGTGAATCTACTTGTTTGTTAAAGGGGCACCATGACGGATGAGATTTTGTAAGAAACACGTCGGGATCACCAGGAAAACACCCTTTACAAAGATTGCAACACTCACTCTGCTCTGGTTTCCTAGAAATCAAGCCGTCAAATCGGCGATTCCTCCTTGGCGGAGGTGCTGGAAATCAAATTCTTTCACCCAAAGAGAAGGCGTGTGCCGTCTCTTTTCTAATGGCCGCCTGCGTTTAGACAAAATCGTTTGCACGAAATTTTCGCAATACAAGCTTTTGTTTTTTCCTTTTTCTATTTTCTTTTATACAGTTTATCTAAAGGAGTGTCGCTCACAACAAAGGAAATAGCTCCAATGTTTTGTTTACTGCACTACAAAAAAACACAATAAAACCCCGCTTCAACCACAATGAGTGACCTCCACCCACCCCATCCAAAATGACTACTCTCTCCGGCATCTCCGCCAAGGAGGAATCGCCGTTTTGACGGCTTGATTTCTAGGAAACCAGAGCAAAGTGAGTGTTCCGATCCTTGAAAAGGCTGTCTTTCTGGTGATTTCGACGTGTTTCTTGCAAAAGAGCCGTCTCCGTCTGGGTCCACCTTTAAAAGAATGAAACAAACAAACGAGAGGAAACCCTCCCCC
>CM065705.1:40322846-40325346 GCA_017654935.2 Phymorhynchus buccinoides | reverse complement strand
GAGTTAGAGTTTGAGTTTGAGTTTTGAGTTTTGGTGATCTCGACGTGTTTCTTGCAAAAACTCACCCGTCAGGGTCCACCTTTTAATGTAACAGAAAGATACAACATAACAAGCGCGAAATCGCAATAGTTTGTGGCACGCGGTCTATTTTTACCACTCCAATCATGAGTCACCTCCCCTGGATTTTCAATAATTTTAATCTGTAAACCAGAATGTTATCTCTGCACCATTTCGTAACTTTTTATATCTTTTGGAAAACATTTAAAACTATGTATCCTACTTATACTCATCGAAAGAAGCACCGCATACTCGTCGTGTCTGTTGTAGTGTTTGTATTACGTATGTTTATTATTTTGTACGCTTTTAAAATACATCATTTTAAAGAGCGGCCTCAATTAATTTGAAGAGTAGCCTCGATATATGTCTCATATGTGCCTACCCGGGTCGAGAGGACGTAAAACACAACTTTTCATTCAGTAGCCTCGATTTGAAGTGCGACAATTTTGTTAAAATGTGCGACAATTTTGGACAGACAGACAGACAGACCGACAAAGTGAGTTATAGGTGTGTGGCTTGAGCCACAAACAAAAATGGTGGGTAGCGAAAACAATGTACCTTTGTATCTCCAATAGGTACCGCAGTCATTGTTTCACCTCCTTCACAAAAGAAAGATTATTATTATTCCAGAGAGTAATGATATTATTGTAATATGATTATGTAATATCATTGCATATTTTGCATTGGATTATGTTTGTACTTCCCTTTTTCGTGGGCTTCTTGGTTTGTTTGTTTCTTTCTTTCTTTCCTTCTTTCTTTCTTTTCTTTGTTTCTTTCTTTCTTTCTTTCTTTCTTTCTTTCTTTCTTTCTTTATTTCTTTCCTTCTTTCTTTCTTTCTTTCTTTCTTTCTTTCTTTCTTTCTTTCTTTCTTTCTTTCTTTCTTTCTTTCTTTCCTTCTTTCTTTCTTTCTTTCTTTCCTTCTTTTCTTTCTTTCTTTCTTTCTTTCTTTCTTTCTTTTCTTTCCTTCTTTCTTTCTTTCTTTCTTTCCTTCTTTCTTTCTTTCTTTCCTTCTTTCCTTCTTTCTTTCTTTCCTTCTTTCTTTCTTTCCTTCTTTCCTTCTTTCTTTCTTTCCTTCTTTCTTTCTTTCTTTCTTTCCTTCTTTCTATCTTTCCTTCTTTCTTTCTTTCCTTCTTTCCTTCTTTCTTTCTTTCCTTCTTTCTTTCTTTCTTTCTTCTTTCTTTCTTTCCTTCTTTCTTTCTTTCCTTCTTTCTTTCTTTCCTTCTTTCTTTCTTTCTTTCTTTCCTTTCCTTCTTTCTTTCTTTCCTTCTTTCTATCTTTCTTTCTTTCTTTCTTTCCTTCTTTTCCTTCTTTCTTTCTTTCCTTCTTTCTTTCCTTTCTTTCTTTCTTTCTTTCTTTCTTTCTTTCTTTCTTTCTTTCCTTCTTTCTTTCTTTCTTCTTTTTTCTTTTCCTTCTTTCTTTCTTTCTTTCTTTCTTTCTTTCTTTCTTTCTTTCTTTCTTTCTTTCTTTCTTTTTCTTTCTTTCTTCTTTCTTTCTTCTTTCTTTCTTTCTTTCTTTCTTTCTTTCTTTCTTTCTTTCTTTCTTTCTTTCTTTCTTGCTCTTTCTTTCTTTCCTTCTCTCTTCTTTCTTTCTTTCTTTCTTTCCTTCTTTCGTTCTTTCTTTCTTTCCTTCTTTCTTTCTTTCCTTCTTTCTTTCTTTCTTTCTTTTTCTTTCTTTCTTTCTTTCCTTCTTTCTTTCTTTCTTTCTTTCCTTCTTTCTATCTTTCCTTCTTTCTTTCTTTCCTTCTTTCTTTCTATCTTTCCTTCTTTCTTTCTTTCCTTCTTTCTTTCTTTCTTTCCTTCTTTCTTTCTTTCCTTCTTTCTTTCTTTCTTTCTTTCCTTCTTTCTTTCTTTCCTTCTTTCTTTCTTTCCTTCTTTCTTTCTATCTTTCCTTCTTTCTTTCTTTCTTTCCTTCTTCTTTCTTTCTTTCCTTCTTTCTTTCTTTCCTTCTTTCTTTCTTTCTTTCTTTCCTTCTTTCTTTCTTTCTTTCTTTCCTTCTTTCTATCTTTCCTTCTTTCTTTCTTTTCCTTCTTTCTTTCTTTCTTTCTTTCTTTCTTTCCTTTCTTTCTTTCTTTCTTTCTTTCTTTCTTTCTTTCTTTCTTTCCTTCTTTCTTTCTTCTTTCTTTCTTTCTTTCTTTCTTTCTTTCTTTCCTTCTTTCTTTCTTTCTTTCTTTCTTTCTTTCTTCTTTCTTTCTTTCTTTCCTTCTTTCTATCTTTCCTTCTTTCTTTCTTTCTTTCTTTCTTTCTTTCTTTCCTTCTTTTCTTTCTTTCCTTCTTTCTTTTCTTTCTTTCTTTCTTTCTTTCCTTCTTTCTATCTTTCCTTCTTTCTTTCTTTCTTCTTTCTTTCTTTCTTTCTTTCTTTCTTTCTTTCCTTCTTTCTTTCTTCTTTCTTTTCCTTCTTTCTTTCTTCTTTCTTTCTTTCTTTCTTTCTTTCTTTCCCTTCTTTC
>CM065705.1:40312846-40315346 GCA_017654935.2 Phymorhynchus buccinoides | reverse complement strand
GAGACAAAGAAAGAGAGAGAGAGAGACAGTGACAGAGACAGAGATAGAAGAGAAGAAAAAAAGAAAAGAAAGAAAGAGAAAGAGAGAGAGAGAGAGAGAGAGAGAGAGAGAGAGAGAGAGAGAGAGAGAGAGTGAGAGAGGAGAGAGAGACAGGATAAGGAGAAGAAGAAAAAGAAGAAATAGAAAAAAGGATAATAAGAAAGGGAAGGGAGAGGGGAGGAGAAAGAACTAGAGCTAGAGGGATTTGAACTTGGAATCCTCTCAAGGAAAAGAAACATCAACTCATCCCTGCTGAACTAACAATGCTGCACCTAATACGAACAAACTTACGAACGCGCGCGCTGACACACATACGCGCTGTCGCTCAGTCTCTCTCTGTCTGTCTGTCTGTTTGTTTTTTGGCTGTCTGTCTCTCTCCTTCTCTGTCTCTCCCTCCCCCTCTCTCATCCTTCTCTCTCTCTCTCTCTGGATCCCTTTCTCTCCCCCCCCTTCTCTCCCTCTCTGTCTGTCTCTCTCTCTCTCTCTCTCTCTCTCTCTCTCTCTCTCTCTCTCTCTCTCCACACACTTATCTCCCTTTCTCTCACCCCCCCCTTTCTCTCCTCTCTCTCACTCTCTCTCTCTCTCTCTCTCTCTCTCTCTCTCTCTCTCTCTCTCCCCCCATTTATCTCTCCTTTCTCTCTCCCCCTTTCTCTCCCTCTCTCTCTCACTCTCCCCCTCCATCCCTCTCCCCCCCTCAATCCCCCCCTCTCTCTCCCTATCTCCTTCTCTCTCTGTCTCTGTCTCTCACCATCTCTCTCTTTCCTCTCTCTCTCTCTCTCTCTCTCTCTCTCTCTCTCTCTCTCTCTCTCTCTCTCTCTCTCCCCATCTCTTTCTCTCTCTCTTTCTCGTTATTTTCCCCTCCATCCTCCTCCCCCCCCTCTCTCTGTCTCCTCTCCCTCCCCCTTCGCTCTGGCTCTCTCTGTGTCTGTCTCTGTGGGTCAATTTACTGCCGAATGTTTCAGAAGCAAACATTTACTACTGTTTGTTTTCCATTGTAAGGCGAGAGACGTTGCGACATTCCTCGCTGCTTGAGATGGAGAGAGAGAGAGAGAGAGAGAGAGAGAGAGAGAGAGAGAGAGAGAGAGAGAGAGAGAGAGAGAGAGAGAGAGAGAGACAGAGAGAGAGAGAGACAGAGAGAGAGAGAGACAGAGAGAGAGAGACAGAGAGAGAGAAGAGAGAGAGAGAGGGCGCTTGCGATCTAATGTGCGTCCGCACGTCCTTGTGTGTGTATGTGTGTGTGTGTGTGTGTGTGTGTGTGTGTGTGTGTGTGTGTGTGTGTGTGTGTGTGTGTGTGTGTGTGTGTGTGTGTGTGTGTGCACGCCCTTGTGTGTACGTTGGCATGTGTGCGAGGGATCGGAGCAAAGGGTAAGAATCGGTTGAATCGGATGGGGTGGATACTTTTTTAGTGTTGGTCCCAATTTGAGAAAGCCTGTGTCTCCACATCTCTGAGTGTCTCTGTCAGGGTGGATTTCTGTGTGCGTATGAGAGATATTGATTTCTTATTGTTAGAACTGATTTAAAACACCTGTGCGCTCTCTATCTCTCTCTCTCTCTCTCTCTCTCTCTCTCTCTCTCTCTCTCTCTCTCTCTCTCTCTCTCTCTCTCTCTCTCTCTCTCTCTCTCTCTCTCTCACTCTCTCTGTGCGCGCGTGCGCGCGCGTGCGTGTGTGTGTGAGGGAGAGAGAGAGAGAGAGAGAGAGAGAGAGAGAGAGAGAGAGAGAGAGAGAGAGAGAGAGAGAGAGAGAGAGAGAGAGAGATGTTGTGTTTGTTGAGATGTGAGCAAATCTTTGAGGTGTGTGTGTGTATGTGTGTGCGTGTGTGTGCGTGCGTGCGTGCGTGCGGATGCATGTATGTGTCTTCATAATTAGTCCGTCACCAAGACGGACTATTGCGATGGGCTGGGTTTTTTTTTTCTTTTCTTTTTTCTGTCTGTCCCAAGGATATCTCCCGAACCGCTTGACCGAATCGCGTCAAATTTTGTGTGAAGGTGTGCCTCCTTAATAGGAAGAGATCGGCGCAAACCATTTTGCCGTCGTGACCTTGACCTTGACGTACGACCTTGAAAACCGAAAATCTATTTTTAGCCATATCTCGGGCACCGATCAACATAGGATGTTGAAACTTGGTATGAAGGTGGTTTGGCTTATGCCCGTTCTGATGATGGCATACCAATCAAGGTCAAGGTCAAGGTCAAAAAGATCGCTGGAGCCTGAATATCGGAGGGTCATTTTTTTCTCCTTCTGTCTGTCCCAAGGATATCTTTCGAACGTGTTGACAGAATCACGTCAAATTGTGTGTGCTGGTGTGTCACCATGAGAGGAAGGCATCCGCGCAAACCATATTGCCGTCGTGACCTTGACCTTGGCGTACGACCTTGAAAACCGAAAATCTTTCAGGGGCCATAACTCCCACACCGTTAGTGTTAGAGTCTTCAAATTTGGCATGAAGGTACTTTGGCTTAT
>CM065705.1:40295346-40297846 GCA_017654935.2 Phymorhynchus buccinoides | reverse complement strand
TCAGAATGCCCTGTCTTGTGATTTCAATGACTTTGGGAAATCAAATTTCGATACGTACCCACTTTGATCAAATGTACAGACCAAACGATTGCTCGAAATTGAAGGCAATTGTGTATCGTTATCACTAAAGCATTGAATTAAATGTTGGCCAAAATTCAACGCATTGGCTTTCTTATTTGGAAAGTTATGAATTAGTTTGCAAGTGATCCTTAACATTTTGTGAATAGCTTATATATATATAAATCTCATGAATTGGACACACAACACAACGTTTTTATTAAAGCAAACTTAGATATAAGAGGAAAGTCTAATGGTGTGGTTGTTTTTTCTTGTCATGCTGTGTACGTTTATATTTTGCCTTTGATAAAGCTTTTTCTGTGTCCAATGTCTTTAATCTTTATGTGTATATAATATATATGTATATATCGTATTGGTATAATGTTCATGTATGGTGTATATCTCAGTATGTGTGTGTGTGTGTGTGTGGTGTGGTGTGTGTGTGTGTGTTGTGTGTGTGTGTGTGTGTGTGTGTGTGAGTGTGTGAGTGTGTGAAGTGTGTGCGTGTGTGTCTAAAAGTCAAAGTCAAAAGTCATCACATCCTTTATATTTTCAGATGGTACATTGAATAAGCAATAATGTTTGCTTTTTTTACATCAAGCCATGTGTGCGTGTACGTGTGCGTGTGTGTGTGTGTGTGTGCGTGTGCGTGTGTGTGTGTGTGTTTGTGCGTGCGTGTGCGTGCGCGTGTGTGTGTGTGTGTGTGTGTGTGTGTGTGTGTGTGTGTGTGTGTGTGTGTGTGTGTGTGTGTGTGTGTGTCAAAAGTGTGTGTGTGTGTGTCAAAGTGAAAATCATTTTTTTTATTTTCAGATGGTACATTGAATAAGCAATAATGTTTGCTTTTTTTTACATCAAGCCATGTGTGTGTGTGTGTGTGTGTGTGTGTGTGTGTGTGTGTGTGTGTGTGTGTGTGTGGATGTGTGTGTGTGTGCGCGTGTGCGTGTGTGTGTGCGTGTGCGTAAGTGTGTGTGTGTGTGTGTGTGTGTGCGCTGTGTGTGTGTGTGCGCGCGTGCGTGTGTAAGTGTGTGTGTGTAAAGTGTGTGTGTGTGTGTGTGTGTGTGTGTGTGTGTGTGTGACACCTCAATGTGTTCTAGTTCATAGCGCCTAAACCACTCTATACACTGGTTCCTGAGACCTTGCAGTTGCGGCACGCGATATCAGAATCACATAAATAATAGCAAGCATAAGCCTAATTATTGACGTATTCCCCATTGACAAAAAAAGAGTTACTGATTATTTCAAAGACAATGAGTGGATTTAGACGAAAGAATGCAGGGTTAAAAAAAAAAGACTCACCAAGTAATATTTTGTTGCGAAATGTCTTATTTCAAAGTAATGCTTAGTACCGATATAGGACATTTGTAGCGCACGCACGCACGCACGCACACGCACACGCACACGCACACCCCCCCACCCCCCCCAACAAAAAAAAAATCAACAACAATCCCCGCTCCCCCCCACACAATGATCCTAGAGTCCAAACTTAACTTTCTGAAATTTATCAGTTAGTTGGTACATGTCTTAGTTGATGAAATTCACGGAAGATGAATCGAATTTTTACAATTAATAGGACCATACAATTTTTTTCTTTCATTTAATTTCTATTTTAAGTTATGAACATTTGTTTTTATTTTGTCGGGGCAGTGGGTGGATGCCTCGTGCCTCCATACGGGGAGCTGGATGACCCCGCCCCCTCCACGAGTCTCTCCCCATGGGGATACTAGGGGGGGGGGGGGTCTTTCGCAAAAATAGTTCCCCCACCTTCTTGAAGTTATGTGCTTGTAACTTGCTCCAATCTGCCACTCTCTTTGACTCTGCCTTTTCCCTTTGCTTTCTATGATCTACTATCTTTCTGACTCTTTCTCCAGTCTTTAAAAAAAATAATCTGCCAAGTCATGTTTCTTCTTTGAGCTCCTCCGACATCGGAATGTGTCGGATGTAGGCCTACACAGCGGGGAGACCAGTGAAAACTGAAAACCGGATACATATGTATTAGGTACTTTATAGCAACAGAGGCGTCTCTGTGAAATTCGGGTTGCTCCCACCTGGAGAGCGTGTCGCAGCCAGAGGCGCGCCACCCAATTTTGTTTTTTAGCATACGATTTTTGTGTGACTGATGAGGAAGGAAAGGGGTGTGTGTGTACATTTTTACCAAATCACAACTTTTTTGTTGCCACTGGGATTCACGTGTGCTGAGTGCATGGGCACACAGGACCTCGGTTTATCGTCTCATCCGATAGACTCCACGTTCAGACCGTAAGGCCTAGTGCAAAGTGAGAGGAAAAATCCCCTGTACCCAGGTTCGAACTCGGGTTTATTTGACACAAGGCGAACGCGTTACCTCTGTGCCACTCAACATCATTATGTACCTTGTTTTTTTTAACACATTCTTATTCCTTCCTCTTTCATTCTTCCTCTCCACAGTTCCTTCATTCACACACAC
>CM065705.1:40285346-40287846 GCA_017654935.2 Phymorhynchus buccinoides | reverse complement strand
GCGTGCGTGTGTGTGTGTGTGTGGTGTGTGCGTGTCGCGTGCGTGTGCGTGCGCGTGTGCGTGTGTGTGTGTCGTGTGTGCGTGCGCGTGCGCGTGCATGTTTGAATTGCGAATTGCTTATGTTTATGTACAAGCGTAATGTTATGCTTTAGTTTTTTTGTGTTTGATCCCCGTATTCACCCCCCTTGACATGAAGACTGTAAGTCATTGTCAATAAAATTTGTCAATTTTCATTTGTTTGTCTCTCTCTCTCTCTCTCTCCCCCTCTTCCCCCTCTCTCTCTCTCCCTCCCTCTCTCTCTCTCTCTCTCTCTCTCTCTCTCACTCTCTCTCTCTCTCACTCTCTCCCCTCTCTCGCTCCTCTCTCTCTCTCTCTCTCTCTCTCTCACCCTCTCTCCCTCTCTCCCCTCTCTCTCTCTCTCTCGTCCTCTCTCTCTCTCTCAGTATTCTCTCTCTCTGTCTCTCTCTCTCTTCCTCTCTCTCTCTCGCTCTCTCTCTCTCCTCTCTCTCTCTCTCTCTCTCTCCTCCTCCCTCTCTCTCTCTCTCATCTCTCTCCTCTCTCTCTCTCTCTCTCTCTCTCTCTCTCTCTCTCTCTCTCTCTCTCCACTCCTCTCTCTCTCTTCCTCCCCCCCCCCCTATGTACAAACCCTTGACTGCCAGAGAAAATTAAAGAACAAGCGCGCGGATTTGCAATTGTTTGTGGCAGCGGTCTACTTTTACCACTCCAATCATTACATACACTGAGTCGCCTCCCCTGGCTTTTCAATAAATTTTAATCTGTAAACCAGAATGTTATCTCTGCACCATTTCGTAACTTTTTATATCTTTTGGAAAACATTTAAAACTATTTATCCTACTTATACTCATCGAAAGAAGCACCCGCATACTCGTCGTGTCTGTTGTAGTGTCTGTATTACGTATGTTTATTATTTTGTACGCTTTAAAATGAAGATTCATGTGCTCTGTTCAGTATACAATTCTTTCCATACCTAAGGACTGAAATGTTACTTTATGCCCAAGTATTGTTTTCTCTCTTTTGCAATATGTGCGACAATTTTGGACCGACAGACCGACAACCGACAAACCGACAAAGTGAGTTATAGGTTTGTGGCTTGTGCCACAAACAAAAATTAGTTGTACAAATCATGCCACGAAAAAATACAACCGACAGAGCCAATCTGGCAAAAATGGTCTGGGGATATAACTCTCTCCTGACTGTGTTAGAGCAAAAGCCAGCATATCAGGGTTATTCCTCTTCATCTGATGACGACATCATCAGTGATGTCATCGAAGTCG
Organism: Phymorhynchus buccinoides; assembly: GCA_017654935.2. Taxonomy (NCBI): domain Eukaryota; kingdom Metazoa; phylum Mollusca; class Gastropoda; order Neogastropoda; family Raphitomidae; genus Phymorhynchus; species Phymorhynchus buccinoides. The sequence continues at coordinate 40,286,551 of CM065705.1, read as the reverse complement.
GTACGTGATGCCTTATATGGCAATCAAGGGGTTTAATATGGCTTGTGTTTTGTGCATGTATGCCTGCGTTTAGTTTGTGTTCATAGAGAGCTTGATGGAGAGAAAAAAAAACCCCACCAAAACTTGTATATTTGGTTATTCAATGTCCATCTTTAAATAAACATTTTGACTTTTTGCTAGGCTTGTGCATTCGTTTTTCTGTTTAGAGATGTCTCGATGAAAAAGAAAAAGAAGGCCTGTATGTTTTTTCCTTATTCAATGTCCGTCTTTTTAAAGACCCACCAGATCACGTGTCAAAATCGCGGGTTTCACGTGTTTTCCCTCTTATAACTGGAAATAAAATATCTTGTTTTGACCAAGTCTGACTCCCATATAAATGGCCCCAAATTCAAACCGAAACATCAGTTTAAAGAGCTGCCTCAACTTGAATATAGGGACAATTGTTTGTGGGTCACAGCAACCCAGAAAAAAAACCAAGGGACTTAAGCGTGGTGCATCACTGGGTCTTTACATTGGTGTGTGTGTGTGGTGTGGTGTGTGTGTGTGTGTGTGTGTGTGTGTGTGTGTGTTGTGTGTGTGTGTGTGTGTGTTTGTGTGTGTGTTTGTTGTGTGTGTGTGTGTGTGTGTGTGTGTGTGTGTGTGTGTGTGTGTATGTGTGTGTGTGTATGTGTGTGTGTGTGTGTGTGTGTGTGTGTGTGTGTGTGTGTTGTGTGTGTGTGTGTTGTGTGTGTGTGTGTGTGTGTGTGTGTGTGTTGTGTGTGTGTGTGTGTGTGTGTGAGTAAGTAAGAGAAAGTTGCGTGCAAACATCGTGTTTATTTGCTTTACTTTCTAATGATTCATTAATTAATTGTTTGCCTTTAATGTTCTTGTTATCAATGTAAAAACGCACTGAGCTCATGTGAGAAAGAGCGCTATAATAAATTCCCATTATTATTATTATTAAATAACATGTTGACTTTTTGTTCCACTCCCACACCAGAAACCAACGGCACCAACCCAGTGGAACGCAGAGACTACGCCATCCCGGACCTCACCCAATCCACCCTCGTGGTCAAGCTTCCTCCCAGACCGCCCCGCGCCCCTTCCGGCGCCAGCACCGGAAGCGGAAACGGCGTCATCCTCAACAACAATGGCGTCGGCAGCGTGGTCACTTCCGCTTCCCCCCTGGACCTCAAGACCTCGCTGACGTCAGTGTCAGTGTCAGG
>CM065705.1:40265346-40275346 GCA_017654935.2 Phymorhynchus buccinoides | reverse complement strand
TAGCAAAGCGTTGATCATTTTTGCCTCTGTGTGTGTGGTTGCTGATGCAGGGTAAATTCACCTCCAAGTCAGACGTGTGGAGTTTCGCGGTGACCCTGTGGGAGGTGCTGACCTTTGCCCGAGAACAGCCCTTTGGGGGGCTGACCGACGAACAGGTCATCGAAAATGCCGGACACTACTATAGGGATGATAGCCAACAGGTGGGTATATCATCATTATTATCATCATCATTATCATCATCAATATCAACATAATCATGAACAGGTTATCGAAAATGCTGGACATCATAGAATAGCCAACAGGTTATCGAATCATCATCATGGACAACATAATCATAACAGGTTATCGAAAATGGGACACTACTATAGGGATGATAGCCAACAGGTGGGTATATCATCATCATTATTATCATCATCATTATCATCATCAATATCAACATAATCATCATTATCGATGCATCATAGGGATGATAGCAACAGGTCATATCATCATTGTTATCATCATCATTATCATCATCAATATCAACATAATCATGAACAGGTTATCGAAAATGCTGGACACTACTATAGGGATGATAGCCAACAGGTGGGTATATCATCATTATTATCATCATCATTATCATCATCAATATCAACATAATCATGAACAGGTTATCGAAAATGCTGGACACTACTATAGGGATGATAGCCAACAGGTGGGTATGATATCATTGTTATCATCATCGTTATCATCATCATCATCAATATCAACATAATCATGAACAGGTTATCGAAAATGCCGGACACTACTCCATCACATCATCATTGTTATCATCATCATTATATCATCACATCATCATCATCATCAATATCAACATAATCATGAACAGGTTATCGAAAATGCCAGACACTACTATAGGGATGATAGCCAACAGGTGGGTATGATATCATTGTTATCATCATCGTTATCATCATCATCATCACCGACATCAACATAGCCATGAACAGGTCATCGAAAATGCCGGACACTACTATAGGGATGATAGCCAACAGGTCATATACCATCATCGTCATCCCGTCGTCGTCGTCATCATCATGAATAGGTCATTAAGAATGCTGGACACTACTATAGGGGTGATAGCCAACAGGTCATATACCATCATCGTCATCCCATCGTCGTCGTCATCATCATGAATAGGCCATTAAGAATGCTGGACACTACTATAGGAGAACAGGTTATCATCATGATCATCCCATCGTCGTCCTTCATCATCATGAATAGGCCATTAAGAATCACTACTATAGGGGTGATTATAGAAGGTCGTCTTCTAAGACTACTATAGGGATAAGTCTCATAGTCATCATCATGAATAGGCCATTCACACTACTATAGGGATGATAGCCAACAGGTATATACCATCATCGTCAGGCCCAGGTCATGAATAGGTCATTAAGAATGCTGGACAAATACTATAGGGATTATAGTCAACAGGGCTTGTATTCACATTGAGATAGTATGAGACTTATCATCATAATATCTGAAGTCCTTCCAAAGTCCTATTCAATCCTAGAACTTTAGAAGGACTTCTAAGATGTCATGATGATAAGTCTCATAGCATATCAATGTGAATACAGGCCCAGGTTAGTAGGCCTATGCAATTATATTTGGTATTTAGTATTTGTTATCTTATACTCACAGAGGCGTTTCTGTGAAATTCGGGTTGCTCCACCTAGAGAGCGTCTCGCAGCCAGTCACCTCATTTTTTATTTTTTGGCATGCGATTTTTGTGTGTGTGACAGAGGAAAAAGGGGGGGGGGTAAATTTTGACCAAATGACAACTTTTTCGTTGCTCTGGGTTTAACGTGTGCTAAGTGCATGGGCACAACGGTTTATCGTCTCATCCGAAAGACTCCACGTTCAGACCAAGGCCTAGTGCAGAGTGAGAGGAAAAATCCCTTGTACCCATGTTCGAACTCGGGTTTACTTGACACAAGGCGAACGCGCTTGCCTCTGTGCCACTCTACACTCTGATGCGAAGAAGAAGAAAAAGATGCTGCTTTGGAAAGACTCTTGCAAAGTTCGTCTAAGTCAAAGTCTTAGTTCTCAGTCTGGTCACACGTTTGTACACTAAGAGTATCTTCATTCCGTTTGTTTATGCACCATTAATTCCACCTTGAACGTTTTCAACAACAACAACAACAACAACAACAACAACAACAACAACAACAACAACAACAACAGCAGCAACAACATACAGTATTTATATATGGCGCTGAATCTTGATAGAAATCAAAGCGAAGCGCGCACACATGTCATAGCATTCATAACGCATTCAAACAACAACGCAATACAAAGCGAACACACACGTATGACATACAAAATGGAATACAGCAGAAACAGACCTAAAGGCAAGAAAGAGAAGAGAAAGGAAGCGGAGCTTCAATGACGGGGGAACAGGTGGGCTTTGAGGTTAGATTTTAAAGCACAGAGGGTCGGTCGCTGACGGAGGGAAAGAGGAAGTTTGTTCCAGGAGGTCGGTTCTGAGACAGCAAAAGAGCGCCGACCAGATTTTCTATCTAGTCAATTGAAACGCCAACCAGGCTGATATAATGTTCTGCTGTTTGTGTTTCTAGGCCTTATTTGTTTGTGTCCCTGTCTCTGTCTCTGTGTTTGCCTGTATTCTTGTCTGTGTTCTTGCATTCTTGTCTGTGTGACTGTATGTGTGTGAATGGGCATTTGTGTGTAATTGCGCGCGCACAAGGGCTTTCAAGCTTGTGTGTGTGTGTGCGCGCGCTTGTGCGCGCGCCGGTGTCTGTGTCTGTGTCTGAATGTTTCTGTTCGCGTAAGCGTATCGTCCTTACATAACATATACGCACACGTGCTATTTGCCTATGCGTCTGTGGCGTTTGTTCTTCCAGGTGGTGTTGCCCTGTCCCCCTAACTGCCCCAAGGAGATCTACGACCTGACCCGGGAGTGCTGGAACCGCCAGGAGTCTGAGCGCCCCACCTTCAGAGAGATCAACATGTTCCTGCAGCGGAAGAACATGGGCTACAACCCCGCTGACGAAAAACTCACCCACATCCAAATGCCCGTCTGCTAAAGGGAGGGAGAGGGGGGTCAGGATGGGAGCCTCTCCTCTCTGTGTGTGTGTATATGTTGGTGTTCTTGTTGGCTTAAAAAGACTCCAAGGATCACCCCAACAGCGGAAGCTGTTACTGCGGTGCAAGTTCATCAGATACGGATGAGAATATTATTAATACGTGTCTGACCCGCTTTTGATTACCCCGCCACGTGGGCAAGCCGCACTCCGTCTTCTTCGTGGGAACGTGTGTATATGTAATATTGAAGATACTTTACTTCTGTGGACGCGAAGAAGTTAGGCCTAGTAGAAAGAATGTCGCCAAGCTTCTGGAGTCCTTTTCAAATATAGGAGCTTCCATTGTTTTGATAGAAAGAGCAACTTTTTAAAAATGTTATTGCGGATCTGTCTGTAAGCTAAAACGGAAAGTCATGATTAGAGAGTTTATTGTGTCGATTTGAAAAGTAGTCATCCTTGATGGCAGGAGTTGTTTTTTATGCCGACACGAAGGATTTTCCATCTCTCGACTTTGATGGAGTCTCTTCTGCTGTTCCATCAGTCAAACCGGAGGGAGCTAAATGTTATGCTTTGAACAACAACAAGAAAAGGTGATGCTGCGCTCGCGCCGACACGCTCTCTGGGTGGGAGCAGCCCGAATTTCACAGAGACAAGTCTATGAGATTAGAACGTACCAAATACCAGTACCAAATATCGAGTCTCTTAAGCCGAAATAAAGGTCCTTAAATTGATTTGAAGTTCTTCGTTCAAGCCTGGAGCCTAGTGTGTTGATTTTGAAGGTCTGCAGTCATGCGAGGAGTCTGTTTTGCTGATGTGAAGGAGCCCCTTTAGCTGAATCGAAGATCTACAGTCGTCAAGGAATGAGCTTCCAATGCCAACACGGAGCTCTGCCATACCAGACCTTCAGAAAGGATGAGAGAAGTCTGTTGTGCTGATGTGAAGGAGCCCCTTTAGTTGAATCGAAGATCTATAGTCGTCAGGGAATGAGCTTCCAATGCCAACACGGAGCTCTGCCATACCAGATCTTCAGAAAGGATGAGAGAAGTCTGTTGTGCTGATGTGAAGGAGCCCCTTTAGTTGAATCGAAGATCTACAGTCGTCAGGGAATGAGCTTCCAATGCCAACACGGAGCTCTGCCATACCAGACCTTCAGAAAGGATGAGAGAAGTCTGTTGTGCTGATGTGAAGGAGCCCCTTTAAGCTGAATCGAAGATCTACAGTCGTCAGGGAATGAGCTTCCAATGCCAACACGGAGCTCTGCTATACCAGATCTTCAGAAAGGATGAGAGAAGTCTGTTGTGCTGATGTGAAGGAGCCCCTTTAGTTGAATCGAAGATCTACAGTCGTCAGGGAATGAGCTACGCTTCTAATGTTAACACAGAGCTATGCTATACCAGGTCTTCAGAAAGGATGAGTAAAATCTCTTTTGTCGACTTGAAGTTCTTTAGTCCAGCTTTAAGGTCTCTCTTGCTGACACAAACGAGTCTTTTGTTTTGGCTGTTATGGATTTCTTCATTCAAAGGGGAGGGGACAACTTTTGCCGATTGGAAATTATATCTTAATGCGTGGAAACTCTTCTATAGATATTTATATTTTACAAGGAAGTATGCTGGCGATGTAAAGCCGTCTAGGTGATCCTAGGATCCTTCTATTTTTCTAAATCTAAATTTGAATTGTTAACATTCATGCCAGGAACCCTTTTTTGTGTGCTAATTTCAAGTTTGGACAGGTACATGCACAAAGGTGTCTTTTCGGCCGATTTGAATTCCCCATCTTGAAGCGTGCAGAAGAGTTTCTGATATCCTTTTATTTGAAAGAGTCGGTTACTTATTTTTGAAAGGCTAGTTTGCAAGAAACTTATAGTTGAAGGACAAATAACTGTCCCGTGTGTGTAATTTGAGAATAAAAAAACTTTGAAGGTCTACGGTTGTGAAAACGAAGAGAAAGCTACGCTATGTGACAATTTAAACCAAAATTTTTTTTTGCTTTATATTTTCAATCTATTAAAATATTTCTCTGATTTCCTGATTTGTCTGTGATGTCATTGTTTTGGGCAAAACGGGCTTAATGTGAAAAAAAATATCTCTACGATGTCGCAGTCATCTGCACTGCAAAACTGCCATGTGTGGTTGTGTTCATTAACTAGTGCTTCGTGGTTGTCAGTTAGAGGAGACCTGATTTAGAATGGTGGGCAAAAATTGGGCTGTTGACTAGCTGACTGATTTGGGTCACATGGGGCAGGCAGTAAGCCCATAAACGGTTGTGCCCGGAATGAGGCTTTATACTGAAAATGATCTGCCCCTTTGTCGTGCACCGAGATGCGTGCGCCATCTACATAAGATTATCGTCCTTGCCTGTCATGAAGTAGTAGTTTATAGCCATAGAAGATTATCTGCTCTTGATTCGTCACTAGGTGGCATAGGCAGTTCAGGCCTAACATTATCGCCCTTTCGTGTCGGCAAGGAGTATTATAAAGCCCGGAATTCGTTCTTATCCCTGCTTCGTGCAAAGACTGCGCAAGTTGTAAGGTCTTTTGCTTCATGTTTACTTGCGTACGTTTGCTTACTTACTGACTGCTAGAGAAGGGGGTTTACAAAGGATAACAAAAACTACAACATCGTCCTTAAAATTGAATGTTGGGTCGCTGAAGGTAGTTGACGATCGTTGAAATCGTTGGATCTGTTGAAGGCTCGTTCATACTTGAAAGGAGAACTAGTCTTTTTCCTCAGCAAACACCTGTGTGAATTTGATAACAATCGCTGAGTGCTAAAGGTTGTGTCGATTTGAAAAGTAGTCATCCTTGATGGCAGGAGTTGCGTTTTCGCGTCACAAAAAGACACAGTGGAATTCGTCCCAACTCAAACTGACACACGACGAAAGATGATTGAGTGAAACGTTGCTCCACTGTGTGGGATACAGCGGTCATGGGTACGTGTGTGATATTCCTCGAAAGAAAAGTTATATCATGGGGTTGTTGTGACGTCACGGGGAAATAATCGGTAATGACGATAAAGTGAAATGTATCTGTTCACGACCATTTTGTTATTGTTGTCATTTCCAACAAAGTACAACATTGAGCACAGTCCTGGTTACTATTTTTCTTTCCATTTCAGATTTCAATGTGTGATACTACTTTCTTTCCTCTCAAAATCTGTTTTTTCAAGATTATTAACCACAATATTAATAGATCATAACCGTAATTAAACAGAGATTATTGTTGTATTGAAGAACAATCTGGATATGTTTCTACTTTTACACAACGTGTGTGATATCAGCAACGAAGAAACAGAGAGTCATACAGGGTGATTATTGATTGTTTTTTGACATTTCAAATTATACGTTTGAAGAAGTTAAAAGAGTTATTTTGCTGTTGGAATAAGTTGACTTCTGACACTTACGTGAAATGAAGCGAATATGTAGTCCCCCACCCCCCACCATTCGTATAAAGAAAAACACTTATACAAATCAACTCATTGAAGACAACACAAATCATAAACAGACGACCAAAAAAGAGAATGGTATGGGACATTCTAGAATGATTATTCCCCTTTACTGCATCTTCTGACAAGGAGAGTTGAAACTCAAACAGAAATGATGGACAGCCCCAGAAATTGACAATCGGGAAGAAAACTCGTTTACTCCCCTTGTTCTCTGTTAGGGGGCGCTGTGTTTCTTCTTGGAGAACGTACGACTGTGATGTAAAACAAAAGTCCTGGATTTTTTTTTACCTCCCCTTTTTCTGTGTCTCTAGAAAAAGAGGGGTGGACGGGTGTTTATAGTGTCTGTAAAATGAACATGTTTCTTTTATGTGCTTTTATTCTGCATTTTGTTGTCTGTGCATGTTCTATGCTGTGTAATTTTGCCCCTTTTGATGTGCTTAATAGCAACAGTGTTTTTTTGTTTGTTTTGTTTTAATTGATTGAAATGGTAAAACTACAAAGTTGGGATTGACGTTTTATTGTTCAGCGAATTCGAGGCAAGATGTTTATTAATAGCAACAGTAGCTATTTTGAATTACAATGCTTTGATTAGACCCTCTTCGGGCCTTTTTTAACATTATGCCATGCTCACACTTTTTTTCAGCTTTACCTCTCGTTTCAAACTTTGCCTGTTACATCTTCAACTTATTTCTCGCGCCAATTAGCCAAGAATGCCCATTTCGTCATGATTTAAAACTTTTGTGTGTGTCAGGCATCAGAATTGTCAGAGGATCAGCTAAATTCAGAGGAATGAGAATTGCTGACAGAGGATTGGCCTCTTCTGTCAGATGTTTTGCCTTTTTATTTAGAGATTTTGTATTTGGAAATAGCATTTTATAGTGATTTCTCCCGGCATAAAGCCTTTTTGGTCATGTTGGGAACTGATTTCAGTGTTGTCCCACTATAGTCTGGGGCCTTGATTGCCCTTATACCACAGTTTTTAGAGGATTGGACTTCAGACTATTCTGATGCCTGGACTGTGTGTGTGACATGGTAACACAAACAGCAACTTTATTATCCTTAGGATGAGATTTAAAGCGGGTGTTTTGAAGAGTACAAAAATGGTCGTTCAGCTCGTACTTTCATTGGTCGCATATTCCTCCCTACGTTTCCTCTTTCCGTGTCGTGTTTGTTAAATTCAGATGAAATGTAATTATGTAGTAAGATAATGTAGTGCACCTACCTAAGTTCATCACAAAAGCCAACCACATGAAAACAGAACATTTGCACTTTTTCAGTCTAAACGATTGGAATATCATGGAATAAAATCTCCAGCCAGTGAAACTGTTGACAAATGACAATCAGGTCATGGCGAATTTGTTCTCATCATAATAATTATTAAAATGTTGAAATGAAGATGATCAAATGTACTACAACTATTGAAGCAAACTTGATTAAACTTAATGTCATCGTTGAAACGTTCTGGCCATCATAATCACAATTACCAGAACACGATCACTACTTGAAGTTCATGATCATAAAAAAATTGGGTCTACATAGGACAGGACGTGTTTGCAAAATTCGGCTAATTTCTTAAGATTGATGCAATTCAGAGAGATGATATCAAATGATGCCATAATCTGGTCAGAGTTTTGTAGAAATGTTTCATTCATTTAATTACAATTATCGTGTTTTTTAAAAAAAAGCATGCTTATTAAGCGTTCATCCGGATTGTCCCAAACCTAATATTGTCGCTGTCCGACGCTAACCGTGTATTTACACAATCAGTGATTTTACAGGAGCATCAAAAAACATATTGTCGCCTGCTACAAAGTCAATCCCCATTTGATATACGCTTGACCCTTCTTCTTTACCGATGAGTAAACATGTGACACAATAAAAGTTGCATTAGCACCCAAAATATTTGTGATAATTCAGTTACACGGTTAGTCACAAAGTTAGTGCAGTTCTCACAATGGGAGATACGACAGCTGCCGGCAGTTACACGATTAGCGTGACCAGTTACACGCTTATCGCGTCAAAACCAGCAACAACCCGCCACATACACAATTATTTCCGTGGTATCATGTGACAAATTTGAGCATTTTCATTGGTCGCAGACACAAAATATTTATAGAAGACCTGCGTGAGGTCACTGGAAGGAGTTTCAGTAAAAAAATTCTATTTTTGTCAAATTTTGTAGATACACGGTTAGCGTCGGACAGCGACGCTATACATTTATTCAGTGGATTTACTTTATCTGTAGACTTTAAATCGATGGCTTGGACTATCTAAAATAGTCCATTGACGTATTATTGAACATATTGTGAAAACTTATAACTTGTTTAAAAAAAAGACTGCAGAAATATAAAAAGCATAATCCCCATTTTACATTATTTGAAGTCTTTTTTATTACAAGTTCTTAGTTTTTGCAATAACATCAATAATAAATCAATGGACTATCTAAATATAGTCCGTTTTGACTCTAAGCCATCGTTTGATTTCTTCAATGTGAATGTCCGTGTTTGAGTGGTTATGTGGTCTTGTTTTTCATATGTGGAAGAAGAAAAACATCCTTTAATATACAATTTTGTCAAACCTCACGATCACAGTCGATGATACTTCGAAGTGTATAATCAATCACCACAGGGATCGCCGTTACTTGTCTTTTTCAACTTGTTACCCAATCTAAACCGCCCAGTCGAGGTTGTGAACCGTTCTATATTATCCTTTTTCTCTCTCTTACAAATACCTCGTGACATTTATCACTTTGTCTTGCCCATAAGGATCAAACACGGAAACTGAAAGGGATGGTGATTTCTTCTTCAATGGATAGTGATTTCTTCTTCAATGGATAGTGATTTCTTCTTCAATGGATAGTGATTTCTTCTTCAATGGATAGTGATTTCTTCTGAACAATGGATAGTGATTTCTTCTTCAATGGATAGTGCTTTGATAATATTTTTAAGAATTATTATTATTAAGTATTCTGGGCCTGTATTCACATTGAGGTAGGACATTTTGAAGGGCTTCTAAGATATCAATATGATAAGTCTCATTATATACTATCTCAATGTGATTACAGACACAGGTCTCGTCACCAGCGAGATTGCTAGGTTTTATGGGTAAAGGGAAACAACTCTTCAGTGGGGGGGCTACTAAATAGAAGCGGGTTCTGAAATGAAGATAGAGAACGTTTAGAAAAGGGAGGAGGATGGGGAGGGAGCGGGGGGTGGGGTGAGGGGTGTTATAGATATAGAGATACCATTTTAAAGATGAAGTTAGAAGAAGAAGAAGAAGAGAGAGAGAGAGAGAGAGAGAGAGAGAGAGAGAGAGAGAGAGAGAGAGAGAGAGAGAGAGAGAGAGAGAGAGAGAGAGAGAGAGAGAGAGAGAGAGAGAGAGAGTTCAGGAGAGAGAGAGAGTTCATAGTAGCGACTTTCTGATTAATAACATGAAGGTGAACAATCTTGTTTGTCATTATCATTATGCAAATTGTTACAGTTT
>CM065705.1:40242846-40255346 GCA_017654935.2 Phymorhynchus buccinoides | reverse complement strand
CCTATTCCGTCTGCATTCCTGTGGTGCTTCTTCTTATTCTCTTTATAGCCCTGTCCATATGTCTGACATTGTGTAAGCACAGTGCTTCGTCGTGCTTGTAGCAGACAAAGTCATGTTATAAGTCTCGCTTGGTAAAGATGATGTCTCTATTCTCACGTTTGAGTCTTTGTAGGCAGTTGGAAGGTTACATTGTATACATCAGCGGGCGAAAACTGAACTTTCTGCGTTAATTCCATCCCCCACAGCTGTTCCGTCCCACACAAAACCAAGCTATTTACTTAAAAGCCTGAATCTAGAAATCTGAGATAAAAACTGCACCAAGCTATTGTCGGTAAAGATATTTTGGCTGTATGCTCTACATAGTATTTCAAATATATTTCTTCCCTCAGATTTATGGTAAAAACTTTTTTTGCTGAGCAGTATCAATCAACATATTTAGTAGAAATAATATACTTAGTATCAGAAACATAAATAAGATTGCCTATGAGTGAAAATCTAGCAATATCCACTGACTATAAGTAATCTAGGCACATACTACAACATATTCTCGCCTGTTATTTATGAAAAGTTACTTATAGTTAACTAAAGTTTGCTTAAAAAAACTTATGAAAATATAGATAAACTAAATGTTCCTCCCGAAACAGCTGTGCCTCCCCCCCCCCCCCCCCCCCCCCCCCCCCCCCCCCCCCCCCCCCCCCCCCCCCCCCCCCCTTAATTCGATGGCTTGGAGTCAAAACGGAATATCTATAGATATTTGACGTATTATTGAACTTATTGTGAAAACTAATAACTTGCATAAAAAAAGACTGCAGAAATATAAAAAAAAAGCATAATCCACATTATGTATTAGTTGTAGTTTTTACAAAAATACAAGTTCTTAGTGTTTTGCAATATCATCAATAATGATAATAAATAATAATTAATAATGCTTATATAGCGCGTAATCTTGCAAAGCAACTCAATGCGCTTTTCACTCACCATTCGTACAGACATTTCTAACAAACTGGCCCACGCATCCTCACCATACATCTCTATGAAAATGAATACATATTAGAGAATGCATTGCATATAATCATAACACAACACACCAACACCCACCTCCCTTCAACACCACCACCCCAACCATCCCCCCACTCCCCCCCCCCCCATCCCCACCCCTGCCCCCCTACTCCCCACCCCCACCCCATACACACACACACACACACACACGCGCGCACGCGTTAGCCTCATACTCAACGTCTTCAATGAGCTGGAAAACAAGAGTGGGGAAAGGATCATAATACTAAGTCAATGGATTGTCTAAAGATAGTCCGTTTTGACTCTAAGCCATCGAATTAAATGTTTCTTTTGTACGTATTGGTTTGATATTGCAAACTTAGCTCCCTTATTTTACTGTTATTTGTTTTGGTTGAGGAATAAAAAGAAAGAAAGAAGATAAGTCATATATTATGTAGTGTGCATTTGAAAACAACAACAAGAAGAAGAACAACAATGACAAACCAACCAATCATATAAACATCATGTATAATAAATAACAAAAAAATATAGCCTTCGTGTATTAAGATTGTAATGAGCAGCTTAGGACGCGCATTTTACCGCCAGGGGGCAGTCAAACCAGTAGGGGCTTAGCGCGCGATATTCTTAGTTGGGCGTAGTGTGAGAGAGAGAGAGAGAGAGAGAGAGAGAGAGAGAGAGAGAGAGAGAGAGAGAGAGAGAGAGAGAGAGAGAGAGAGAGAGAGAGGAGAGAGGGAGAGAGAGATCCCTGCCTCCAACTAAGAATATCGCGCGCTAAACCCCTACTGGTTTGACTGCCCCCCTGGCGGTCAAATCATCGTCCTACGTTAACCATTAGACCGGGGCATAGACAACAGAAAATCTTCAAAAATAAAATAAAATAAAATAAAACAAAGTAAATCCCTTCAGAATATGGACCCTGACTTCCTTACGTTGTAATTGAGACAAACTGCACCTAGGTCATGCATGACTGGGTGATCCTCTCTCCTGTCGGTACTTCTGAGCACCGAAACGGAGAGCGAAACGGAGAGCGAAACGGACAGCGAAACGGACAGCGAAACGGACAGCGAAACGGAGAGCGAAACAGACAGCGAAACGAAAAACGGAGAGCGAAACGGACAGCGAAACGGAGAGCGAAACGGAGAGCGAAACGGACATGTGAAACGGACGAAACGGAGAGCGAAACGGAGAGAGAAACGGACAGCGAAACGGAGAGCGAAACGGACAGCGAAACGGACAGCGAAACGGAGAGCGAAACGGAGAGCGAAACGGACAGCGAAACGGACATGTGAAACGGACAGCGAAACGGAGAGCGAAACGGACATGTGAAACGGACATGTGAAACGGAGAGCGAAACGGACAAACGGAGAAACGGACAGCGAAACGGACATGTGAGCGAAACGGACATGTGAAACGGACATGCGAAACGGACAGCGAAACGGACATGTGAAACGGACAGCGAAACGGACAGCGAAACGGACAGCGAAACGGACATGTGAAACGGACAGCGAAACGGACAGCGAAACGAAACGGACAGCGAAACGGACAGCGAAACGGACATGTGAAACGGAGAGCGAAACGGACATGTGAAACGGACAGCGAAACGGACAGCGAAACGGACAGCGAAACGGACAGCGAAACGGACAGCGAAACGGACATGTGAAACGGACAGCGAAACGGACATGCGAAACGGACAGTGAAACGGACAGCGAAACGGACATGTGAAACGGACAGCGAAACGGAGAGGGATACTGACAGCGAAACGGACTAAAGCTGATATACGTAGGTTAAATCGTAGAATAGCAACCTTCTTTTTTTTTTGGGAATAAATGCAGATAGGTAATTAGGATATGTAGGCCAGTTCTAAAATGAAGGTCATTGGAAAGGGTCAAGGTCACTGGAGCCGAAAATGCTGCAGCGCGGATGGTTGATCGAGCGTTTTTACGCTCTAGGTTTTTGGTTTTTGTTCTTTACCTGACTACGCACCTGCACCCGCATACGCGCGCGCACGCACGCACGCACGCACACGCACACACACACACACACACACACACACACACACACACACACACACACACACACACACACACACACACACACACACACACACACACACACACACACACACACACACACACACACATGAGGGCTGGATGCAAAAAAGCTTTGTCAGCTTATTCTTTAACCCTCAATAAAGATGATTTTGACTTGACTTCACACACACACACACACACACACACACACAAACACACACACACTTATGCACGCACACTCGTGTGTCGTGTCGGTATGGGCACACGACGTGACTTGTGTATCTAGATCCTTATATCAAGCCTCAGGGCAAAATAAACGGTTCAAGTGTCCCTGAAGGACATTTGACGTCAACATTTTCTCCTGGGAAACTTTGGCCCCAAACCGATCAGCATGGCGTGGTGCAGTCACCAAGGGAACTGCCAAGTTCGAGGCTCACCGAATCGAGACAGCACAGGCACGTCGAGAAGCGCGAGAAAAACAAATCGCAGGAGCAGCAGCAATTCTCCAACTCCAACAACAGATCCCCTCAACTCTCTTTCCTGTCCCCTACACTGTCACAAAACCTTCAAGGCCCCGCATCGGACTCATCAGTCATCTTCGCACCCACCTCACATCCTGAACCCTTTGACATTGGAACTATTGACGGATGGTCTTCATCCCTCGGGACGGACGAATAGGGGAAGACGGGGTAAAAAGCGCATGGGCGGGTAAGAAGCCCACCCCAATTATCTCATGAAATGAAGCAAATTTCAGCCTCATTTTGCCCATGAGACGAGCGTTAATGTCTAGCATTCGTCTCATGGGCAAAATGAGACTGAAATTTGCTTCATTTCATGAGATAATTGGGGTGGGCTTCTTACCCGCCCATGCGCTTTTTACCCCGTCTTCCCCTACATCTCTCCTGTCACTACAATCATAATCAACTCAACCCGCAATATTTAATTCTCATTACATGTTCATTTTTATTAAAAAAATAAGTTGGAGGGTGGGCGTTTCTTTCGAATTTGAGGACTAGGGTCTAGCCGTTTTCGCGCCTAAAATGGCAACTTTATGCCTCATTTTGCGCCAGTGGTTTTGAATGTTCGATTTCGTCCTTAGCTGACGATTTGACTGCTGCATTTTGTCCCTGGATCTTCTTGATCTTGATCTTGATCTTGATGAGGTTCGTCGGCAGGATCCAATTTTGGATATAAACGCCAACGGGGGGTAAAACTGGGGAGAGCACCTAAACCTATTGATCCCTGACTAAATATAATAATAAACAAGGGCATCGCCGGGCGGCAGCAACGCATTGTGACAATGAAACCCCGGCCAGAGTTATGTCCTGCCCCCCCCCCCCCCACCCCCCCCTACCCCCCAATAAACACACCACTTTCCACCCTTACAGAACGCATAAAATACATAGCCCAAAATTTGAAGCGATTCTGTTCAGTAGTTCACGAGATACAGCTGAACTTTTATGCAAACTTCCTTGCACCGAGTTATGTTCTCCCCCCCCCCCCCCCCCCCGCAATAAACACACCACTTTCCACCCTTACAGAACGCATAAAATACATAGCCCAAAATTTTAAGCGATTCTGTTCAGTAGTTCACAAGATACAGCTGAACTTTTATGCAAACTTCCTTGCACCGAGTTATGTCCTCTCCCCCCCCCCCCCCCCCAATAAACACACCACTTTCCACCCTTACAGAACGCATAAAATACATAGCCCAAAATTTGAAGCGATTCTGTTCAGTAGTTCACGAGATACAGCTGAACTTTTATACAAACTTCCTTGCACCATGGTACACCACCACACAAAATTTGAAGCGATTCTGTTCACTAGTTCACGAAATAAAGCTGGGGGGAAATTACATAGCTCAAAGAAGGAAATTTCGGTTTTCAAGGTCAAACTTCAAGGTCAAGGTCAGCACGGTGTTGATTAACGAAAGGAAGCTTCCTTTTCAAGCTGTCTACCCCTCTGCCAATTTTAATCAAAATCCAAACAGTAGTTTTTAAGATAATCGATACACAGACAGTCACACAGACACACACAGACAGACACACAGACCGATCCCAATACCTCGGCCTCTGGCCGGGTAAGAAAGTGGGGTGGGGTGGGATGGTGTTAATGATCGGCAGGTTACAACGTCACAAAAATGGGTATGGTCTTAATTAAGTAAGGAAAGCTATATAGCCAGAATAATTATACAAGCAGATTGCGGTGGGGGGGGGGGGGGGGAGATCAGTGCTGAAAGTTGACTGGCCCGATCTAGAAATGAACCGTTATTTCGTCACTATTCTGTGGTCTGTTGAAATGACGCTGTGGTTCTATTGGTGTGAGAGAGACAGATTGAAAGGGAGAAATAAATAAAGATGACCTTCAGACCAAAAAAAAGAAAAGTTGAAAATTGTGTTTTGTGCTCGGTTTCTGTGTGTGTGCGAAGAGAGAGAGAGAGAGAGAGAGAGAGAGAGAGAGAGAGAGAGAGAGAGAGAGAGAGAGAGAGAGAGAGAGAGAGAGAGAGAGAGAGAGAGAGAGAGAGAGAGAGAGAGAGAGAGAGAGAGAGAGAGAGAGAGAGAGAGAGAGAGAGAGAGAGAGAGAGAGTCGGGCAGAGACTGTAAGAGAAACACAAATAGACCTAGACGAAAGGCGACAGACATAGACACACATAGACTCACACTGCACGCTCATACACACACACACACACACACACACACACACACACACACACACACACACACACACACACACACACACACACACACACACACGCACGCACGCACGCACACACACACACACACACACACACACACACACACACACACACACACACACAGGATGAAAAACAGCTGTCAAGCTTACTCCTTTATCCTCAATAAAGATCATTTTGACTTGACTTGACTTGACATTCTCTCTCACACGCACAAACCACTTACACACATCACAACAAAATACACCTTTTTGGTTATAAACTTTCCTTATTATCCAAAAAACAACAACCAATCTTTTTGTTTGTTGTCCTGTAGCCCAGTAGTCCAGCCTATCAAGCGTCCGCTATTTTCTCTCCGTGAGTTTCCAATCTGACCGGGTGATTATTATTATTACTACTACTACCACCACTACTTTCCTGGCCAGACCTTCTGGGCCTCTCGACCAAAGTCATCCCCAGATAGAAGAAAGGATTGAACACGGAACTCAGAGGAAGCACGAACACGGCTATCACAGTGGTGGCCTTCTCCGTTAAAGGGGAACCCATAGCCGCATCCAGGATGCCCCACAGGGAGATGGTGAAACAACACAGCAATTTGATCACAACCACCCCGATCATTCTCCGAGCGAAGACGACGTCCTGAGACCAGCGAGTCGCGACGGAGTCCGGCGCTTCGATGGTGGGGTCGTTGTTGGAAAGCCTTCGCCTCACTGAGCAAAAAGTGACGATCTGTTGAGTTGAGACGCTCAGAACAAGAATCAAGTTGAAGACGATCAGTACGCTGAAGGAGTACGCCTTGCCATTGTAATCCATGCCTGGAATGGGCAGTGGGGTGCAGATGGCTGACTGGCTGTAGATGTCCCAGGGAGTGACGGGGAGGAGAGGGAGCAAAGCCAGCAAGCAGCCGACCAGCCACAGTGACAGACAGGCGATTGACGAAGAGGTTTTCCCCAGTCGGAACCTGCTGAACGGGAAGCGAAGGACAATGAAACGGTCTATGGTGACCAGCCAAATGATCAGAATGGACACTTCACACGACAACAGCGACAGAAAACCAGCTGCTTTGCAGGCCTTCCCGCTTCTCCACTCTTCGTCTTTGAAGATGTATCTCCCTCGAAGCATCTCATCCCCCGCTGCTACAATCAGAAGATACACAGCCATCAAACAGTCCGCTATGTTGAGGTTAAGGACAATCATGGTGAAGCGAGTGGGGTTGGCTTTTCGGTTTGTGAAAGATTTGCAGATACACAAGGTGTTACCGATCAGGATCAGACAAGCAGCTAACCACAGAAATGCTCGGCACTTCCACGATGATAGCAAATCTTCACAGGAGGACAGAGACAAAGCGTTCTTTAACTTTAACTTTAACCCAAGAGCCAGCCTTCCAGGATGAACTTTGATCATTGTTCGTACCTCGCTATGCCAGTCGCTCACACACATGGGTAAAGCAGGCTTGCCTCCAACAGACATACAGTACTGCTCTGCCTTATGGTTCACATCATCGTCTGGGATTGTATCAGAAATATTGCTGACGATCTTGTAGCAGCCGTCACACAAAGCCAGCAGGCCTTGACAATCCTTACTACTGTGGGCACAGCGTTCGTTCTCATCCTGCCCGTTGTCGCACTCAGTCTTTAGATTGCACTCCAAGTGTTGCTGAAACAGGGAGTACTCATCCACGGAACAGTTCCATAGACCTGAATGTAACCTCTCAGGGGCTCGCCCCTTGGGGAAAAAGCTGAAGGAAAGGTTAAAGCACGAGGTGTTGCCGCACGAATCCAAATCCACTTCGATGCTGAAACGGTAGGCTGAAAGGATCTGCGTAAAATCCGATCCTGGATCGGGGATTCTGGACCACAGCAGCGTCCTGGTTTCGTGATAAGTTCTTGGTTTTTCGCTGGACTGGTGACGCTCGTGCTTGTACAGTCGGACGTTGGTCAGTTGCGGGGCAGTTTCTCTGAAGCTGACCATGGCATCGTCGTAGACTGGAATGGTCATGGACACGTTGTGGAACAGGCCGTCAGCACCCCGTGCAGTGGCAGTGTCATTCACACTAATGTAGCCGGTGGACGGGGAGCTGCACACCACGTTGAAAGCCTCCGATCCTGATTCAACTGCGATAAAACGCAAAGCACAATGTTAAGCTAGAAAACACAGATCAACCCATGTGAAGAAAAATACTTTACTGTATTGGAAAAAAAAAAGACAAAGGAAAAAAATAATTTGATTTTTAGTCTAATTATACTGTAGTAATGTTTCTTACCCTTAATCCAGTTCAAAATTCAGGGAACTTGGAAGATCTTTAAATTTTAAACAGTTTGGGAAGAACAAATTCATATTTATTAAAATGGTTTACTGTGGTAATAGTTATTTTGAAGACTGTTTTCAAAGAACTCTCAAATGACCAAAACATGGAAAATAATTCCATGATTTAATTTAATAAAAATTATATTTTCCGAATTCATGGGTTGAATGTTTTAGGAGTCACCTTACATATTCTACACATACATGAGGGATTGTTCGGCATTTGAGGCATAACACACAGGACTGTTTATTGTCCATTACAAAAGTACATGGAAAAACAGAACATGTTGCGTATCTTCCCCAACACCAGCTGCCCTCAAATCCCTCTGGCGAAGAAAGTGGGGACGTACCCTGAGCAAAGCATCTCGATCCACAATAACGATATTCTAGGCAAACTAGCATGAGACCCCTCTGCTACCTGTCAGTCATAGTCGGAATCGACAGACTGGCATACAACTTGTGACATGCATACGTACCAGTCCAGCTGAGGAGCTCCACTTCAAAGATGAGCGTGGCGTTAGGGGGGATGTCAGGTGGGTACCCTCTCTCTCCATAGGCGTAATGCGAAGCACAGGTGAAGCGAGCCAGCTCCTTTCTCCGCATGGTGGCCGCTCCGAAGTCGAATGATGGGATGACCCTCCCTGCACGCCGTCAAAACGAGATGGCCACGCCGTTATTTTTATTATTGCCTCTTCCACTTTTTGTTTTATCACCACGAACAGAAGTACATTCTTCTTCTTCTTCTTCTTCTTCTTCTTCTTCTTCTTCTTCTTCTTCTTCTTCCTCTTCCTCCTCTGCGTTCAACTGGCCACGCATCAAACCCTCAGACCGAGTGCTGTCGCAAACCTGGATGTGCAGCGAAAGTCGTCTGCCGTCCTCCCGAGTTTGGTTCTGATGTTCGTCCCTCTAAACCAGGTCTGTTGCCGCATATAATCGTACTGAGGGCAGCCCTGAAGGATGTGGGATGGGGTCTGGTCAGCTTGTCCGTACTAGAACAGAGATGAGTCTGTGAGCCCAATCCTCTGTCCGCAGGCGGAAGTTCATGCTCTGGTATTTCCTCTCCAGTGTCCGGATAGGGTTCTGGTGTGCCTGGTAGCATTATTTCCGTGGAACCGGTCCGTTCTGAACCTGCAGTGGATTGATGTTTTGGATTCCTATTGTGCAACATGGTCTTCAGACTAAATAAGATGTTTACCTTCATTTTCAAGGCGGTCTGCTTGCTCATTTCCCGAAAGGCCGTCATGAGCAGGCCCACACTGGAGAGTTGTTGGTGCATTTTGGGTCAGCATGGCATACATGTGCGCATGCGTGCCCCACTCACACACACACATACACACACAATCACGATTTACCCCCAAACTTGACAAAACAATTCAAAAGCAAAAACCTACAACATTGCTTATCAGAAAACAGAACAAGCAACAATCATTATGATTAATTAATATTCTTTCATTGGAATATAGAGAAGACTGGAAGAATGGAGCCATTACCTGCATCCCAAAGAAGGGAAACCTGACTGAATGCGACAACTGGAGAGGGGTGACTCTCCTTTCCATCCCAGGCAAGGTATACTGCCAGCTGATCCTGAACAGAATGCGGGATGTAGTAGACAGGGAACTCCGGGAATCGCAAGCAGGATTCAGACCTAAGCGCTCCTGTGCTGAGCAGATTTTCTCGTTGCGACGTATCATCAAAAGCTGCAACGAGTTCCAGCTGCCCCTTGAAATCAACTTCATTGACTTTACTAACGCATTTGACAGATCCACAGGCCTTTGTTATAGGGCATCATGAGAGTATATGGCATACCACCAACAGTTGTCTCAGCCATAGAGAACATCAATAGGGACTCGAGATGCAGTGACTGGTTTGAGGTGCTGACGGGGGTCCGTCAAGGCTGCCTGTTTTCTCCACTTCTCTTCGCGCTGGCAATTGACTGAGTACTGAAGACGGCTACTTATGGAAAGGGCATTGAATGGCTCGAGGGACAGCACCTCTCAGATTTGACATTGCTGATGACATCGCCACACTAAACAATGACACGCAAGACCTGCAGCCACTTGTCAGGAACATCAGTGACAGTGCTAGCAGCATTGGCCTCAACATCAGTGCCAAGAAGACTAAAAACATGCTAGCTGGACCACACTCTTCTCCATCTGGGGTGTTCATTGGGCAGAACTAGGTGGTCCAGGATTTTATCTACCTGGGCAGTTACATCAGCAGTACATGCGACATGGACAAAGAACTCAACTGTCGCATAGGCAAAGAAACAGCAGCCTTTAACCAGCTGTCAAAGATCTGGGGAAGCACGAAACTCTGTCTCCACCTGAAGCTGCGCTTCTACAACTCTAATGTCCTGTCCACCTTGCTCTACAGCTGTGAAACCTGGCACTTAACATCTAGCCAGGAGAAGAAGCTGAACTCGTTTGACATCAAGTGCCTCTGGAAACTCTTGGGCATTGAGTAGAGTGACTTCACCACAAACGAAGAGGTGAGAGAACGCACAAAGCAAGTTCTAGTGGCCAGCATCATCTGCAGACACCGTCTCAGTTGGCTGGGCCACACCGGCTGCCAGACTGCCACCATCCAGACCTGTAAACCGGGTTCTCAGGTGGATCCCAAGGGGGCAGAGGAAAAGAGGAAGGCCAAAGGTGAACTGGCGTCAGACCTTCAGCTAGCGAAGAGACAGCATCAGCCCTGGCTGCCTCATGCGTTGCACGACGCGGGAGTTTCTAAGTCTAAGTAATTAGAATATAGACACGGGAATGTAAGTACCAAGCTGTTATGCCACTGAATTATCTTCCGTAATGGGTCCAAAACATTTGATGTTATTATACTATTTTAAATACCAACCTACTCCAAGGGTGAACGAGAATGGACTTCCCCTATCTCGACTGCTGTCGAATTTATTGCCGTTGAGCAAAGTCCCCACGTAATGCACAGTCACTGTATTCCCAGGGCACGGGTAGTCCTCGCCCTCTCCGGGTTTCAAGGACTCGTAAAGGATCCCTCCATCCTGTGCGTAACTAAGGTCTTTGGGACCTTCTGGTGGTGTTTCTGCCATAACTGCGAAACGAACAATACACCGAAGCATAAAAGGATCAAAGGCTCATCGAAGGCTATATGCCAGAATGTACTATTAAAAAGGAACTAGAGCGTTAAGACGCTAGATCACCAGCCGCTCGGTAGCATGTTCAGCTCCAGTGACCTTGACGGATGAGTTTTGCAAGAAACACGTCGAGATTACAAGAAAGACAGCCTTTTCAATGATCGGAACACTCACTTTGCTCTGGTTTCCTAGAAATCAAACCGTCAAAACGGCGATTCCTCTTTGGCGGAGATGCCGGAGAGAGAAGCCATTTTGGAGGGGGTGGGTGGAGGTCACTCATTGTGGTTGAAGCTTTTTCTTCTTTGTAGTGCAGTAAAAAAAAAAAGGAGCTATTTTCTTTATTGTGAGCGAAACTCCTTTAGGTAAACTGTATAACATTTAAAAATAAAAATAAAAAGGCTTGACTTGTGAAAATTTCGTGCAAACGATTTGGGCTAAATTCAGGAGGCTATTTCAATAAAAGAATTTGACTTCCAGCACCTCCGCCAAGGAGGAATAGTCGATTTTACGGTCTGATTTCGGGGAAACCAAAGCAAAGTGAGCGATGCGATCTTTGTAAAGGGTGTTTTCCTGGTGATCTCGACGTTTTTCTTGCAAAAACTCATCCGTCAGGGTGCCCCTTTAAGATAACTGAAATATTAAAAAAAATCGAGACAATCAGCCAGAGATAAATGGGAAACAACTCATTGTAAAAAAAACCCACCTGCTATACGCATAGATTAGTTCCCTTTGAGTGCAATTGCTTCATTTCTCCTTCTTTCGGTTCCCCAGCCCATAACACCTTCTTCTCATCCACCCCACCCCACCTAACTTAACCCCCCCCCCCTTTTTTCCCCACCCTTCATCCCTTTTGGTGGATGGCTTGATGTGTCAAGCGGGATGCATACGAAAAGCGCTCATTTTTCTATTGTCGATAAACGCGACTTTTTCCGGCTCATATGAGCGCATGCATGTAGTCCGAAATGAGCGCATCCCCTCTGTCGTAATTGAGCGCATCGCTTCTGTCCTAAATGAGCGCAGTCAGTTTTTTATCATCGAGGTTTGCTAACACACATATACAGACATACACAGACTGTCACGTATGTAACTAATTTCACGAATGTTTATTCTAAAATTTGTTTAATATAAAACAAAACTAAAATAAATTCCATCGAAGTTGTTTTTGAGACGGGTGGACTAGGACTAAACCTATCCCTAACCCTATTCCTAACCCTATCCCTATTCTTAACCCTAACCCTAACCCTAAGCATATCCCTAACTATCCCTAACCCAATCCCTAACCTATCTGAAAAACAAGGAATACCTGGGTACGCAGAATTGCTAGGGGAAGACGGGGTAAAAAGCGCATGGG
>CM065705.1:40227846-40232846 GCA_017654935.2 Phymorhynchus buccinoides | reverse complement strand
GATAGATAGATAGATAGATAGATGCATAGATAGATAGATACATAGCTAGATAGATAGATAGGTATGAAAACTTTCAGTTTACTGCTGGCACCGTTCCTCCAACCTACAGGACTCAAAAGTTAGAGCATTTGAAATGCAATAGTAGGACAATTGTTTAAAACCTTTTTGTCCCTATGTCTATGAAACGAACAATAAAACCACAAACCAGTGATATGCTAACTTGGCATCTTGATCTATGTTATAAAAAGCATAAAGAGTGCTAGCTTAGTTTATCCTCCTTATTAGGGAGGCAATGGCAGAACCCAGCCGAGGACAGCTGTTTCGACTCTAGGGAGTCTCATCAGCTCGGCACTGGATGGGGTCTTAACCTACCAAGGTGGATAGATGGATGGATGGATGGATGGATGGATGGATGGATGGATGGATGGATGGATGGATGGATGGATGGATGGATGGATGGATGGATGGATGGATGGATGGATGGATGGATGGATGGATGGATGGATGGATGGATGGATGGATGGATGGATGGATGGATGGATGGATGGATGGATAGATAGCATTCAAAACAATAGAACAAAAAAAACAAGTGTGAAGGCTGTGGTGTAACTTTATTCGGCACATATTTCGGGCTACTGTCCTTTGACCATGCCTGTCTCCTTCTGCCAGAAAGAGTCACATTTAAAATGCATGTAGAATGATTAAAATTCACGGATATTTAATATTAGATAGATAGAAAGATAGCTAGATAGATAGATAGATAGATAGATAGATAGTCAGATAGATAGATAGACATATATATATATATTTTTGTTGCTGTTGCTGTTGTTTGTTTTGAACACGGAACATTACTCAAAGTTAACGTTAACTGGTTTTGTTTCTGAGGTTCACAAATAAAGACATTGGACACAGAAAAGCTTTATCAAAGCAAACTATTCTGCATTTCAAATGCACTAGCTTTTCAGTCCTTCAGAGTAGGGGTACGGAGCTGGCTATTCACTGAGATTTTTCTTTCATACTAGACATATATATATATATATATATAGATAGATAGACAGATAGTCAGCCAGCTGAGAACATTACCAGCTTCGCTTACGTTGTTCGCGGCTGGTAATAAAGATTGATGATAGTACCTTCTGGATTTTAGCAAAGAGGACAAGATCATTCTTTCAAGCATGCGCCCTTCGATAATTATAGCCTAGCGTAGAATGAAAAGAGGCTTTGCGCTGCAGGATAGGATATAAAGGAAAACCCAGGATCAATTAATTAAGTAGCGTTGAATAATGCATTAGACATTTTCCACGAGCCTCGACGGGAAAAGAATGTGTGTGTGTGTGTGTGTGTGTGTGTGTGTGTGTGTGGTGTGTGTGTGGCGTGTATATGGTGTGTGTGTGTGTGTGTGTGTGTGTGTTGCACGCGCGCGCGCGTGCGCGTGTGTGTGTGTCCCAGACCAATAGCACACACCATCAAGATAGGACAGCTATTTATTTATTTTATTTTATTTTTCCAAAAAAAAGAGGTTAAATCCTAGATCCGGCCCCTAAATCCCCTATGAAAAAACCCCCGAACCGACAGCCCATTTCCAGCGTTCAATGATCGCCATGTCCACCGCAGCGAAGTTAGCTAAATTAGTGTCGTCAGAAAAAAATTCTTCGAAGTCGGAGTGTGGCTGCTCATGTGGCGGGGTAATCAAAAACGGTTACACACGTAATGTTCTCATCCCTAGCTGTTGCGTTTGTACCAGTGCTTCGGCTGTTGGGATCATCCCTGGAGTCTTTAAGCCATGGTACGACAGCAAGCAGCAAGCAGTGTCGTCAGTAAGCTGTGCCGAAAGGAAGACAACATGGCGGGCAGGCTTTGTTCACACCACATTGATGATTCGCTCATGTTTCGGTTCTACAGCGTGCATAATATCGTCGATAAAGCACGTGTATTCGATTCATGACATTGTGGAGTTAAACACCTGCCCACACATACTTTTGCCACCCACACACCAACCCTCCCACTCCCCCATGTAACGAATAAAAACTTACTCCTCGATACACTTGTCGAGGACAGAGGACTACAATTAACACACCAATCGCAATGCACTTACGCGGCACACCTAAGCCTTTCATATCAATATATAAAATACTCCGCGTTGGACATCTGACGGGGTGTAGTGTGTGTAGTGTGTGTATGTGCGGTAGAGGCTAATTTTATCTTTTTTAAGCATCTACATCTCTATTAACTCATTTCTGCCAAGAGCTTTTGCTTCATCGTTTTGTTCTTTCTCGGTTGCTTTCTTGTATGCTGCGCAAACTTGGAATACAGAACGGTGAGTCGTTATGCGTGTCTTTGTTTTCTTTGTTGTTGTTGTTGTTGTTGTCTCTCTGTGTTTGTGGTTGTCTCTCTATCTCTGCCTCTGTATGTCTGTCTGTCGCGTCGCTCTGTCTGTCTCTCGCTGTGTCTGCCTTTGACTGTCGCTCTCTCTCTCTCTCTCTCTGTCTCTCTTTCAGTCAGTGTGTGTGTGTGTGTGTGTGTGTGTGTGTGTGTGTGTGTGTGTGTGTGTGTGTGTGTGTGTGTGTGTGTGTGTGTGTGTGTGTGTGTGTGTGTGTGTATTTGGCAGAACATGTATATAAAGACCCACTGACCCACCACGATTACGCCCTTGGTTTTTTTCTTTATGGGTAGCTGTGACCCACATGCAATTTCCCCCAACTTCAAATTGAGGCTGCTCTTTATAAAATGATCTTTCGTTTTTAGTTTGGGGGGCATTTGTATGGGAGTGAAACCTGGTCAAAACAAGATCTCTTACCAACTATAAGAGGGAAAACACGTGAAACCATTGATTTTGACACGTGATCTGGTGGGTCTTTATTGTCCCCTGCGCGAAGGGTCTGCTATACGTCAACTAATATCGTACGACTGTACCATGCGATTCGATCACGTGGTCTCGAAGAACGAATTAACTATAATAAATAAGAAAATCACGACTGTGCGATACGATTCAATCACGTGGGTCTGGAATCACGAATCAAATTAATTGTGCTTCGAGACCAAGGAGATCGAATCGTGTCGTACAGTGGTACGATATTAGTTGACGCGTGGCTGGACCTTCAGACTGTTCAAACACACACACACACACACACACACACACCAGCCCATGCAATCCTTTTCAGAATAGCAGTCTCCTCGTCAGCTGTCGGGAAGTTACGATGGCCTGACACATTTGACGTCCACACATTTTCTTCTTCTGAAAAACAAATTGTAGATCCCTTAAAGGTGGACCCTGACGGATGAGTGTTCGCAAGAAACACGTTGAGATCCCCAGAAAGACAGCCTTTTCAAGGATCGGAACATGTACACTCACTTTCCTCTGGTTTCCTTGAAATTTAAGCCGTCAAAACGGCGATTCCTCCTTGGCGGAGATGCTGGAGAGAGTTAGGTAACACCGCGGCACAATTTGTCGTAATTACGACAAATTGTACCGCATCTCACGGTACAATTTGTCGTAACGGTAAAATTGTGCCGCGGTGTTACCTTTTTTTGTCTGCCGCGGCACAATTTGTCACTAACCTGTAATACCGTAAAATACTCATATTGAGGCAAAAACTGTGCAAAGGGTGCAATCCCTGGTTTAAGAACCCCCCCCCCCCCCCCCCACCAATGCTTGAAAATATAAAACAAGGGCATCGCCGAGCGGCAGCAACGCAGAGTAGCAGATATATCCTTTGCCCGTTACGCCCCTCTGCCTCCCCTTCCCATCATATCTTAGCCCCAGCGATTTTGTCAAACCGTTTAGAAGATATCCTAGGGACAGACAATTCACCGACCCTCCTATATTCAGGGTCCACCGATCTCCATAACCTTGACCTTGGTCGGTACACAATACACTATAAGCTGAACTACCTATATACCAAGTTTCAACATCCCATGTTGACCAGTGCCCGAGATATGGCTAAAAAAAGACGTTTCCGTTTTCAATGTCATGCATCAAGGACATGACTTTGACCTTGATCATTCATGTTCGGATCTTTTCCTGTTAAGGTTGTACACCACCACAAAAAAATTGAAGCAAATCTGCCACCATGTTCCCGAGATATAGTCAGAAAAAGCAAAACTCCAGCTTCCAGACCCTCCGATTTTCAGGTTCCACTGATATAATTGACCTTGACCTTGACCTTAATTGGTATGCAAAATTCGGAAGCACCATAAGCCAAACCACCTTCATACCAAGTTTCAACCTCCTATGTTGACCAGTGGCGGAGATATGCCTCAAAATAGAATATTGGATTTCAAGGTCATACATCAAGGTCAATACCTTGAGCTTAATAGTTCATGTTCGGATATATTTCCATTAAGGTGGCACACCACCACACAAAATTTGAAGCAATTCTATCACCTCTTTCTTCAGATATCCTTAGGACAGACAAAAGAGAACAAAAACGACCCTGCAATTTTCAGGGTCCAGATATCTTCTTGACCTTGACCTTGACCTCGATTGGTATATGATATACCTACAGTGTATACAGTGTATATGATACACCTACATAACTACAGTGTATTTTACGGTATTGCAGGTTAACGACAAATTGTGCCGCAGTAGACAAAAAAGGTAACACCGCGGCACTGTGGTAATTACGACAAATTGTACCGTTACGACAAATTGTACCGTAACAGCACCCTTTAAGCTCAGCTAGAGCCAAATGGCATTGCAGATTCGACATCATGGCCTTCATCATCAGACGAGGCACCGGAGGTCTGGTGATTCCCTTCCTTGTGCTGATCATTCTGGCCCTCCTTCTGTACATAGTGAGTCACCAACAAACCCACCCTTCTTCCCTCCAACCACTCATCATTCCACGCTGGAACCAACGGCCGCATGGGGCCTCGGACCTCGACCAGTCTAGGACTCTCAGGGAAGGAGGAGGAGGAGGAGGAGGAGGAGGAGGAGGAGAAGAAGAAAAAGAAGAAGAAGAAGAAGAAGAAGAAGAAGAAGAAGAAGAAGAAGAAGAAGA